>JAPQRP010000014.1:19939783-19969887 GCA_037367295.1 Apogon hyalosoma
TATTCATTCCATGTTTTCTTTTCTGTCTGTTTTAGTCACATGATCCACACAGGAGTTAGGACTGGATTGAAGAACCACAGTTTTTGATGATTTTTGATGGTAAAATAATTTTTTTCCAACACACACAGTGCTTACTATAATTAGCTATTTTGTATTATTATTATCATCATTATTATTATTATCATCATTATTATTATTATTATTACTACTTAGCTATTTTTTGTTTCTAATAGGACTTTCTAATGTGCAATTGCCTGTTTTATCAATGTTTTTTTTTATATTTTCTTGTGGTATTTTCTTGTGTGTATATTCATCGTTGTGCTGTTATTGGAACCTCAAATTCCTGAGGGTTCTGCCCAAAATGATCAAAAAAGTTCTATCTAATCTAATCTTAGATTAAAGCTTCTGTCATATTAATGAAGTAAGAGTTTACAAAAAGTACCATGAAAACATTTATAACTGAGTCCAAACCAAATTAATCAAACCAGAAAGACTCCTGGAAAAAATATCGGTATTATTTGGATTTAGAGCAAGGATTTACAAATATCTACAGGCCCGTGGGGGGTATTAAATGTTTAGACACTTCTACGTCGGCTTCTACTGCCTCCTGGTCTTACCTATAGCGATGGTGATATCCCTGCGCAGAGCGAAGCCCACCAGCCTCTGGGACTCTTTGGAAACGATCACAGGGAAACCATTATAACTGGTTTCGTTGATGATGCTCTGCAGCTCCTCCACCGTCAGGTCGTCCTGCGTCAGGACCGCCAACGGTGGGTCGCTACGCCTGGGCCTCATCACTTCCCTGGCCAACGTAGTGTGAGTAAACTCTTCCTTCGCATCCAGGAAGGGGTATCCATTGAGCCGGATGTGGGCCTCGTAGATTCCTTCCCTGCCGAATGCGTCGCCCACCCATTTGCTGGTCATGACGGCAGCCATGAGGGGAACGATGTACTCTAAACCACCGGTCAACTCGAATACAATGACCACCAGGGATACGGTCATACGCGTCACACCCCCTACAAACGAAGGAGACGAAAGAAATGAGTTATTTTCGTCAGAATGTTTGTCCAAAAATGAACAAGTAACAGAATACTGTCTTTAAGTCCACTATGAAAATTCGTAGTTTGCCCTGTAAAGGAACATTATTAAAACAAAAAACCCTTAAAGCCACTATGTAAATATCTCTGAGTGATGATGTCTGGATACATTAACTGTTAATGAAATGAAAAGCTTTACTGAAATCTGGTCTGACAGAGTTGAACCCAGAACGTTCTCACTGCTTTTGCTTATGAGTTAAATGAGCTGCACTACAATGATATGTTTTTCATTTTGGGCTTGTGAATCAAGAAATCGATCAGAACTGATGAGCAGAAATGGAAAAATGGCTAAAATCCGAACACCACCCCACTCCATGCCTAAAAGATGTGCCTTGTAGTTATTCTCATTTCACTAGTTTTAGTATATCTTGCATTTATATCTATGTTGTACGGTACTTTGTGCACTTTCCGTTGTTTTAAATGTGCTAGATAAATAAAAAATCCTGGTACAGCTACAAAAATATCTGATTAAATTTAAGACTTTTTAAGACCTTTTTAAGACTACTTGAAACAGAATTTAACGCCCACTTCAAAAAACATTCCCAAAGTTATCTTTCTCAAGTGACGTATGTGTGACTAACAGCTGCACGTGTGTTGGGCTGAATGTTCTGTAATCATTTCTCACCAGAGGCTGTAAAGTTAGCGATAACTGGATAACATAACTGAAGACCTACCATATCAAATGTAAGACTTTTTAAGGTATTAAATGCAGATTTGTAAATTCAAGACTTTTAAGACTTTTTAAGACCCCATGGGAACCCTGGATAGATTTCTCCTGGCTTTGGTGGGTGCTGACGTACCCAGGCATGCTGCAGCTCCAACCATGGCGTAGAGCCCCGGGGTGATGCAGTCCGCTCCCACCTCACACCACTCCTTGAACAGGAACCAGTCATGGTGGTAATATGCCAGTTGCTCTACTGCAATGCCAACGATTCTCCCAGCGATGGCCCCGATGGCCATGCTGGGGATGAACAGACCTGACGGGACCTGGGCAGGAGCAACGACAGCTTTGACTATTAGTACAGGTTTACAGGCCGACGTTTGGATTAAGGCAGAAACGGAAGAAGCATTACCTTGAGTCCAAAGGTGAATATGGTCATGATGATTTTAAAGATGAGTGCCAAGCAGAGCTGCCACATGGCCGAGTAGACCCCTGGTCCTGCTGGGCGGTTGGGGTTGTCCGTGAAGGCCTTACTGCCGTTCATCTGGCTGCGGTACTGACAGAGCTGAGAGGACTCCAGAGGCCCACAGTCAGTGAACAGCTCTTTAATCAGCTCACTGGTGTTCTGACGGGTGTATGGGTTAGGGAAAGCCACCACTGCTGTGATAGCTGCCACCAGGATGACCTCCAGGACTGGGAACTTACCTGAGGAAAGAGAAAAATTATGTCAGGCCAAGATCCAGACCACAGCTCACCTCTGGACTCATTTTGTGACATGCTGTATAAAGTACGTGGACCAAATCACTCATTTAATGGGTGCTATTTTGAAGCCTCGAGTGTGCACTTTGGTCCTTTTCAGAAGCAGAATACTTTAATAATCCCAGGGGGAAATTATTGGGCGTTACAGTTGATCCAGTCAAGTATAATAAAAAAAAGCAGGAAAGAAATTATCAATACGACAGAGAAAGAATATATAAAGCTCTAAACATTTATATAGCTCTGAATATAAATACATACCAAATATACATATTAAAACACTCAATTAAGACACAAAATTAGAACAGCAATTTATACAATATGTACTAGATAATACATTATCAATATGATAAATATACATAATAAGTGTGCAGAAATATTGTTGTGTGTAATTATAATAATATGGTTCTAAGGTGGCATTAAACAGTCTGATAACCACAGGATGGAATGATTTCCTGTCATGTTTTTGGTGACATCTTGGTTTTTTGGAGACAGAAGTGACCATATTTGGACAGGACAGTGCAGATGGGGAAAGGCAAAGGACAAGTGTTGTGTTTAGGACCAGAAAGGTCACCCTCACATATGGATGAACACACTTGTTAGCATTAGTTAACCTAATTACCAGGCAAGACGATAAACTTTAAAATGCATTGCTGAACTAATGCTAACATTAATGTTACTGTCCTGCTGTTTGGAAACTGAAATGCCTGGATTTGGACAAGAGGGTGGTGCTGTGAGTTGTGAAACTCGCTAACGCTACAGGTAACTTATTGAAATGTGAACCCATACAGTCTTGTTTGAGTAACTTTTTGATCCCAACTGCATTTGAGCTGCCAAACAGAATGATTCCTGGAAAAATAATCTCACTGATTTCTATATATTCTGAATGGGCGTCAATAGAACCAGGATTTCTTGGAGCCAGCATCAGTGATATTCCATGTTAAGATACTTCCACATTGGTTTCAGTTTCATGCCACAGTTGTTTCCCCTTGGTTTCAGATGGCTGCTTCTTAGAACATTTTAATGTGCTTAGTCATTCACGTGTACTCCGTAATGTGTAC
This sequence comes from Apogon hyalosoma, assembly GCA_037367295.1. Lineage (NCBI taxonomy): Eukaryota > Metazoa > Chordata > Actinopteri > Kurtiformes > Apogonidae > Apogon > Apogon hyalosoma. The sequence continues at coordinate 19,943,359 of JAPQRP010000014.1, forward strand.
ACAAGATGCTAATGTTTGAAACAACCCGGCTGCTGTTCTCAACCTTTCATCGTCATCTCCAGAGCTGTGCTGATATTTGCCTTTGCTGTCTTAGTGCAAACAGCTGACATTGATCCCTCACACTTCTAACCATGGATTCACCTTCACACTGGCAGACTGTGACACACTGCTATGACATTTTCAATCACCAATCAGAGTACTTACCAAAGCGTGTCGACTTGCGCCGTCTACACCATGCAATGTTTGCTCGAATGAAGAAGGCGCCCCAGAGGCCGCCGAACACTCCCAGGAGGATGAATGGGATGAGCTCAAACAGGTACCAGGGCGTGTGGTACTCCACATAGAACAGCACTAGACGACTGTTTCCAAAGGGGTTAATGGAGCGCAGGACGAAGGCCGCCACCAGGGCAGCGAAAAACGAGCGCCACAGCGTCTTCAGAGGAAAGTAGTAACTCACCTAAGAAGAAAGCACAGATGTTGATAGTGTGAGATTTTTAACCCTTTTAACCCCTGACGTGTCTGTGGTGAGCGTGGGCTTTTTTTTGTTTTTACACTGTTTTCCATGTTTTTTTTACTTTCACTGTTCTTTGCAGTGTTGTTGTGATTCTCCTTTATTCTTTTTATTGCGTTTTTACTGAGTTTTGACCGTGTGACTGCTTTTTGGAGTTCAACCAGGTGCCAAAAAGCAACAGAACTGATTTAGAAAAAAAAGGAGCCCAAAATAAAAAACTACTGGGCCAAAATTCTAATATGTGTTGTTGTTCAGTGTGTTCCAGTTCACAGTTCATGTTCAATATCCTAAATCTCTTATTGATGTACATTCCGAGTGCCTTATTTAGTTAAAAAAAAAAAAAAATTAAATTTCAATTCCTCTTTGTCTTTTTCTGTTATTCCACCCTGTTTTGACCCTAAAACACACAGTAAACCACAGTTTAGATAATTACCATTATGGAGAACACACTTGGTAACAACAAGCATCTTTGAAAATGTAAAATGGGGAAAATTATTCATCATTAGCTATAATTGTCATGTAAATTAGAAAATCAGGTTTTCTATAGTATTCTATTTCTATACGTCTGAGGTGATTGTCCATAGTGATACATGACACTGAAACAGTAGATCCTGCTGCCTATTTCTGGTCGGTTTTAAGTTACTTAGTGTCGTGTCATTTGCTGTACCTCCTCCAAGCTGAACAGAACTCCTCCGATTGGGGCCCCAAACGCCACAGACACCCCTGCTGCTGATGCGGCAGAGAGAACCTGAATGAAACAACAAACACACCTCAGCTCTAGTGATGGTGCACCCACACACATACAGGTGTCCATAAAAGTCTCTTTACAATTTAACACATTTATTACAAAAGTGGATGAAAAGACAAATCTGTGGAAATTGTTACAAAATGAAATGTAGATCTTGAGGTTTTTTTTGCCTCAATTATAGGACAATAATACACGAAGCACATTAAGATGGTACTGGATTTGTTTCCATGTTGGCTGTGTCATAGCCTGATCGATGGTTTCAATGACATCAGTGGTATTTTACTTCAGGTCGTAGATGTCCTGTATCTTTGTTCAGTACAACATATCTTTAACATAACCCCACAGAAAGAAAATGAGGGGAGCGATATCTGTTCACCGAGGTGGTGATGGAATTGGACCGTCCCTGAAAAGGATGGCTGGCTGAAGGTCATCCAGTTGCCGTGACACATATTCAGTGTAAAGGTCAAGGTCAACATTTGTAGTAATTGATCTCATTGAAAAAAAATGGACCAATGACTCGATTGTACATGATCCAACAATGTGATTAAAAACTTTGATAACCACTGAGTACCTGGAACACATCTGATGAACATATCTCATCAATGCTTTTGTAATAATTTTTTAAAACTGTAAAGAGTCTTTGTGGATACCCTGTACACGTTCCCTTTGAATATAGCGTTAAACGTTGGTCCGTCTGTTTCTTACCTCTCGTTTCTTGGCCTCATTCTTGCTGTACTTGGGGAAGAGGTAGGAGAAGATGTTCCCACAGCAGCAGGCCACATGGACCAGGGGACCCTCCTTCCCAAGACTGAGGCCAGACGCTACAGCCAAGACCAGAGTGATGGTCTTAATCATCAAAGTCCATTTGCCCAGGTAGCCCCGGATGATGAACCCACTAAGGATGGTCTTGATCTGGGGGAGAGGGAAAAACAGCGAGGAAGACATTAAACTAGAGAAACACTATGGGGTCATTGGAGTGTAGGACTGTCACCGCATTGTCCACACCTGAAACCTCAGATAATCCAAAAACCTGCAAAATAATTTACCTCAGTGTGTAAGTTAACTGTATTTTTTTAAGAAGACATGAAGCTGTTATAACTGTAACGGAGGGGCAACTCCATAGTAAACCCTACAAATTAAAAATGGGACATCATTAAAGGTCATGTGTGTGTAAAGGCAGACATCCCAATACTTTTGGGAATATAGTATAAGAAAAAAAATTATTAATTAAAAACATTTGTGAAATCTTACATTTTATGAATAGAAAAGCAAAAGACAAAATTAACCTATTTTAAACTTGGAAATTTGCTTCAGAATATTGGTGACAGAATGTTGCCGTATTTTCACAAAGGCACTGAACAAATGAATTTTCAGAATAAACTCGTCGCAATTGCCAGTATTTCCAAGACGCAGCAGAAACCTGTGGCCTGGACTGGGCTCAAGTTTTAATGCTTGACCTCATGCTAGCATGAATGAAACGTTCATAAATAAAGACTTGCAATCCACTCAGGTTGGACTTTATCTTTCCCTGAACCTTTCCTCTGTTGTATTATTGTTATTCTGTATTCACGCTCACAGATTCATGCATACCTTCCCCTCGTCCTGCAGGGCCAGCTATCTTGTTCCCAAGGTGACCAAAAATACATTTTCTGAAAACCTTAGACGCTCACATCACAATGGCTTTTTCACAGCAGAGTGAAACCTTTCACATCTCTGCGCTGCCCACTGATGTAACAATTTTAAGCCATTTCAACATGTTCAAAAGGAGACACAAGTATGAAAACAGCCTGTGAAGGACCTGGGAATAGTTACTGACAATTACACATCTATACACTTTCTATTTTATGTGCTGGTCTAATGTCCCTTAAGCAAAATCAATCAAATGAGAAACAAGAGATGAAAAAGAATATTAGCATTAACCAAAAAGACACCAAATGGTTGACACACAGGTTAAGTTATTTTAAAGTTTATAAAAGGGAGCTCTTACGGAATTATTCTGTCAAAAAAGCAAAAAATGGCAAGGTTTAAAATGTTGGTGTTTGTGAACTGTAGATTGTATAAATGAAGTGGACATTGACGTGACGTCATCCGCAGGGTTTTTTTTTGTTTTTTTTTTGGGGGGGGGCTGTTTTTAAACTTGTGTAACGTCACCATCTTGTTTTTTGGTAGGTTTTTGGACAAGTTTTGGACAACTTTAGTGCAAGTTCCACCCTTTCCGCCCATAAATAACTGTGTATGATATTTAGTGACATCTAGTGAAGAAAGAGAATCCCCTTCCTCCCTCAACTACAGTGAATGCAGAAAAAAAAAAAACAAAGTTGTTTGTTTGAGCTGCTGTTCATTTTGCACATTCTCTGATTTTTAGTTCCGGGGATCTTAGTCCTCCACTCAGATATTGTAGGAAAAAAGAGACACTTAAATGAACACTTGGTAATGAATGTTTGCTATTGTGTAACGCTAACCATAATTTCATAATACAAATTTTTTAAAGACACTGTTTCTGTGTCCTGTGTGTGATTCATTTAAAAGAAAAAAACTTTTATTTTATTCCAGAATGATAGTGAAGGGTACTAAACCCATCTCCAGACCTGACGGAGCTAATGCCTGGTGAAGTAAGACTGTCAACGTCACCTTTGTTTGTCACTGAATAAATATGTTCTTTACTTAATCGACAATTTTGCGAGCTTACACAAAGTAACAGTAGGTAGTCAACTAGCTGCTGTTCATTTTGCACATTCTCTGATTTTTAGTTCCGGGGATCCTGGTCCCCACTCCAGCATCCGTCACCTACAACACTAGACACCACCTGCGATAAAATAGGAAAAAGACGACGTCTGTTCTAAGGCAATGAAGACACAGCTGTGGCTCAGGAGGTGGAGCGGGTCGTCCCATAACAGGAGGGTTGGCAGTTCAAATCTCACTCTGTCTTAGTCATGTGCCCTTGTGTCCTTGGGCAAGACACTTCACCCACCTTCCCCCAATGGTATGATTGTATATGAATGTTTGGTGGTGGGAGGGGCCATGCTTCCATCAGCCTGCCTCAGTGTGTAAATGTAACAGTGAATGGATCAATAATGTAAAAGCCTTGAAAAATGCAATAGAAATGCCATCTATCATCATGTGCAAGTGATTATAGATGAATGAAAACACAGTTATAAGTATCATATTCCGTATTTGTGAATAGATCACCCTAAATCCTTTGACTTCTTACAAATTAGATGTTAAACTCTGACTCTGATACACATTGTGTATAAGCATCACATTGCTCACCTCTGGGATCCCTGAACCGCAGGCGTACGGAGCAAACACCTTGACCAGGCAGACGGCCAAGAAGGCGAAGGACAGAGCCCAGTAGATGTACATGAAATAGTTCATGATGTATGAGCCTGGGCCCTGCAGAGAGTCACACAGAGACGGGCGTCAACCCACGGGCACAGCAAACTAAGCAGATAATACGAGTCTGAGAGTAGAGGGAGACAGTATTTTGGCCAGAAAAAGCTTCACACAGTGCAAAAGAAAAGCGTCTTATAACAGAGTACGGGTGTTGTAGTGTTGGCGGTCCCTGTCAGTGTACCTCAGCCTGGCCCAGTATTAGCTCCGCCCAGCTCTTCCACTGAGGACACTTGTCACGTTCCGCAAACGTGGTCTCATTGGACGTCCAGCAACACTGCTCATGGTTGAACCACATGGCACTGAGACACACACCCTCCTTAAGGTCGTTCATCCAATCAGCAGCAATGTCAATGAGGCCAGCCAAAGCACCTGACAGGACGAGGAGGAAGAGGAGGATGAGAAGAGAGGAAGAGCAAGTCAAAGCAGGAAGGAGACGAGGTGACAGTGGAACGTAGGGGTATCTGCCTTAATAGTGCGTGGTTCTGTTGATGTTCTGGCGTACTTCACAGACTAGAACTAGAACATATCTCCTTTTTAGAGCAGCTCTCATCAAAAGAGGCTAAAAACTTCTAACGTGTGTTGCAATGTTTTTATAGTTTTTTTGGCACTTCTAGTGTGGGTGCAAGTGAAACGTTTTTAAAATATGTGTCTTTTTCAGTATAAGAGGTGATTTGCTGTTCACTCCCGATTCCACGTAGAACATAGCCTTCATAAGCAGCACTTTGGTCAGTTAATGAAAGATACTGGCTTTAGTCGTCTCTGCATTTTCACAACAAGAAATAAGGAAGTGAGCTGTGTTTCATAAATGCAGAGCTCAGGGTTTTTTTTCCCTTTTTTTTGGGGGGGGGTCTTCTATTAATTGTACAAAATGTTGTGAAATTGCAAAATAATTTTCTTTTGAAAAATATAATATTTTCTAGCACCACCTGATTTTAAAGCTGATTTGCTTTTGGCAGTTATATACAGGGTGTCCAAAAGTCTCTTTATAATAAAAAAAAAAAAAAAAAAGTATTACAACTGATCACATATGTAACTCAGATTTGTTCTATGCACTCAGTGGTTATCAGAATTTTTAATCACATTGCATTTGTGTATTTCAAGTACCCTAATGATGAAATAGGTTCTTTTAAATGAACCCTTAAAAAATGGCAACTCCTCAAGAAAAGGTACAATGTGTATCATGGTTTATTGAAATAAAATTGGATGCACAGACTCAGTGAAATAACAGGATTAAGTATTTAAGACATCCACCGTCACATCCATCAATTTGTGCATGGAACAAGAAATTTATGGAGTCAGGGACAGTGTTGGACAACCATTGAAGATCTATGCTCCAGCCAACACGGAAACAAATCCAGTACAGTCTGGATGTGCTTCATACAACTAATGGTGCCCATATAGAGGTGAATTAAATGAGGCACAAAAACTTCAACATCTACTTGTCATTTTGTAATAATTTCCACAGATTTGTTTATTCATTTGCTTTTGTAATAAATTTGTTAATTTGTTAAGAGACTTTATGGACACTTTGTATGGTAAATATACTGCAGCACAGAAGGACAAGTCCAGCAGGTGATACAAAAGTGTTTTGTGAACAAGTGGCAAAGACAGGGCAAAAGAAATGAGGAAAAGAGTGAGTGAGGGTGAGCTGCCCGAGGCCAAACATGTGAGTCAGCAGCTTCGGAGGAGCAGAAAAAAAGCTGTGTGTGGCCCAGTTCAGGGGTCTTGATTCATTATAAGGTCAGACAGCCTGAGGATGCTTTCCTATTCGATCACTGGGATCACCTCAAACAGATGAGTTTTTTTATTTGTAAATTGAGCGGGGATATTTAGTTCAATCAGTGATCCGTCAAGACACATCTGGAAATGCTCTCTGATGCTAGATGTCAACAGACACACTTACCTGCACCTGGTTTTAGTTATGTCAGGACACATGTTAATACCAGGGCCTGTAGGTGTGCATTACCTGAAGCCAAGCCAGTGAGTGTGACCACCAGCCATCCAGACCAGGCATCGTACAGGCTCTTGGTGAACTCCCATGCTGACTCCTTTTTCTTACTATTAATCTGAAAATGCACAAAAATACACACAACAGTGAGAAAGAAAGGAATTTAAACCCATAACAAATACGTCAAATTGCCAGCATGAAACAGGGGAGTGGGTAATATCAGTGTTTATTCTAGTAGTAAGACATGTAGGTCAAACTTTTCTGAATAATTCAATGATCTACTCCGAGGAAGGTAAGACCAGGTCATGAAACTGTCCACAATGATCACATAACACGCAAATTCTCAGAGATAGGAATTTCTGGGAAGTTGCAATAAAACACATGTGGAAAGCATGAGTCAATATTTGGATGTACTGTTGTAACAAACGCTGTGTATCTGTTTTGCGTAGCTGTAGAGTGAACTGGTTTACTGTGTACAATTCATTCCAGTTCATTCAGGACAAAAATCAGACAATACCATTCAAACAGTGTTTGTTTAAAATGTTGGCATTTCACTTATATGTCAAACTTTTCTCTGTTGAAGCTACTTTTTGATGCCATCAATTAACAATTTTTACAGGAAATGTATTACAGGACATGACTTCCTGTGTGGCAGAGGATTTTCACTGACCCAGGGACATCTTTAAGTATCGAGTATCAAACTGAGACTTTTCAACATGAAAGATGAAAGGCCACAGTCTCTAGAAATAAATACTGTGTGTCTTCAGCTGTGGTATTCACTACTGTATCAGGTGAGGGAATAATGGTTCTGGTTGCTCCTGGTTGTCTACTTCTTTCTGATATTTCAGACAGAAGTAGCCATTGGATATTATTTCCTTTGCAATAATGGTCACTGATAGTTTAAAAAATTCCATAGTGATATACTACTATGGCAGCAGTAACTGAGGATGAAGCCAATTTGTTAAAACAAAACAAAAAAAAAAAAGACCAATAGCTCTGCATCTCACCAGCATGTTCTATCAAGAATCAATAACAAGCTGAATTTGTGAGGTTGTCAGGTTCTGTCTCTGTTCTGTGGTCTTGATGCAGGAGTGGGTGGGTGGTACTTTCATATGAAGATAATTTTGTGTCTTATGCAAGCAAAGGGGAAAAAAGGCAACCAAAAAATACAGTTTTGAAACAAAAAAAAAATTTTTTTAAAAATCAAGATTTGAAAACAAAATGAAGGTTTCAAAATTTTTAAGCTTAACAAAATAAGATTGTGTTATCATTTTCTTTCATTTCAAATCTGAAACCTCTGCTTGCAGACCAAAAAATTTTGTCATTTTAAAGGTTTTGTTTGCAATTTCAAAGGTTGTGCGCCTCTAAATCTTTTGCAAATCAAAAAGTTTTGTTTGTAAGTTCAAGTGGTACTTACTTCCAGGTCAAAATTGTTTGCAATTAGAAAAGTTTTACGTGTCAAAATCTTTTGTGAAGCAAAAAGCTTTGCTTGCAAGTTCAACTGAATGTGATGGCCGGGACATACACGAGCAGAAGGGGTGGATTTCTATTGGTAGCTTGCTTCAGATTGACAGTGTGGCTGGTGCCTGGTTCTCTGGCCCACTTGAACACAGTGGGAACCTCAAGGTCAAAGGTCATGGACCCAAATGAAAGTCCATATATGACTTCTTATCAGTGCTCAATGAATCAATTAATGAATCCGACCAGTAGTTTCATCAGGGGAGATGTTTGAAGAAATTGCTAACGTAAACAGACACAGTGCCTTCAAAACCACCCATGGCCTATCAGCTGGGGAACTAAAAACCAGGACTGTTAAATTTCATAGTTGAATAGTCATTGATGCGACTATTCCACTGGAACATAAACATTTGAGAAAGTACTATATGCCCCCAAATCCACAATGAGTCATCAAAATAAATAAATCAGTATCTTTTCCAAGACTAAAAACCATTACGAAGGATTACAAAACAGCTGTTTTTCGTCAGTGTTGAGCCAGATGCTTGTATTGTGTCGTAACATATCTATAACTAAAATGTGATTCATGTGCCTTATAAGAGCCGGCGTCCTTACCTTCCGATGTCTCTCGCGGTCCTTGCACTTCTCACGGACCCAGTCGATGGTGTGAAAGTCATCGTAGGTCCCCACACCAGGGATGGGCTCCTCTAGGAAGTCCAGTAGGTGGGTTGTGCTGCTGGCGACTCCGCCCCCGTTAGACATGGCGTAGTTAGACCCTATGAAGGAGACAGAAACAAATGATTGTTATTAAGTAGAACATCCAAACTGTTTTCATACAGTCAACACATTAGTCACTTTGTCCATTCCCTGGGAGCTTGTGGATGCGAACTCTAACGGAGAATACTGACGGGACCTCTGGGAACTGTGGAGGCAGTGTTGAGATTTGAAGACAATAATTTCCAGAAATGGTGGAACTTTTCAAAGACTGACTGTGTGAGTTAATGAAAAACTAACGACATATTTATGACAGCTAACCTTCCCAATATCAACATTAGTAATAACCTCTGCTCCCATGGCTATGTTTCGTAATTGACTTTCTTCTTCTTCTCAAAAAACTTTATACTCTTCTTCATGGTATTCGGCTAGTATGCTAATTCAGAGCAGTGCCCTCTGGTGGACTGACTGAAAAATACACATTCAACACAATGGAAGCCTCCAAGTATGAAGGCAGTGGCATTTGACACCATGTGAAACGGACGTACCTATTTACGTACATAAAGCAAGTATGAATGGGCCTGATAATATTCCTGAAGAGGGCAAATTCCACCACAGCACTCTCTGCTGGTGGCTGCACATTAGTACACATCATGACTGTGAGGACCATTACAAACATTGAGTACACAGCTCTAATGAGCAAAAATGAAACACAAACACATGTGAAAAACGAGGCTTACGCTGTCAAGGACCGACAGCACGGGTACATCCCTGGAATCCCCCTAATCCTCTGCTATATACAAATCTATCCACAATAATTGTTAGACAGTTGACATGAACTCAATTTGAGCTGCATTGACCTGATAGTGGCAGAATAATACTCAGAGAACCAATTTTTCCCCACAAAACTCCAACTAATGAATTAAAATGACACCATATGAACACTGGATGGTAGCAGGAAAATAGACATTTGTGAGATTATCAATATGAACTGAATTTCATCTCAATCGGCCTATTATTGCTTGATTTATGTCCAAAAAACTGATTTTCAACTAAAGTGCCCCATTTGGAGGACTTATAATACTCATAGAGAGGCTGAAATCCATAGGGTTCTTCCAATAGGGGTCCTCTATGTTGGTTATCAAGGTAGAAGAAATCGAACAGCGGTCAGGGTAAAACCATTATATCCCCAAAACTCTTTTTAGAGAATACAATTACAAAACCTTGTAAGACCTCATGTCCACTTCTTCATCAGGAACAGAGATGACTTCAGTAGTAAAGATCTGCACAGATGGAAAATGAGAATTTTTCTAAAGCCGCCTTATCACTGTCTGATCAGCTTGACTCACTTGGCGTGGCTCGGCTCGGCCCGGCCACTAGTGCACAGAATTTCCACTGCAGATATTGTACTTGCTGAGCGCAGCTGATCGTCATAGCAGCACAAACACTGTGATGTTGTCTTCAGTGTGACTGCAGCAACAAACAATTCAACAATGAAAGAGGATGGAATGTTCATATTTTTATAGACTATTATGTGGAGCCGTGTGCATGTTCATGTATCAGACTAACTCATCTGTCCTTTTTAGTTAAAACATTTATTATATAAGTAGTGGGATCTCTGCTCTGATTGGGTCAGACTGTAGAACAAAGTGAATGTCTGTAGGAGCACAGTCAGTTCAGTAATGACTTCAGCATGACTCGGATCAGTCACAGCACATATAAATGATTAAATATTCAATAGGACAAGGCAAAACAAAGTGCACCGTTAGAGGATATTGGACATTTGATAATCCTACAGACAGATGAACACAGTGTTTGTTCCTGATAGTGAAATTTCAGTGTTCTGATCTGATCTGTTAAGGTTAAATGCACAGAAAAATACTACCCTAAATAAAAGCCACATTTTACAATACAGTACCCAGTGAACACCTTCAACCTCATACCTTATGTCACTTCACAAATTAAGATCAGCTCATCCTTTAATATTCAAATTAGTCACAAACTGTGAGCCTCTATGAAAACACAAACATGTGGCACCTCTTCATCTGCAACAAAGGCTTTCCTGTGAGTGACGATGACAGAGCTCAGACAAAACAGCATTATTTCTGTCCAAGTACGTATATAAACCACTCCCAGCAACATATAAGCAATGAGTCCAAGTTATTACCAAATTGTTAGCATTATGAAAATGATTTGATGGAACAGTATGTTCTTATCAGTTTTAAGTTTGTTTTTTGTACTGACTTTCATTGTGTTTATGCATATTTTTTGTGTGGATGCATGGCTGTGATTTCCATTTTGTGTAACTTCTGCTGCTGCTGTATTGGCAGGACACTCTTGAAAAAGAGATTTTTAATCTTAATGAGCTTTTCATCCTGATTAAATAAAGGTTATAATAATAATAATAATAATATAACCTAGACATCCCACAAACAGCCATTTTCACATAAATTGACACCTACGTGTCTATTTCAGCTGTAGGCACTAGAACTTAAAGTAGTGGGATCCATGTATGTCTGCCTTTTTCAGTTAAAACTGGTACTGATGCCAGATCATGATGGCTATTAATTATATTCTAAATGAGTTTCTAAACTGTTTCTCAAACATCAGAAAATGTGAAATATGAGGCAAGTCTTGCTTGGTCTACAACCTAAAGATATTTACTGTCAGAGGATGAAAAAAAGCAGAAATTGCTTTCTTCAATGTGTGTCACCAGAGACATACATTGTCTTGAAAGGGTTAACCTGATTTTGTAGGACAGTGATAGAAATCACTTCCATTGTTGCCAGTCTTGATTTGAGTTTTTATAAAGCTATCTTGATTTTAATAATGTGTTTACTGATTCAAAACTCCCTGTGTTGATAATACTTAATAATTTAACCTCTACCAAGGGCTGGGTGACATTATGAGACTGAGAAACACCAATGGGAGCAAAGCAGGGTTTGTAATTGTGGAATCTTGCATGACTTCATGATCTTGTAAATCCAGTTGCCTTGACAGGGAATAAGATTTGAGCTACTCACTTAGCAGGTAAAACTTGAATCTGTACTGAAGCTGGGCTTCAATGATTAGTAGATATTTGCACATTGTAGTATATATATTTTGACAGTGTTATTGCTCTCAAAGGATGTAGTACATCCAGCTTTTCAAAATGACACATTCTCCATCCACCCAATTTTTTAAACAAAGTTTCATAATTAATTCCATGTCTGAAAAATAGATCACATGACCACAGTGGACATCACAGATGAGGTCTTGTTTTATTCAAGAATCATGTTACGGGTGCCATCAAATCACAGGGCTGTAAATATATTTGTTCATTTCTGTCTGTCCACATTACAAGACAAGGAATCCAAAAACATCACAAGTGTGGACATTATATGACAATAGATGCCATATAATCTTATATTGTGATAAACATCATTATCATGATACTGATCTCATTATATACAGATTATTTCATCGTCAGCTAAAAAACACAATGTTTAACATAAAAATGACATATTGCTCAACATATCAGTAGAATTGTTCTGAGTGTTCTGCCTCTAGATTAATGAAAAGTTCTGTTGTTTGTGTTTTTTAAGTGTTTGCATTTTTAAGCTCTCCTTTATGGTCACAATATGTAAAATTACTTCAGTTTTACTTGGAAGCAAAAATCAGTTTTTAACTTTAAATAAATATTAATTGACATTCATCAGGACAATCAACAGATTGATGTGAACATTTTTTGGCTATATCATCATATCACAATATATAGATTTCAAAATTGAATTGAGGGAAATAGCTAATAATCCTTACAGTTTGAAAATGTTCTTCTCAGTGGTCAGTGCTAGGCTCCCAAGTAACCAAATGGGAAGATTATCTTTAAACATTGCTGTATTCATCTGCAGAATAACTGCCATAATTATGATAATTATCATTGGCCATATTGTCCATTCCTATTGACCACTGACAACAGGAAATGTTTAGAATATAAAAAGGCATTGGCATTCACCTAAAAACAAAGTAAAATTTACAAAACACCTACATATTCCTCAGACCAATGTCCCTCTTTGGTGAGTCATGGATTCGATGCTGCATTGCTAGCTGTAGCAGACAAGCTGACCAATCACATACAGAAGAAATAATATCGTACACAAGGTTTCGACACTGTACGAGACATTATAACTAAATGTCCAGAAAATGTATCATTACCCTGAAATGCACCTACAGACTGGAATCGGCCCAGTGAGATTTGCAGGTCACACACAGGGAACGTGACTGTTGAAGTGAATTCAATAAAGGTCTCTGGATGACGCAGCACCCACCAGTGGACTTGTGAAAAGAGCCAAGCGAGGGTGACGCCACGGAAACAGAGACAGAGGGGGACTGCCTACGAGCACGTCTCCAAGATCACGCTCCGGTGGTTCAGAAGACACACCTACACCGACACAAAAGACTGGCACAGGAAAATACAGCATCAGTTTCTGTCCCCAGTGCACTGGCTCATGACGCAGAGTTTTGTGTAGAGCTCGAATGCTGACTCTCACTAGTAACACTTCCCCAAATGAACAAGCTCGGACATGGCCTTTCTGTAGCAGTGAGATCTGGGATTACTTTGGTCTAACAAGCATGCTGCTAGGGCTGCAGTTATTCAGCTCAGCCGTCATGTGATCAGCATCACACAGACTGCATGTAGCCTGAGGAGCGCCGCTGGAAAATGTCACCAATCACATCACTAGTCAGACTGATGGTAAAAGATAAACAATTGGGCAACATCAGAAAAGCACATGACTATGACAAGAGATCTCATACAGTTTCAATAAGACACATACAGTGAATGGTTCAACATATAAGCTAGAGGCATGAACTGTGCTACTGTGACATCACCGATTGGTTGGCAGACTGCCGTTTTGAAGGGCCACGTTTTGCACTGGTTGTCTTAATCTTATTAATATTATTTTTTTTGGAAACAAGTCTTGAACTTTTGGACAGACAACACTTTCAGTCACTGGGACTGAATATTGGAACAGCTTACCACTCAACATAAGAGACTCACAATCACATGCCTCCTTCAAATCACAACTTAAATATTAGATGAAGGAAAACCAAGCCTGTGACTGTCAGCAGACTGTTCTCACTGTGTTATTTTATGTGTTTTTATGATGTTTTGCCTTTTGTCAATTGTCTTTCTTGTCACCTGCCTAGAGACTACAGATGCAAATTAGCACTGTTGCTACAATCTGGCATATTTACAGCTGCAGTTGTTGTAGATGATCATGAATATGCATTGCCCCTAATAAATAAACAATATTTATCAATAAGATCTAATTTTACCCCCCTGAATCTGTCTATTACTTCACTATCCACCTGTTTAATATGTCCATAATCTGTATATTATGTCTGTACCACTCAAATATATTTATTATGTCTCTTAACATATTCATTGGACTTAAATACTGTATACTATAATGTCTATTGATCTGAATATAAAAATCTATAGAGTAAATTTATAGCAACCCAAAAATCTATCCTATATTCACGTACATACTGTCTTCTGATTGCACCTCTGGTTAAATGCTAAACTGCATTTTGCTACTTTGCACTTGTGCATGTGTAATAACAATAAACTTGAATCTAATCTAATCTAAAAGTGACCATGTTTGGACAAGACCAAAAGGCTGAAACTCTCCCAGCAAACATTGACTCTTTCAAAATACCAACCACACTGCCACGAGTTACATTAAACACAACCAGTAATCCCTGTTACACCTCTGAGACGTTTAGGCAAAATGTTTTATTTAGTAAACAGAAACTCCAAAAGTCAAATTACAGCCATAAGCAATAGAAACACGGGGTCTGAATGTTTGAGCCATGTTCAAGTGTTCATTAGCTGCAGTTTTTCTAATTTTCCACATTCATTGCTCAGCCCCGGGGGGTTGCACTTTCTATGTCGATGTGGTCATCTAAAGAGTGCTGAATAAAAATTCCAGGAACAATTCATGCTGCACGAGACAAAAGACTGAAAAAAACTGAGTGAAAGGGTTATACAGGAAGACATTTCCAGTCTAAAGCTGCTGTGAAACGTGGATAACAGCCCTGGATGGGTATGCTGTAAACTCACTGGGGGCCTTTTGTTTTTGTTCACTCACCGTAAGAAATTAACAAGGCCTGGAGGAAGCAACACATAAGATGGACAGGAAACTACATCAGACAAACACTGGACACTGTCATAAAACTAAGAACACAGTGACACCCCGGATGGCCTTCACCCTCTGAGCTCCTGTCATGTAGAAAATGAGGTTGTCTTTCAGGGTCTGGCCAACAGGTGTCCCCCCACTGCAGGATCCATCACACACACAGTAAACATTCACACAGCCTGCAACTGCGTCTGTGTCCAAAGAAAATGGATGTTCGTGATGTTGCGGTGCAGCTGCTGACAGGCCCAAAGCCTTCACACTAGATTAGCCTGTTCTTTTATCTCATTATCTGAGGCTGACGTGCACGCGCGCCGCCCGTTAATCATCGACAAAACCGGTGAACGGTCGCATTAAACTAACCACACAAACCGTTACCGCCGGCTGACACGGCTCCAGACTGACCCCCTTAAAAACAGGCAGAGGAGGCCGTGTGAGGCCGGAGGATGGCCGCCGTCTCAGAACACCGTGGGGTTCAGGAGGGTCGGGATGTGGCGTACCTCTTCTCGGGATCTCCTGCAGGGGGATGGTGTCCCCTCCCCCGTCGTAGGGCAGATACGGGTCGGCCGCTGCGTCCTCCTCCTCCATGTTGACACTTCACAAGACGGGGCTAGGCTAAGCTAAGCTAGGCTCCACTACGCATTGCTGCTCCCTGTGTGTGTGTCAGTGTCCGCCACCACCGCAGCTGCCATGTTGGCCTGAAGACGACAAGTGGAGCCGAGTGTCTGAAGCCTCTCTCTCCCTCCCTTTTTCTCTCCTCTCGCCACTGCAGCAGCTGACTGGCTAGGCTAAGGGATGATGACGTCACCACGCACACGCGCGCGCACGACCGGCCCTGCCTGCTTGGTTGCTAGGGGAGCTCAGTGAGCCCCGCCTACACGGACCAGACCACGGAGCCGGGTCACAGGGGGGGTGAACATGCACTGGGGTGGAATGCTCCATCCCAGGTGAGCAGGGGGACTACGTTCAGACTGCAGCCAAATGTGGCCCAAATCCGATTTTTTTTTTGCCCATGTGTTACCTGTATCCCATCTGTTAAAGACACTTTGAACAGCACATTTTTAAAAATTCAAACCGGGACACTTTTATATGTAATCCTAAATCCGATACGTATCCGATATTTTGCAATGCGGCTAAAGTCTGAACGGCCAGGTCACATTTATCCGACCTTTACTTTATTAAAATGTGAGAAACGTCACAATTCTGCGTCCCAAGAGGAGAAGCGGCGGGAAAAACATATTTACTTCCGTAAACACTGCGTGCCTGCGCGGTTACGAATTACGTCAGGACCTCTTTTGCGCATGCGGGTCATTCAGTTCATACGCAAAACCGATAGAAGTCGCATTTAATGAGTAATATGAACGAGCCCACAAAAAAAATCTGATTTCACTAAAAAAAATCCAAATTGTTAGTTAAAAAATTTGCCAAAAATTCAAAAATCTATATTTCTCAAAACTGTGAACAAATGTTGCAGACATTGTCCCAAGGAAGCTACATATAAAATTTGAAATAAATCCAACCGGTAGATTTTTCAGAGAGGATGTTTGAATACTCTGTTAACAAAGACGACAACGAAGATGAAGACGACACAAAAATAGCGTAATACCGTAACAATTACCCACCTGTCTGAGGCAAGTAAATTGTAAATATAAAGCATTTAAATGTTATTCATAACAGTTTACAATGAGGCACATTCACCCATTTGCACAAATTCACAGTGAAACGGTCGTAGCCACTTTTACACAGAGATCCCAGAAAAACGGTGAGATGCTGATCCCATCTTTTTGCCACCACTGACCCATTTCCACAGCCAAAGGAATCACAGAGGCGAGACAGGCTGGACTTTTACACAGTGGGCCCTGTGTTCCGGAACCAAAGGGGCAGTGTATAACTTGCGCAGCGTATAACTTGCACTTCGGAAATACCCCGAGTATAGCAGCGTTGCTAACCTCTCCAGAGTCTTTCACCGTTCCACAAATGTTAGCATGGCTAGAGTCCTCCACCCAAAGTGACAACAGCTCGTGGATTTCGATGTCTCACCAGTTCGACATCTTTCTGGTTGTGTTGATATGTTTGTAAACTGTACACGGCCCACGCTCATTTTTAAATCCCTCCGGCAAATGATCTCACCATTTCATTGACACATTCATTGTTCCGGAATAAAGGAATATTCCCGTAACAGAAGTGCTGTGTAAAAATGGCTTGTGTTTGCTCAAGAATACTTCAACAAGTAGACAAGAACAGGGGATCAAACTGCCAACCTTCACCAGTAGTAAATCTCAGAACCCTAGAAACTCACAGGCGGAACTAAAACACAAACACCTCAAGTCTTCACCTGATGATAGAAGCATCGACTGATTGAACTGCATTGGAATGAGTTACACATTTACATTCACGACAAAATGATGAGGATTTAAAGTATCGTCGGTGGTAAAGTTTGTCCTGATGCATTCAATGACATCAGTTTTCTGAAAGGTTGAAAAAAAGACAACTAAAACTAAACTCCAATAAATGTCAAGTACTGACACTATCACTTGCCATTTTTGACACCAAAAAACAAACACTGAAACCTCCGAATGGTTTCACAGTTAAAAGCTGAAGACGTCGTATACTCACAATTAGATTTATAGTCACTATGTCATCTTATTTAATGTATAAACATACTAAGTGACCATATTTGGAAAAAAAAGGAAAACTTCAGCTAACTCGACCAACCTAGCCCCTTTTCCACCTTTACCAGGATCTTGAAATTTACCCAGGATTTTGACAAGCCTCGGCGTGTTTCCACTAAAATTACCCAGGTAACAAACTTTCCCAAACCTCCACTGAAAACAGTTCCTAGTAGGGGGTAAGACTTTTCAGATTTCCTGGAAATCTTGAGGGGTGGGACTGTGTGAGTGCTGAAGAATGTTGATTGGTGGAATGCACGTGCAGCATTCCACACTTACTGACTACACCCACAACGTTTGAGCCAGTGTGCGTTTATGTCATTTCTACAGCCTTCACTTCAAAGGAGAAGAAGCTACGAGAAGTGGACGAACGACGAAGTCCATTTGATGAATTGGCTCTTTTGAGTTTTGAGCTCACTGCTACAAGTGCATTGCAATAATCTGTTCAAGTATGCTCTCGATAATAAGCTTAGACCAAATTGAACATATTTCGGGACTTCAAGTCAGCGAGTTGAAATGACCAAGCCTGATTTGAATAAGTTTTCTGGAACTTGGAGGTGTGGTGGAACCCTAATCTTAACCAGATTACCAGGAATTCCTTTTTTTTTTTTTTTTTAATTTTCAGGTAAATAAATGCCTGGTAATAAAAGGGAATGTTGGCTGTAAAAGGGCTATTGCTACCTAACACTGTAATGTTCAACATCACCAAATAATTTCATGTATTTGATAAATGTTAACACACATACATTGGTTTCGGAACAGTAATGTCATGATACTACTCACAAAGTATGTGACTTATCTAGTTAGCTACATAACCAATAGACAAACAACATAATTCTGACATTAGCAAACTGATCCACATTACATTAACAGGCTAGGTATTGAACTAAAGTATGGGTAAACTTAATGACCGATGTGATAGAATTGTCTGATGGTGTCATCTCTGTAGCCTTTTAAACCCAGTTGTCCCCTTTTCCTGAAGTAGCCATTGTTCTGTCTGTGTTGCCACGGTAACGCTACATGACACTTGTAACATATATACATATTCTATACATCCACGTGACTAGAAGAGTCAGCTAAAAGCTCAACAAAACCAACTGTCAGACAACAAACACTTAACTAGGCAAATATCTAAAACAAGCTAAAGGGCCAAGACCAACGCATGTCATGAATAATTTAATCAACAACAGACCAATGAGGCAAACTTTGCAGCGCTAAGCTAACGCTGAGCAGATCCAACAATACATGTGTTATTTAACTACCACAAAAACTCAGTGAACAAGATGAAGTAGAGGGAAAATAAAGGTCACATTATGAAACAATGATCCTGAATTTTGTCTCATCTTTGCTGGTTTAGATGAAGGAAGCTTCTGCTGTAGACTATTTCACTATTTTGTGTTAGGTTGAAATGACTCCCACTGGAAACAAATGGCCCAGGGCTATTTGTAAGTACAACTATAGTACAGCTGTCTATCAGGAAAAAAGTTTTATTTAATAGAAAGCTTAGAAAGTCTGAGTCAGCAGCGGAGCTAGTTGTAGTTCATAATTGTAAGTATTATTATCATCATCATCATCATCATTATTATTATTTAAACAGGAGAGTTAATTCCAAAAAATCTATAGAGACCAAAATCCCGTTTTGGCTTATATGTTCCAGAGTAATGTCTTGAAATATTCCTCAGTTTTTGAGATTTAAGTTAATAATTTGAGTCTCAGTCCTACAGTCTTTGAGGGGAGAAAAATAAAAACTTCCAAGGAGTATGTTTTTCAACCCAATTCATATGCATTATTCATAGATAAAACTGCACAAATAAACAGTTATCACTGTGGATGGAAGTTGACTTCCTGTTTAAAATGTCTGCTTTCTCACAGAATGCGAAAAGAAAATGAAACACACTACAGTTAGACTGAAAAAGCAAAAAAAAGTCTCTGATGTCAAAGACACAGAGGACACGAAGCATCTGTCCAGTAACACAAGACACTACACTGAATCTAAAGTACGGAAGCCGTCTGTTTACTCTGCTTTGTGATGTCAACTCCATCCAGAGGCACATTTCATAAAGAATCCCACCAGACAGTGAGTGTTTTGTAAACTCAGTGTGATCATGTGTTTATAAATGAAACATTATGGCTCTAGGTCCAGTGCATCTACGCCTTTTCCTGTTCCCAAACAGAAACAAAGGGAACATAATGTTTCACACGGTGTCATTTTGTTATTATTATCAAAACAACATATTGGACTTACCTTTCAGGGAGGCTCCTGTTGCTAGGCAATAGCACAGGTGAAGTCAGCCATAGTCCCAGTTAGGACGTCCAAGCACTGCATTAAGTTTTAAACACTAAAATCCTACAAATGTGTGAAATCCAGCAACTTACTAGACAACAAAGAAAATCTGTTTTACTTCAAGGACCAAAGTTTCCCAAAGAACTGCTTATTTTCCACTTTTCCTTCTCCTAAACCAACAAAAACTTTCCGCAGTAAACTCCACAGACCTAGTCAACCTTGTGCTAAGCACTGGCAACAACAGGAGGGCTGCCCAAACCCTCCTCTGAACCCACCCCTCACAAACACATAAAAATAGCGAGGGGAGTCAACACAGCGCCTTCAAGGAAGGACATTCATGTGGAGCGTTCCCAACTCACTCCAGCCGGCAGCCAAACAGGTTTCAACGAATGCACCTCTGGGTGTCACATGTATCCTGAATGACACGCAGGTGGGCGGAGCCAAGACACCCAGTAGTAGATTACAGCACAATGGGAAGGAAGAATGTGGGCCTTCTGTTCTGACTTACTGAAGCTAAGTGGTTGTAGCTTTACTTTATTAGTTAAAGCTACGCAAAAACTACACATTTCCTCTGCTCTCTGAAGAAATTTCTTAGCATGCTTGATTGATACTAGTAATAAAAGTATGGGTGGTGACACGTCAGGGTTTGTCTCCATGCTTTTAATCATTCTGTCCAAAGTTCAGATTTCAGTCCAAAACAATAAGAAGCTCATTTCTGTACAGACTTAACACAGTGACGTGAACTGATCTAAATACATTATATTGTTATATTTGCACATTTATTAAACTTTTATATTTGTAAAAAAATTACTTTGTCATATAGTACATCTCTAATTTATATGTCTATAGCACACTATAGAAAAAAAATACATACATAATATTTATTTATTTATTTAAATATATGTCTGTATTTTATTGTGTTGCCATTAGTTGTAAGTGCACTGTCGCTGGTAGAAACCACCTGCAATTTCATTGCCCAACCTGTCTCCTGACAATAAAACCTATTCTATTCTATCAAAAAAAATTGATATACGATATGTCTAAATTCTAATGCGTGGTTATTGCCTTATTTTACAAGCTGTATTAAAACAGAGACAATTTCTGTTGGTCCAAAGTGAAATGCTTTTAACACCAACCCCTAAATTGACACCCCCCCAACATTATTTCAACAAATTTGTAAACCAAAACCACACATTTTTGAATGTTCCTACTAAAAACTTAGCAATATGCTAATATCTGTAACACAGTGCATGGTCAATTAAGTGATAGAACCAAACAGACTGTTAATACAGCCACATTTCAGTGCTGTGTGATTAAATTTCTTGTCTGTCTGGGTCATTGCCATATAGCCAAGTCACCTGCACTGTCTAATAACTAATGAATAGGCCAGGCTTGGCATATCACTTCACACATCAGCCATAAAACATATGTTAAATGTAAGTAATGACGTTTGGCATCAATCATTGTGAAGGCATTATTAGATTTAAACAGAGTTTCCAGACAACACTACACTACAGCACAACATGAGGTTTGTACTGAGCTGCAGTGTAGCAGATGTAGTAGTGTTGAAACAGGAAAGGATGTGAGCAGAACTGAACTGAAGAGGTTGCATCACAAACACTGAGTTGGTCTTAAACCAACTACACTGTATGAGTTCTGAAAGCCTGCATGTGCTTCAGTAATATTAGTTTGCATAGAATAAAAGGAAAGAACTGGACAGACAAAACAGATCAGGTTTTATGTCTTAATGAGTTAAAGACACAGATCAAATTTCATACAGATTTTACAATCTTCAATTATTAATTCACAAGAATTCACACAGTAAAGGTGGTAAAGGTCCACTGGGCAGGGGTCTGGTTACTACAAAGTCAGTGTCAAACCGAGTCGCCTTCTGACCCAAAACTCAGCATGTGTCCTTTCTGTTGGTTCAGCTGCAAGAAGCTGCAACTAAAGAAAAAGGAAATGAAGCAGCAAGACAAGCGTCAGCATATTTACTCCGACCAGGAAGAACGTACAGGATGCAGGAGATCAGATGTTGATGGATCACAAGATACACTATATGGACAAAACAATGTGGACGTGTTGAATTCAGGTGTTTTTTTTTTTTCAAACAGGGGTCTGGAATACAAAACAAAAATGACTAATGTCATGATATAGTTTATATTGTGATAAAAATCATTGCATTGTTAGTTTTATTTGAATTGTCATTTTTGCTTCTGAAATGCCTCAGAGATGGTTTTTTTTGTTTTGGTTTTCTTTACTTAATTTCTTTCAACACTGATTTTTTTTTGTATCCACGACTGATTTTAAGGTTCAAGGTTCACTTTATTGTCTCACATGCGAAAAATCTGGCGTAGACAAGAGCAAAAACAAGCTGCACTGCAACACATAAAACAGACCCCATGCTACGAAAAACACATAAAATATTTTGACATATTATAAATAAGTTAAAATAAGTTCAAATATTATAAAGAAAAAAAAACTAAAACACACATACACCTCCCATACATACAACATGTGCCTGGTTTTGATAGCTGCACCGAACTGCTCATTAATGAGCTTGATTCAGAGGGATAAAAGAATGTTTAAAATGGTTGAGCGTGCACAGCAGGAGTCTGTTCCTTCTGCCTGAAGTCAACAGAACATACTCTGGAAACAGGGCATGAGGTGATTCTGAAAGAATATGGTTTGCCTGCCTGATGGTGGCCTGTATGAACATGTCTTACAGCATGAGTGGAGCAGGGGTATCCATGACCTTACTCTCCACCTTCACCAGTTTACGAACCTGTTCATGCTGATTTGAGATATAAACATCAATATTTCACTGAAGTTTTAAGGGAGATTTTTCTTCCAAAGTGAGATGTGAAAAAAGTAGATAATATATATTATTTTTTGAAACTAAGAAATTTAGAGGTAGAACATTTAGAATCATAGATATGGAAAGAAAAAGAAAATCGATGTTGAGAGAAATTAAGTAAAAACCATCTCTGAGGAATTATGGAAGCAAAGATAACAATTTAAACTAAACTAACCAATGCAATGATATTTATCACAATATAAAACTATATTATAACATTTGTCACTGTTTTGTATCCCAGAGCCGTTAGAAAAGAAACACCTGAATTCAACGTGTCCCAATACTTTTGTCCATGTAGTGTATACATAAACACTCAGCAGCACAATACTAATACTAGTTGGTGTCTGTGCTCATTAAATATAAGTGAGGCTATTACACAACAAATCATAAATATATCTTTTTAATTACTGGCATAAAGCACTGTGTCTTACTCCACCTAAGCTCTTCCATATTTAGCCACGTGACACATTGACGAATATGAAATCCCTGAGGCTCTGCTACATGTCTTTTGTTACTACCACCAATCATTCTTTGCCACCTGACCGGTAAAACTGATCCGCCTAAGCCAACAAATGATTTGTGACTAATGCCAAGACAGATGAGTGGTTCGAAAAACACCAGGCCCAGTGTCGAGGCAAGAAGGAGGAAGCTCCACCAGGCTGACCCTTTAACCCCTAGGGTCCAGAATACATGCATGACATGTTAGTAGAATACAAACCCAGCAGGACTCTGAGGTCAGCTGACCCAGGTACCATAGTCCAGCCCAGGGTTCAAACTAAACCTGGTGAAGCAGCTTTTAACTGTTCTGCTGCACACAACTGGAACAAGCTACCAACTGACCTGAAATCAGCCCCAAATGTCAACATTTTTAAATCCAGGTTAAAAACCTTCCTCTTTTCATGCGCTTATGAGTAAACTCTTTTCAATCTTGTCTTTTAAATGCACTTTTTCAATTTTAATGTCTTGCTTTACTCTGTTTTAATTTAAATGTTCATTTTAATGTATGGCGTAATATAATTAATGTATTTATTTCACTCTGTGAATGCATTTTAAAATCACATTTTATCTCTTTTGTAATGTTGTGTTTTATCCTTTTTGTGATTTCTAATGTCTTTTATTCTTCTGTGATTTTTTTTATGCCTCTGTGAAGCCCTTTGAGTTACCCTGTGAATGAATAGTGCTATACAAATAAACTTGCCTTGCCTAACGTATCCATGGTGCTCATTTTGTATGTATGATTTATTTGAAATATTCCTAAAAATTCAACTGTTCGAAGAAAATTTCAAAACACGTTGACAGAATAGACCTTACACTTTCCATAGACATCTGAGCATGCTCAGTGCACGCCCTCCCGCCTGTGGAACACAGCGCAGTGAGTGAGACCAACTCACTATAAAAATAAAAACATTCAAACCATTTTGCTTGTGTTTCTTTGTCTTTACTGTTGTTTGCAGTACTGTGGTGACTTTTATGATTTTTTTTTTTACTGTATTTTTACCGAGTTTTGACCATACGAGTTCAACCATGTGCCAAAAAACAGTCGGACTGATTTAGAAAAAAAAAAAACAAAAACATTTATATTATTTCCTTTTTTGCCACACAATGACAAGCCCAACATTAAAGCTTGACAGGGAACAGGGGAGGGGGCTTAGCTAAGGGTAAGTTTAAATATCAGACTACAGTGAGCGGTTAGTGAAGCGTTCGAGGTTGTGGGAGTGGCAGGGTGACAGGTGATGGGTGTCATGACAGGTGTGGATGAAGCTGAGGACATGCAGACAGCAGAGCCACCAGGGTCACAGGGCAACGACACACATGAACAAAAACACAATTAATACATCCTCCCATCAGTGGGCGGGGGGGCTGATTGGACGTCTAACGGTCATTCAAGGACATGTAGGGGAGGCTCGAAAGGGATCCAGACGTGGTACTGAGGCATCTGTAGTCCAGGGGTGTCAAAGACGAGGCCCACGGGATGAATTTGGGAAGTGCAAAAATTACACTGAAGATATTAACAGTCAAGGGTGTAAAACTGGTTTAAGTTCAGGTTCCACATACAGACCAATGTGATCTAAAGTAAAATAATAGCATCATAACATAAATAATGACTCCAAATTTTCTTCTCAGTTTAATGTTAAAAAAAACAAAACATTATGCCCATAAATGACAACTCCAATTTTTTAGTTTTATTGCAAAAAAATTACATCAAACTATGAAAATATTTACATTTACAAACTATCCTTTAACAATAAAGTGTGAATAACCTGAACGAATATGAACAAAATCTAAAGAAAGAAAAATCTAAAGAAAATCAAGTGCAACATTAACAATATTCTGCCGGTTACTGTTTTGTGTATTTGTAGATCTATAATGCACATGAGTAAATGATAAGCGGAGGCATAATATTGTTAAAATGACACTTATTTATATATTTTTTCCAGGTTATTCACTTCTTTTTTTGGAGACAGACAAAAAAAATATAATATTAAATAAAATAAAAGATTAATTATTATAGAATACAAGAGTAAACACACTCTACATAATAAATTAGAATGCTAAAAAAAACAGACACGGTAGAAAATTCAGGAACTAAAACAGTAAGATGAAACAATAAACTGTAATGTGCAAAATAAAATGGAATTTTTAAGCAATATAGACAGTAAAGTGCAGAGTGGAAATAGGTTATGACCAGGTAGATTGTAAATGTATATATTTTTATAATTTAATAGGGGTTTTTTTTGCACTAAAACAAAGAGAAAACACTTTTTGTCATTATTTATAGGCTATTCTGTTATGATTTTACTGGTCCCGCCCACTTGCGATCTGAATGTGGCCCCTGACAGAACATGAATCTGCCACCCCCGCTGTGGTCCCTACCTGGGGAGGCAGCGTCCCCGTCCAGCAGGTTGTCGTCCTCTGTGGTGTGGAAGTCCATGATGACGCCGGCTCCATCCAGCAGCTCCTCGTCGCTGCTGGCGCTGGCGATGCTGTTGTAGCTGTTCCTGCAGTAGCCCCTGTGGTACAGTTGCTCCGACTCCATTTAGCAGCGTACCAGTGCCCTGGATAAGAGGGACGAAGGTGGGGGAGGGGGGGGTGGAGATATACAGACTATGTTGTAAGCATGCTTTAGTCTATATTAAAGAGTCTGAAGGTAAAGTGAGTGATGAGGAGAGCAAGCAGACACACATTCACACTGGTTCAAGGGGAAACAGGAGCAGTGATGGGTTAGTACACAGACAGACAGGGTACTTCCTCTTTAGCCAAAGAAATATTCCAGACTTTTTACACACATTTTCAAAACTGATATTTTTTTTCCCCCAGACCTTGCCTTTATGTACTTTTATACTTGAGTGCCTACTTTTTTGGTTGAGATTGTACCTGTTAAGTATCGTAGGAAAGTTTATTTCAATAAATGTATGAATGAATGAATGAATGAATAAATATTTTCACAGTAAATTATGTTTTTCTGACAGAAACGCTTTTAAAGCATAGGAAAATCACAAAAGTGCATGAATATCACACAAACAAGTTTTTAGATGTTTTATAAGTGTTATAAGTTATACTTCCTGCAACTCCTTTTCAAATATGCAAATTAAGTCATAATATATATATATATATATATACACACACACACACACACACACACACACACAGTCTTGGAAAAAAATGATTAGACCATCCAAAGTCATCAAAAACAATCGTTATGCAATCCAGTCCTAACTCCTGTGTGGATCATGTGACTAAAACAGACAGAAAACATGGAATGAATCAAAGCAC
>JAPQRP010000014.1:20031275-20050015 GCA_037367295.1 Apogon hyalosoma
AGAAATAGGGTTGAAGATGGAGCTGTGGAGTTGAATGAATGAAGAATTCAGACCCAAGCAGAGCATTTACAGTTTACATAGACCACAGGGAAAGATTTGAAAATTAAGGATTCCATTTAAAAAGCTAAATATCACTCCTTTAAAGCAAATTGAAATAGTGGTTTTATTCGTCATGTTAAAATGTAACAGGTAAGAAAACGTTCTACTTGAACCTTAACGTATATTCATTTTCATGGAGCTGTAGCCCTAATGTCAGCTTAGAGTTATTGTTTCCTTTCAAATGAGGTCTAATACCTTAATTTTGTCCATATTTTTCTTCTGTTCTGACTGGTTATTTGTTGTTTTATACTTATTATTTGTTGTTTTATACTTGTTCTACTGGGATAACCCTCTGTGTTTAAATTACTGAAGCCATTTAACGTAATGTAACCTGATTCTTTTATCCAGATATAATCACTTCTAACCTCAGGTGTCCATGGTCTATTTGTCAGACTCAACACATCAAAAGGTAGTCAACAAAAGTGACTACTACCACGTCTATGATATAGTCTGCCATCAAACCAAGCTTTAACCACATAGTCGTTTACTGAGAAGGGCTGGACACTCTTGACGCTCCAGTTGTACTATTGGACACCGTTAAAACATCTATTACAACTGGATTCTTTGGAGCATTGACGGGACTGAAAAGTGGCATTTAAATACTCTTTACAAATAGTATAGTGAGGTCAGTTCATGTCAAAGTACTGTGCAGCTGCAGCTTTTTAAGCCATTATAAAGGATATAATGATATCTTGATGACCTCAGACCTATTATAAGAGACCCATCATCTCAGCAGACTGACGACTGTAACTTCTGCTCCCACCTGCCTATAAATATCTACTGCCAGCAGCGAGGTTCCAATCTCAACCTTATCGTCTTTATGGGTTTTTAATAAAGGCAGTTTCAGTGTTTCGTAGCATTTGATTTTGACACCGTTGCCTGGGTTTAGATTTTGTGTGATTTGTTTCGGAGGTCACAGGTTAGCAGCATGTCCTGCCTCCTCCTGAACACAAATCTCCGTTTTCAACATGATGTGAAGAGCAGCGCAGCTATTTCTGCACACAAAAACAAAACTGTAATAAGGGGCTAGAAGAATGAACCAAAATGAGATTTTTCTCTCACTAAAGCCAACTTTAATTGTATTTGCAGACCCGTTGTGACCAGATCATGATGGTTGCGCTCATATACCATCAATCACCTGCTACTTTTTCGACAGTGCAGCTGCTCCGGTTTCATCATTAAGCGCTCCTCTTTCTGCAAAATGAGTCCCAAACCTCAACAAAGCTGAAAATCAGCACAAACACATTTTATCCCACTAAAACACATTGTATGAGTAAAGCATACACACACTCCTGAGCCTTTCTTATGGCCTCTCAGGGCTCCTGTGGCTGCACTAAAGCAGTTTATAGAAGCCTCCCTATATGGACACAGCTTCTGGAATAGCAACTGCTATTTGATCTGACTGCAAGCTCTGTTTCCTCTCCGCTTACATTTAACCCTTATGCACATACTCTTAACACATATCACACAACACTAATACAGCTGCTTTGCACTAAACAATCTGTTTATTTTAAGGAAATTCTTCAAAGTCACCGTTTAAAATCTGACATGGCAGGTCTATCTTACTGATTTTCTTAATGTTATACTGGTAGAAATGGTAGAATGTGTTTTAATTATTGAAAACTTCCCTTTGTTCATCTGCTAGATTAGATTATTTTTTATGCATATCAAATATTAAATGTGACAGAATCATTTTCATTTCTTTTCCCCCAACTTCCTTTTATATATTGAAGAACATTGAGGACATGACCTTATTTTTTCCTATGTCAAGAGTAAAATTAAAACAGAAAAAGTTAACAAAAACAACACAATCAAAATAAGACAATACTAAAATAATTCATGAATAAAGAGCAGAGGCAGTCGTGTTTTAGGGATCACATGATCCTGACAGAATGACTCGTGGGATGGTGGGATGTGAGGGGCACCGTATCCAGCAGCATGTTGGGATTAGATAATGTACCCTGGATAGATGAAGTCACTGTCTGAACGCTACCGGAAACAGCAATTTACAGCAGTTTTAGGGATTCGGCTACAAAAAATAAAAAAATGAATAATCAAATCCTTTTTTCACAGATCAGACAGTCAAGGTAACCATAGATGATATTAGCTATAGAACTACCTGTAGATTTCAAGTCCAGCCAGGGATCAAACTGGATAAAGCTGAAGATAATAAATGTATTAAAAAAAAAAAAAAAGATTCAGTACAATTTGTGGGCATCATTGCACATGTGCAGAACACCCAGAGTTTCCAGGACATATTAGGTACATATTTGTTAGTGATGGTTGAGCAGTTACACCAACAAGATGGTCAGAGGATTCTGTCAAGACGTCAACTGGTATTTGATTACAATACCCAGTCTGTTAGTGGAACAACTGCATTAACTAATCCATCCATCCATCCCCTGGTTATGACCATTTCATACACACGTACATTCCCTGGTGTTGGTATTAATTTTGTTATACATTACATTATACAGTGAACCTGCCCACCATTTTATTGTTTTCATTTGGTTGAGGTTTATTGTTCTTATTTTTTGTTTTTAATAGTATGGCTTTTTATTTTTATTTAATGTCTTTTAATCTGTTCTGTATTTTATTCTTTTTTCGTGGTTTTAATTATTCCTCTGTGCAGCACTTTGGTCCACTGTGGTTGTTTTTAAAGTGCTTTACAAATAAAGTTGGATTGGATAGTATTAATTAGTCCCTTTTTACTTTATAATAAGTTGATGTCGATGCCGTTGAACATGTCAACATTCGTCAAGTCGCTGGACTTCAGTTTTTCAGCAGTTTTATAATTTCTTCTTAAACTTTCAACCCATGCTCTTCTTTATGTCCAAATATGGTCACTTGGTTCCAAAAAACCAAGGTGATGGTCAAATTGCCCACGTGCAGTGGTTGATGACACAGAGGTATTATCCACCTGTTATTTGGAATCGACAGTCCTGGGAAACTGCTACCAACAGCTGAACTGACCTCAGTAAAGGTCATGAGCAAAACATCAGCTTATAGGACTTTGATCTGAATTATCTGCTAAACTGTCCCTGTGTCTGTTCTTTTACACTTATTTTCTATATATTCATGCCTGACCAACATAATCTCAAACTGAAGAGAAAAAAAAATGAAAAAATAAATATATTGAGAGTGAGGGTAGCACCAAGTCAGAGATCAATGACCCATCTGGCTGAAAGACGAAGTTGTTAAAGTGCAAAATGAGATTAGACAAGAATAGATTTGATTATGCAGCATCCAAAGATCTCTCCTCACCCACACACAGGGACATTACATTAGGCTGAGTAGATAAATATTACATTACTGAGTATGACTTTATAACATTTCAATCTGATGATCATCACTCCTTGGCTGCTTCATTAATTTTACACCCAAAAGTATAAAGGACACCGCGGATTTGTTAAACAAGTTCAAGTCTTAGGTTTCTTAGCATTCAAAGCGACAGTGTGTGAAGCATTAGGAAGCATGGGGATTGTTATTATTATTATTATGCAAAGACCCCTCGACTGTTTCTAAAAGGTTGATGCGTGCACAATTTAAAGGCTGCTTGCATATAAATGTGGCACATACTGGAAAGGATCTCCCCTCAGTACAACAGCACAGTCCCACAGTGAGTGTGAATAACGTAAACATAGATCAGCTGAGTTAATGACACTTTGATAACCCTATGTAAGGGGTATTTATAGGTTATCGCTAGCATTAGCTGCCTAAGCAGACGCTCACTCACTGAGTCACTTAGCAGCTGCACGTTTAAACTATGTGAAATCCAAGATGACTTTACTCAAACCGCTCGACTTTGTAGTTTTTTTCGCACCTTGCAGACTTCGTAATAGTTTAGAAAATTACATTTGTTTTTCATTAAATTAGTTTTTTGAGTCTGTCTTTTCATTTTGTTCGTTTTCAGCTATTTTTTTTTTTTTTAGTCGTTTGATCTTTCGGTTTGTTTTTTTAATCATCCTTTCAGTTTCTTTTTATGCATACACAGTTTGCATTTTTTAGTTTGAAAAATCGTCGTTATTTATCAGCTTGGTCATCAAAACCGCAGTGACATTCAGAACCTGCTTTTACAGGCTTCATACAGAAATCAAGGTTATGTTGTTGTGTAGCTGACACAATTAGAATCAAAATTTTACTCCTATAAATCAGGTTTATTTGTTATTTATAACCATGATCAACACTTTGGATTTTTAGGTCCATCAACAATGGTATTTTTCCACCTCTACTTTTAGATTTAGTCTTTGTATTTTACTTTTTATTAAATATAACAACCCTGTTACATTGAACAAATGCAAATGGGTCCCAGTTCAGACGTATGAGTTCATGTTTTTTCATATTTTCACGAAGCACTATTGAATATTCACCACACAAGCCCTCAGCTGACAGAAACACTGTTCTACATGCTCTAACACTCATGCACTTGTCTGCAGTGAGAGCTAATCTTTACAAGCTGCCGACCCTGCTCCTTCAGTACTCGTCACTGCTTTTCGTAGATGGAGTAAGACTTTTATGCTGCCGGTGCAGAATCTGGGTGAAGGTGATATCAAATAGGCTTTGAGATGACGTGGAAACATCCACTCACCCGAACCCTCCTCCACTCAAGAGCACTGAGAAAAAAAAAAATACCAACTGATAAGGGAGTTCTGATTTCTAGCATTACACTGGAAAAAATGCCCCTCTGAAAACAAGTAACAAAAAGAATAATATAAGATGTTTTTTGCTCTAAGCAAAAAAAAAAAAAATCTGCCAATGGAACAAGTGAAAATTATCTTGGTAAGATTTCTTGAAATAAGATTTTCCAGATCTATTGTCAAAAAATCAGCTCTTATATCTGACTGAAAAGTTACTCTCTAGGTGATTCTGTCTTATTTTAAATGTGATGAGATATTTGGACTAGAAATGAGAAAAATACACTTGGTATGATGTTGATTTTTTCCAGTGTACAGCTGCTTTGTGATCAAAGATGCAGCCAAAACTCTGCTCTGTCATACCCCATTCTGTCTGACTATCCTCACCAGATGAAATACTGTATCTAAAGTGACTGTTGCCAGCTCCTATTAAATAAAACTTCTTCTCCAAAACAAGACATGAATCATTTAAGCAGAAATCTGCAATAGCTGCTCCACGATAAATATAAACCAGTGTCGAGATGCAGCATTCAGACACATGCAAGGACACAACAAACACAACACTATTCCTAATGTCTGGTATCAGATTCAGCATCACAGTGTGTTGACAAACACTTTACTGTCGTGTCAAGTGGTGAGCAGCTTTTTCCAATGAAATTTCAAGGACAGAGGGGAGAACAGGTGTTGGGGAGATTTCCTTTCATATTCATTACACTGCAAAATGATGCTCTGTCTATATTTATGGGCTGATATCAGCTCCTTAAGCTAGATTTGACATGCCTAGAGGAGCAATGGAGTACGATGACCGGCTCCCCTGAGAGGATAGGAGATGAAGACTGAGGAGCAGGACTGGTCTGGATGCACACTGGAAAGAACCCAAATCTGACCAAGTGTATTTGTCTCATTTCTAGTCCGAATATCTCATCATACTTCAAATAAGACAGAATCACCTAAAGAGGAACTTTTCAGTCAGATATAAGAACTGATTTTTAGACAATAGATCTGGAAAATCTTATTTCAAGAAATCTTACCAAGATCATTTTCACTTGTTCCATTGGCAGACTTTTTTTTTTGCTTGAATTAAGGAAAAAAATAATCTGCCAATGGAACAAGTGAAAATTATCTTGGTAAGATTTCTTGAAATAAGATTTTCAAGTTCTTATATCTGACTGAAAAGTTCCTCTTTAGGTGATTCTGTCTTATTTTAAGTGTGATGAGATATTCGGACTAGAAATGAGACAAATACACTTGGTAAGATTTGGATTTTTGCAGCACAGAGGCGGATTTTCAAGCCGTTACATCGTTTTACACAGAAAAAAACCTAAAAGTCACAAAAATGCAGCGACAGGGTAGGAAAAGAAAGGACGTGACGATAATTTAAAAACGGAGAGCAAGAGGAAGTACAGGGCCTCAGAAAGAGAGAAAAGAACGCAGAGACAGAGCAAAGTTCCAGCAGAGCAAAAGTATTTTTAGGAAGATGTTTATTTGTAGGTCTGTGAAACCAACCCGGGGTGTATATCTACCAGTCCTGCTCTCTCTGTCTGTATGCGTTACCATCTGTTGAGTTCTCTCAGCCTGTCACATTCAGAAGGAGGGCTCGGACTCTATAGGAGGGGGACATTTTGCAAGAACACACTTCTGCAGATTCATCGCTGCTAGTGTCTTCTTTAAACAGTGTTCCTTGTTTTTTTTTCCTTTTTCTTTTTTAGCTAGATTACATTGTGGGGCCTAAAAAAAAAAAAAAAACTACAGCAAATATTTAACAACATAAAATATTCAAAAACACTGAAAAACTGTGCATGAACAGACAAAGTGAGGTGAATGTTTGTACGGTAGAAAAGTATGCTGGTGTTACTTATGTCGCAGCCTAGTATGAGAATCATTTCATCAGCTTTTTTCCTCTAATGGGGTCATATTTTCATCAGTCGTCTCATACTATAATAAATAAGTATACAGCGTTCCTTTAGTGCTGTAAGATGCTAATGTTAGCTCAATTAGCCTGTTCTGTGACTTGAATGCTAGCTAGTGGTCAGTATAGTAACATTGTGAGATTTTAACGTTTACTCGAGTACCGTTTCATTTTCAGCTCCTTTACAAGCTTACTTTATTATGCTTTTACCTATCCTACATCAATTTCATTTAGTTAGAAGTTACTTTACGGGTGCATATTTATATAAAATAAAACTCTAGACGACGATGTGCAGGAAACGAGGCTAATTCAACACTGTATACAGTTACAGCCCCACCATTACCACCATATTCTTCTATCAGTAATTATAATCCAGATGTTTTTCTGGAGTTAGGTAGTCATTCAACACTACTTTTACTTTTGGTAGTCTACTGTACGTACATTTGGATGCAAATACTTTGGTACTTTAATTCATTAATTCTGCAGGGATTTACTTCAGAGTATTTTACACAGTTCCTGTTAATAAGTACAACTAACTACCGACTGTACAACTAACACTACTTAATATTTCAACAAGCTAGCTGCTCAGTGACACATATTTACTGTGGTCTTTCCTAAAACCATCATCCTTAGAGCCAGTTACACTGATCTGACAGCTTTGCAGTTGGTTTTTGCGGAGCAGATGTTAACATTTCCGCAGATAATCCTGGTGTTTTGTCAAAATTCTACAGGTTTTGTAGCTCATTAAATGCACCTGGTGGTAACCTAGGCAACAGCCGACCTGTCCATCAGGGTAGTTTAGAGGTGTTAATAATACCAAGCTAAAGACTAGCCTATATTACACTAGCCAACACAGTTTTAATTGGTTTGTTTTAATTTCAGGAATATAGTAGAATTTATTTGTAATTTTTTAGAGGATAAAATCAGATGCGGTGTAGTTTTTAGGGTAAAATGCATATTTGATTTAAAAGTCATAATATTACAAAAATACATCTTATCTGTTTGAATTTTTAACTATAAATGAATTACCTTGACTTTTGTAGATGTATTATGTAAGTCCACAAACCAGTGGTTGATGACCTACAGTCAGTCCCATCCCAACTGACTTTTTCCCCTCACAGGTCTGATTTTTTATTTTTTTTTCTTTAATGTTACAAATTATTCAAGTATTGCAACATTATTTATTATTATATTTATTATTATTGCAAAATTATTTTAATTTATTTATTTTATCTTTTAAAAGTAAAACCAAATGGGGGGGGAAAAAAAACCAAAACTTGTCCCATCAGCTTTGCTTTAAGTTGTCACCAGAATCAACTGCAGCACTTTATCCGTAGTGATTTAAGTGTAGACTGAAGACTGAGCAGGGCGGGTTTTATATTTAGACAGTCTTCGCAAGGCAATCGGGGGTAACTGAAAGACAACACTGAGAAAGTTCCACGGCCTAAAATATCTGCCCACACAGCTTCCAGCAGGACTGAAGTGCCAGGTGCGAGGACAGCTAAAGGCATGGTCCCCTGCCTTCATAGGGGACTGTTTTAGACTCAGGCAATTCAGGGGAGCCTATGAACCCACAGCCCGTCACAAATGTCATCTAGATATGTTTAAATGCACCAAAACTGAGTAACTGCTCAGTGAAGGCACGGATCAGTGCGTGCGTAATTACGCACGGCGGCACATGCCCCTCGGCGCCGCTGCTCCAGCTCCAACCTACCTTCCTCTGCTGCTTCTCCCAGGCAGGGTCCAGCAGCAGGTCCCTGTCCCAGTCCTCCTCTTGGGTCATATACGTCTCTTCATGGTGGATCGTGTAGGAGTTGCTGTATGCCATTTGGGTTTCGACAGCTGTCATCGTGCCGCCTCTGTCAGGACCGCTCGCGTCCCCCTCAGCTTCTGGTTAAGAAAAGTTAAATCTGCGGTGGAAACGACGAGAAGCGCCGTGGGGGCAGGAACCTCCTTAAGAGACGAGGGAGTCTCGCTTTCGGGGAGGGGGAGAGACAGTTAGGGGCTACAGAGAGCCAGACTCCACTGGTGCGAGGTGCCTGTGCGGAGGTGGTGTCTCCCACTAGCAGAAGACCCTGCTGGCCGGTGCTCCTTTCCTGGTCAAAAGTGGCACACGTGACCGCACCCCAATAAGTATGGGAACCAGCAGCTTGGGTATCAGGTTCTGACCCTAAAAAGGTGGAAAAGGCGGGGTAGTGTTCCGCGGGCCAGGGTTAACAGGCCTGTGAGTGGCGTAAGCGGACGTCCATTACGCCCCCGCACCGCAGAGGTTTTTATGGCCTGTGCCATGCACCTGTTGCTGTTAGTGACCCGCAATGGCAAAGCCAGGCCTCAGGAGGCTCACACTACCTCTAACTCACATTTAAACTGTTATTTATTTCCCAAAAGCAGTGTCCCCCCTTTTTTTTTTATGCGGTTCCATGTGATTGAACTATCTAGTACTTCTGTGTATTATGTTTGCAATCGATTAATTATGTTCTATTCAAGCCGGTTAAACGATTATTTGAATAGGCCAAAAAAATATGAAAAAGACATGAAGACAAGTTTGTAAATGTCAACTTGTCCTTTATTCCAGAACCAGTTGAAATAACCACAAAAAAATAATAAAAGAAATATATAGAGAACAAGAAAAACAGTGTAAAAGTATACATAAAATATGTATATATACAAATAGCAATAACATAACAGTATAGTTAAAAAAAATCTATAAACAAAATAAATCTATGGTCATTTACAAACAATATGTGCCCCTCAGTCTTCAACACTTTTGTATCCAACTTCTAACTGAACATGGAAGTATACAGCTAAAATGAGCCTGGAGTCATGTGCATCACAATAAGCGTCTGTGTGAAACAAGACAGTGGAACCAATGTTGAGCAGCAACGAAATTAAGGAAACGAAGCTTCAGTTCAGGAAAACTGTCATCTAATATTTGTTTTTAGTCGTTTCAAGTCGATTAATCCATTCAGCTCAAATCCTAGTCGTATCCTCATTCAGCTGCTGGGAATAAATACAGTTGAAACTAGCAACTACCGATCATCAAACTATGGAGCGAATTTGCCAACAAAATCCAACAAACAAAACAGGTTTTATGCATAGCACACAATTTATTACAAATACTGTAATTTACAAATACGAAACAGTTCAGTATGAAGAACAGTGCATAATTTAAAGAAAAATGACTGACAGGATGGTGTTTTTACAGTTCATAAAAATCAGCCTAGTTATTACTCAGCCATACGTGGATTTTTATCAGTTTTAGATTTAGAAGAGAATATTAGTACTGTAACATCAGTACTAGTAATATTAACACTTATTCTCATGACTTTTTTCTCATAATAATAAAAAAATATATATATTGGACTGTTTTTTTTCCCCCGATGGCCCTATTCCTCTTCCATAGCAGATCAGCTACATGGAGCCACTTATTTATATTAGTTAAAATAGAATCCAAAAATCTTCTAAAAAGGATCAGATTCCTTTAGTCAAGTTTAGGATTCATATTTGGTACATTAACCACATACTAGAATAACTTATTTTTGATCACAGAAAAAAAAAAAAGCATAACATTCTACTTAAATTACACTGTATTTTCAGTGAATCACCAGACATTTATTGTATTCCATCTAAGTTTTGGACGTAAATCATCTCCACATTTAATTTCTTTTGTCAATTCATGATTGAATATATGCTTCTTAAATCCCTCTTCTGTGTAAATAGTTACATTTATATTAAAAGAACTCCTACCAAAACCTGTTCTTTTTGAATGGGATTTGGCAGTAAATAACCCACATAGGCCAAAACTACACATGCAGTAGGAAAAAAGACGACTTCAGGCACTTTTATGAGAAAAAATGTATTCATTTATTTCAGGATTCACATGCAGACTCAAAGATATCTCAGAATATTTTGAGATAAATGCTAGAAGTCATGTATATGTATGTATATGCATTCGCAGTACTACAATATTATTTGTATCAGATCGATCATTCACAGTAAATTTGTTGACACAAAAGCCCCTTTTCCACCAGATTCCCAGGAACAATTATTACCAGGAACTTTTTTTTTTTGTTTTGAGCATTTTTGCTGAATATGCTTTAACGTATTCGGATGGACAGACGATGATTGTAATGCACTTGTAGGAGTGAGACGAATACACTAGGCTTGGCTCGACTCCAGCTGAATACACTCAAAAAAACCACGTTCCTTTGGAAAATGGAGTTAAAAAAGAGTGTATTCAGCAAATTCATTTAACAAGAACCAGGCTTATTATCCAGAGTGTATTCAGGTGGACAGACACATTATTGCTATGCACCGAAGATGCTCGGCTTGAGCTGAATAACATATTTGGCAAATGGACCTTGGCGTCCGTCCACTTCTCGTAGCTTCTCTTCTTTTGCTCCATTTTCCAAACGATCAGAACAAACAAAATGAAGCTTGTAGAAATGGAAACAAGTTTGCAGCCTCACACTGGCTACAGTGAGTGAACATCAGTGCGGAACGCTGCAAGTGTGTTCCACCAATCAGTTCTTCAGCACAACTTTGGTGGAAACATGACCAGGTTTGGCAAAGTTCCTGGTCAATTAAAAGTTCCTGGAAAAGTTCATGCGGTGGAAAAGGGGCTAAACATTTCATCGTACATTCATAAACTAGCGCCGTTTCACTTTGTGGTGGCACAAACTCCCTTGAAATGATCCAGATTCTCACAGAATCAGACATAACAGATACTCCTGGTGTGTCTTTGGAAACTAGAAGGATGTGTATCATAATTAAAACAGGCC
Organism: Apogon hyalosoma; assembly: GCA_037367295.1. Classification (NCBI taxonomy): domain Eukaryota; kingdom Metazoa; phylum Chordata; class Actinopteri; order Kurtiformes; family Apogonidae; genus Apogon; species Apogon hyalosoma. The sequence continues at coordinate 20,042,699 of JAPQRP010000014.1, forward strand.
TTTAATGTAACTACAATCTGCTTGGTCCATTAACCTACTTGCTGTGTGGAAGTTGTTCAGAGGGGACTGAATGAGCTGATTCTGCTTCTCACTGAGGTTTAAAAACAAAAAATACAGGCATAAAAACAAACTTACTTCATTTAAAACACACACACACACACACACTGCAGCATCTACAATTTCAAATCCCTAACAAAACTCAAACTACAGCCTGTTTCTAACCAGTACAGGAGTAATGAAGTGAACTGCTTCGTCATCTGAAACTGTTTTCATCGCTGTAGAAGAGGTAAATATGCTAAAACTCCACTGCTGGGTTTTTTTTGTTATTCTTTGGAGCAGAAGAGGTTAGATCAGAGGTCTCAAAACACGCGGCCCACCAAAGGGTCCAGTCTGGCCCCTGGGATGAATTTGTGAAATGCAAAAAATGACACTGAAGAGATTAATGATTTTAGTTTCGGTTCCTCATACAGAGCAGTTTAATCTCCAGTGAGTCAGATCAGTAAAATACTATCAGAATAACCTATAAATACTCACAACCCCAAATGTTTTTCTTTATAAATGTAAACATCTTCATGTCATTTTACTGTATTTAGACTAAAACAATCTATCATTTCACAAAAACGCGAATAATCTGAATAAATATGAACATTTTGAAATGTCTGACGTATAAGTTCACCAATATTCTGCCTGTTATTAAATGTTTTGCGTATTTGTAGATCCACTGTGATCTGTAAGTTGTAATTTACATGTAAATGATAAACTGAGACAGAATATTGTTAAAATTGCACTTAGTTTTCTTAAGAAATTCCAGTTTGTTCATGTTATTCACATTGTTTTAAAGGATAGTTGGTAGATGTAAACATTTTCATCACATTATTTGACTTTTTTCGCTCTAAAACATAGAAGAAAGTTTGGAGTTGACATTGTTTATATATTATTATGGTATTATTTCACTGGTCCGGCCCACTTCAGATCAAATTTGGCTTAATGTGGAACTGAACTAAAATGAGTTTGACAGCCCTGGTTTAGAAGATTCATGTGCTAGAAAACTTACAATAGTCTTGGTCACATTAAACTCAAAGCCATGTGATTATGGGCTGTACTCATCCCTCTCCAGAAGACACGATACCTGCTGTGTAAATAAAAACAGATCACAAACACTTGAGGATGAGCCTGGACTGCAGCTCTGAACCACAGAAAGTACAGGGGGGGATTGTGGGTGAGGAGTGGGGGAGGGGGGGTGGGCTGCACTGAGCTTTGCCTTTCAGTAGGATGTGTGTTTGTAAATTCAGAGCAGAAGGGGTGGAGGTTTAGAGATGCGTGGCTGCATTCACCCAAGCACAGGACTTACAAGCACCTGAAACCCTTAAATGACAAATCTGAGCCCTGCGGACCCGGATAGACCCCAGTCCTGAATCTACATATTTTTAAGTGCAAGTAAAGGTACGATTTGTATGATTTGCTGGTGCGCTCATGTGAATGTGAAGTGCTGGGACCTGTTTTGTGCCGTCGGGGTTACGTGTCCGATAGCTAGTGTCGGCCACTGTCGAAGCAGATGAAGGGGATCCACCACGGCTCTGTAACACTGTCAAGCCAATTTAAAGCTACTTTTGTCCTCAGACGACGGTGCTGCATGCCACATTCCACATGGTCGTAATAAAGGTAGAAAAAGGAGACCATTTTGTTGATGTTTTCAATGCAAACTGTCAGGTTAAAGATTTGTGCAAATAAGTCTAAAGGCAACCAAGGCAGGTGGAGAAAGTAATAATATTTTAGGATCAATTCACACATTGTAAATAAGAATGTGACATATGCACAGAAATGTATGATACTATATTTATGATACTGTAATACTGTATGATTAAATGAAACCAAATAAGTTTGTCTTGTTGCATTGGTTTTTATACTAAGAAGCTACATCTGATGCATCATAGGTGGTTTTGACTATCATGGTTAGATGATGTCAGCGGATCATTTTTAAAGGTACAATATGTCACATTCAGGTGTGTTAACCCCACAAATGTAATTTAAAAAAATTGCTGCTTTTAATGTAATGATCCCACAAATGTAATGACAGTCGCCTACCACAAAGGTAATACCTCATTTCCCCACAGTGTGCTCCTACCCTCCCCATTATCACAATCATATCCAGACATTTTATTTATATGGTTCAAACACAGGCTTCTATTATACTTAATGAGAATAAATAATATCCAGTTCATACTGAAGCTTTTATAATTAAACCTTTACAACATTTTTGCCCAGGACATGAATAAATGGGAAAAAGATGAATGAATATTCATGTATGCATTATTTAAATGTATGTGAGGTGCTAATTCGTTACATTTGCGGGAAGTTACTACAATTTTGGAAACTGAAGATTTTTACCGTCCCACAAACGTAATAAATCCCCACAAAAGTAATAGTTAAAGTGTTTGTGGTAAATGAAGTATTATGTTTGTGGTGGCCAACTGTTATGTTTGTGGGATTATTATGCCAAAAGCAGCAAATTTATATTACATTTGCAGTTTATTACGTTTGTGGGGTTAACAAGGTGTGGTAAAGTCTGTGTTGGAGTTTGGAGTCATTTGTTGATGTTAGCTAAATATATTTCTGTATGCTAGGTAATTTTGCACACTGCTGGAGCTGTACCCATTAGTGCACTCCGTTATATTCAGTCTAGAAATTAGTCCGCATGGAGTTCATGGATTCGAATTTTAACATGAGATAAAAGGGGATTAAAGACACAATGGCACAAAATTATCATTATCAACTAGGCCTGCAGTGTATATTTTAATTATGAATATTTAATCATTTTCAGCTATTTCCCAAAAAACAACCATGTCAATACATGTTAATGAAATTAAGCTATTTTATCGAGTTACCTCTTCATGAAATGTGTGTGAAAGGTGAAATTGTGGATCTCCAATGAACAATTGATATCTTTCGTTATTCTTTGGATTAAGGGATCCCTAGTAACAGAATACAGACTGTGTAGTTCATATGTAAAACAGTGTTACATAATGTACCTTTAAATTAGGCCTCTGTTATCATTATGATCCTTTGACATCAAAAAGGTGAAGTTATAAGCAGTTTACGACAGAATACTTTGTCTTTTAACTCACCTTAATATCAATTCATCTATTCCTTCCTCTCCTTTTTTCTTCATCTTGCGTTTCCTTAGTTTGTTAGGCAGACAAAAGGCAAAGATCAGCCTTTGTTTGTTTCAGCTCCATCTTGTAGCTGTTTGGAGCAAACGGCAGACAACTCGACTCTGAACACTTGATGCCTGTGAGTGTTGGATCATGTGTGAGAGTTAAGCTCTCTATCTGAGCACAGTGATAACAACCTTAACAGATAATGACAGACATTTAGAGCACATATATACAGCCAGTCCAGCTGATCCCAGGATTAGAGAAATGGAGCTGCCCGAACAGAAAAGTCCTATAGGAACCCTGAGACTGATGAGTCTACAGGTTAGACTGGCCTCATACACAGGCCTATCTTATAGGATGTTTCTGACTGGCACACCCAGAGCTCTACGTTACATTAAAAGGCTGACTTTTCATTTGACATGTAGAACAGCTACATTTTTTAAGGATCCCTTTCACAGCCAAACGCAGCAAACCCAACAGTTTTAGCAAAGCAAGTTGTCCAACACTGAAGTCTCTGCGTCATGTTACTGAGTCCGGCGGGAGGACATCACACAAACACTGTCCATTGGCACGCCAAGGCCGCTATGACAATAAAGGAAAGTGGGGGATTTTGGGTCAGGTTGGGTGGTTCTGGGAAAGTTGAGTCCGAGCCAGAGCCACAAACCCAGATCCAAGGTGGCAACGGCGATTGCGGCGAAAAAAAAGCGCTGTGTGTGAACGGCGGAGAGGAGAGGCGCAGGGGGACAGTAGGGCGGGGTGAGGAGGAGGAAGAGGAGGAGAAGGAGGAAGAGGAGGGAAGTGGTAAGGGCGGCGAATACGGCGGTGGCGAGGAGTTGACCAGCGGGCAGGGAGAGGGTGGGGGGGTTTTGTCCGCATGTGCCAAGCCTCAAACACCAACCAAAAAAATAATACCACCAAAGCTATGGAGCCAATTTCCTACCAAAACTTAACAAACAAAATGATTTACAATGTCCTGGGATTCACTAAGAAACACCCGCAAATACAAAAACACAATAAACCAACTGAAGCAGTTTATTTTGCAAATACAAAAATTCACCTATTAAATATTCCCAATATGTCATAATTCAGAAACAACTGCAGCACATCTGAAAAATACACAAAAACTAGACCGAGGCTATTAGGACTTAAATGTGCGTGGTTACATCAGGTGTTGTTTACAATTTATGGTATTTGTACCTCAACGCAAAGGGTCCATTATGACCCAGACAACAAACATTTTCTACCTCTAATGATGGGTGCGTATAGTAGAAACATGTTGTTTGTGCTTTTGTGCTGCAGTTATTTCAGAAGCATGACGTAAAGAACTAAGTGTATTTATTTGACTGGTAATGTTTGCATTTGCAAATTAAACAGTTTGTTAGTGAACTGCTGGATACATTTAAAATATGTTTTGTTTGTTGTTTTGGTAGAAAATTAGCTCCATACATGCTCTCTTTGTGAATCTCTCTCACACATACACCTCCCTTTATTCAGCTCACCAGACTGCGCTCAGACACCAGCGGGACACAGAGGGTCACAGTCAGATGTCTTGTATTTGGATGCGAGACAGGACTTGGTCTTGTGAGGGGGGGGGTCCCTGCCTCACCCCACCCGCCACCAGGAGAAGCCCAAGGCTGTGGCACTGCCATAGCAGCAGAGGAGGAGTTACAGAGCTGGAGGAGGAGGGGAGGTGCTGATGGTGGAGGAAAAGTGTGTGGGGGGGGTGTCTTTACTACGGGTCTGCACCTGAAGCCCCCTTGTTCCAAGCATGTGCAAAAATGCAACTTCCTGTCACCAGTATTTCTAAATATTTTACAACGGTCCCTGGGACTTTAAGGTTTTAGCCTTTGGTTTTAGTGGTGATGAGATAAAAGATTATAACATTAACTACTGTGCGAACTGCTGTTAAGCTAGCATTAGCAAGCAAGCTAACCTCATGCAGTTTTGTCCAACTAAGGAAAATTCTAAGTTAAAAGTTGAAATTATTTTACAAACATAAGTTTCTGGGGTTTTGAATGTTAATAGCAGCAGCTCCACAGAAAATGCAGCTAATCTTCCATTTAATTAGTAATTTGTTAAAGTATGTGACATTTGTTGCATGTGTTTGTCATCAGAGCGCTCATATTCTTCCTCTTCACTCAGAAAACAAGAGAGAGAAAAGTGGTTGGGCGAGCAACATATGAAATGGGAAGATACTGAGTAGTCAACGCTACTTTAATATTCCTGTGTCAATAAACAGCCAAGGCACAAGCTTGTTCATTTCCTGTGTGTGAGTCCAACTGGAGTGGACAGGTTTTATACTGTTCCATCCAAGCACTCTATGCGATGTTCTTGACCAGAAATGATCCAAACATAGAAGACTGGGAATTAAATAGAATAAACAGGCAGAGGCTTCTGCAGGTAAATAATACTATCACACACTGAAGGAGGCTCAAAAATGATGATTATAGAATTATAACTGTCTATGTAGTGTGTAATTGCATGCTTTTCAAGTAAATACAATATTCTGTGTTTCAACAGCCTTTAGAAAAAAAAACTGATATTTTAAGTGCACGGTGCACTGACAACTTTGCGAGCTTAGCAAAACCTGAATTGATTTTTTGTAATTCCCCACAGTCTACCAGTGTTCCAGTTTTAATGTTAGATGTGTGATGATGTAATATGTTTGGAAAAAGAACATTTTAAAAAATGCAAGTCAGAAAATTTTCTTTTAAATTCTCCAGTCAATCTGAAGTGGCGAGCTGCATTTAGCTCACTAGGCTAAGGTTAGCTAAAACAAGCTTGTTAGCCAACATCAGCAACATACACATTGATAAAAAATGTAATCATATATTTCATAACTACTAAAACCAAAGACGATATGCATACATCTTACAAGACATTTTACATTTGAACAATCTGAATATTGTGTTTCCTCACTTATAAATCTAAATTCAATTCAACACACTTTATTTTGAAATAGTAATGACAGGAAGTAGTATTTTGGTAAATGCGTAGAACAAATCCAAATGGGGTTTCTGGTGCAGATCGGGTAGTGTTCAGAGTGTTTGGTCAAGGCACAGTCAAAGGAGGGGCGGCAGGAGGGGAGAGGTGAGGTCAGTGCTTTTGTTTGTTTTGCTTGATTTTTTGATTTACCTTGGTGGTGAGGAGAGAGAACAAGCTCCCACTGTGGTGGTGGCGTCACGCTAAAAGTCGTCATCCCCATGGCTCACGCTGCCACACTTGCGTGGTGGCCGATCCAGGCGGCATGGTCACCTAATTCAGTTGAGATAGTTAGTCAGATCTTGGACTGGTGTGCGCTGTTTTTTTTTTTGTTTTTTTTTGTGCTTTTGTTTGTTTTTGCGGCAGAGTTACAGATTATCACACATGCAGGTCTTAGAGTGAACACAGAGACACACGAAGGGGGGGAGAATTTTGGTGCAGCAGGGAGAAACCAGACCAGACGCACACCCATAAGCCCCAGGAACAAGACTGCTCCACAGATCAAAATGCTCACAGGCCATTCTATCTGTGTGCCTCTCCCCAGCTCTCGTTTCAGTGTGTCCTTTGTGCATTAAATGTACTTTTAAAAAAAAAAAAAAAAAAAGGACCACACCAATCCTTTCTTGCCACAATTAAATAGTGAAAAACATGTGCGAGTGCCATTTGCGTCTTTCCCGTTGGGTTGAGATTTGCACAATTTAAGAGACTGGAGAGAGAAAGGAGCACCAACCCACACTTACCCTGACACCAGAGAGCAAAGCTGAGGCAGCATCTACACCTGTCTCCCCCTGGATCCCCCAAATGGGTGTGGTGGTCATTTTACACAAGAAAAAAAAAACAGATAGTGGAGAAGAACATAAACAAAAGAAGAAGGGGAAATGTCCAAACCCTTTGCTTTCTTTTACCATTTTAGTCAGCCCAACATTCTTTATTATAATAAGGTTTATAGTATACATATTCTCAGTAAAAAGCATGCCGATTGTTACGCTTCTTTTGTCTTTTCCTAAAAAAGAAGGCAAAATTAAACTTCTCTAAAAAATACGGTCTTAAACATGGCAAACAAGATATTTCGCAAACCACATATTTCTACAAAGGATGCATGTGTTTGTATATACACGACACACAAAGATTACACTGTGAGATGCAAAAAGTCACTTAACCACTCAAAACCACAGGGGGA
>JAPQRP010000014.1:20051845-20069806 GCA_037367295.1 Apogon hyalosoma
ATTATTATTATTATTACTTGTCACCACTCCTGCATCCCTGGCCCATCCCTTTGATCTAAATCAGTAATTTCTCCAAAAGCCTACGATAGCATCAACCAAAATGAAAACTTGAGGCAAACAGTAATTTGATAACGAATCAGAAATGTTAGTCACACTGGCTTATTCACCTCTTTACTCAGCCTATGAGCAGAAGTCAGCGAAACACCAGTGCTTTTAAATTGACCCACAGCACCACCTGCTGTTGTGGAGGGCAAATTACTGAGGACGTCTGTGAGAAAATCATCAGCACAAACAAAATGGAATGTACAAGAAGACATTTTTGTCTCATTTTCATTGAGTTCTGTCAGGAAATAAGCTCCACAGAGGGCAAATAATCTTGTTTCAATACAGTAAAACCCACCCATCAATTTTTTTGCAAGTACAATTGAAAGCAGGTCTGGTAAAGGAGGATAGTTGGGGTGACTAAAAGACACTGCCATCTCTCACCTCATTGGTGCTATTACTGTTGTTCCTGCTTAAACCAGCGGCTAATTCTGAACCACTGAGGCTCAGTTTGTGACTTTTTAAAACCTCTTTTAGTTGAAATAAATCTGAGTGCAACTCTATGAGAAAGCTAAGCCATGTTAACCCCATCCCTTGACAAGATTAAAAAGTAAAAAGCACTTAAAATGGGAGAAACCCTCCGCTTAATGCACTTCACTCAAAGCTTATAGGCACATAGTTGAACTCATCACACATATTTATAACTCTAAATAGGCTGCAGTGTCAAGATCCTTTGTAAACAGCTCATTCAGTAGTCACGATTTTTTAAAACCATGTTAAGTCATTACACCCTCAGTCGACTTGAAAACTACTCTAATAAAACAAACAAAACATGTAGTGTGGGGGGAAAAAAGGCCTCTGGAAATGTAGGAGGATTCAACACAGAATATCTACAATAGTCAGTCCCACTCCTCCTTACTCTACCTTTATGAGGAGCAGGAAACAAACTGATGTCACTACCTGATCTCTATGAGACACCCTATTTTTGTTCAACAGACACGTAAAAATAATACTTCCTGTCACTGGTGTGTTGAAACAAAATGCATTTAATTAATGTTATCTTTATTTCTAGTGATGAAATAGAAGAATCAAGTTAATTCATATTAAATAAATACAGGTTTTCATTTTTTTAAGATTGTCTAAAAGGTTTTGCCACTGAAATAAAAAATGTGCTAAATTTTATTTATTAATTACAAAAACTCAGGCTTCAAATGTAAATGTTTACTCAAAGGCCTAAGTCTTCTTGGATTTTAAAATAACTTAAATTTCCTTGTACTTTTTATTCACACTGAACAGTCAAGCTGTGAATAGGTTGATAAAATGCACCTCTATGTGGCTGCTGCTATTGCTTGCTAGCTATTGATAGCTGATTTTAGTTATTAGCTAATTTTAATATATGTATTTGATAAAACAAAAAAGGCAATTTTATATTTCATAACTACTAAAACCAAAGGTAACATTCATACATTGATACTTTTTTAAAATTTACAGATCAGGTAGTGGCATTGCTGACTGGGTCAAAGTGCAGAATAGAATAGAAAAGAATAGAATCTACTGTCAGAGGTAGGCAGCTGTAGTAAAAGAGAATGAGAGGTGAAGCAGTGTCTTTCAGTGTTGTAATAAAAACTACAGGTGGGGGAGGGATTTGGAAAAAGGGTGAAGGAGCAATCCAAACATACATTACAGTACGTTTAACGTGTGCTTTGTTTTTTCAGCAAGGCGCAGTCTTAGCTGCTGCATTTGTGCACTGCAAGGTCAGGAGCTCGCACATCCAATACGCTTTCACTCATTCACACATTCATATAAACATTCATTACAGAGAACCTCCCCAGACACTTCGGTTCTGTTGGACACCACACAATGCAACCAATCCACAATATGTGTTAAAATGACTCCCATCTGAAAACATTAGAAAAATCTAAAAATCTAACCATCACATAAGGCAAAAAAAGGTTTCAAATTAGCTGCCCTAACTGATCCTCTAGGCCTAAAGGTGGATGCCTGAACTTGTTTCTTATACATTTGGCCATAGAAAATCATAACTGGATTGCAGAAATAAAGGCATGTGAAACGACTGAGCAGGTCAGTCCAATACTGGCACAAGTGTGAGACTGGCACAATTAAAGAAAAACTGAAAAGCACAAAGAATGCCCATAAAACAGATAAGAGCCCTCCTCCTCTGGTTGCACTGAGTATATGCCAATAGAACCGAGGTGAGTCGATCACATCCCTCGTAAAGCAGGTTATTAAACCGGGAAACCCACCCCACAGTTACACACATTCATATACACACATACAGCTGCTGTAAGGTGGTCAAGTTTGGGTGGAGAAGGAGATGGGTCAAGGACAGGATGGGGGGGTTTGTGGGAAAGAAGGAGAGGTGGGGTGGGCAGAGATTTGTGTGCGACTATCGGAAAGGGGGCTCAGGCGTGTGAAGGGAGAGTTCGGGGCGGCGGAGGATGGCCTCCTTGCGCGTGGGCGGCGGCAACGGCGGCTCATACACCCTGGGCGCAGCCATGGCGGCTGCCACTGCCGCAGCGGTGGGGACCACTGGCCTGAGAGCATCCAGCGTTGCCACAGGCTGACCTGGCATCGTGGGGACTGTGGGTACAGCTGGGACTCCCGGCATGCCGGGGAGGGCTGTCACTGCGTTGGGAGGTGGGTAGGCATACTGGAACTGAGGGTACTGCTGCAGCTGCTGGTAGTACTCAGCATAGTACCTGAAGACAGGGAGGACGGAGGGGAGTTAAGACAGACAGATGAACAGCAGGCCATTCACAGAGGGAGTGATAACGGAGTGAAACAAAAAAGACAAACAACGACAAAAGCACATAACTGTTATTCAACCAACATAAAGGTGTGCTCAGGACTGGCTGAGGATGAATGAGCAGAAAGAAAAAGGATCATCTGACAGACCTGGGCCACACTGCTTATGTTATCTGTGTGTTGAGCTGAACACAAGTCCACGCTGCCTGCATTCCTGCAGTACTACAGAGCTCCTAGTGCCTCACCCAAAAAATGAATGAATTTCACAAGTACAAAAACACACTGTACGATGAACACTGGGGACAGGATTTTAAAGGTTTAAATGTTAACTTGCAATGCTCATCCCCATGGGAAATTAGGTCACTGCATTTTACCCATCCTAATATAACCTAGCATTAGGAGCAGTGAACTGCCGTTGACTGTGCTCAGGAGCCAACTCCAGATTTTAAGTACTGTGGTCAGGGGCACTGACAGGAAAATTAACCTATATGTTTTTAATGGTGGGGTAAACCAGAAAACCCAGAGGAAACCCACATGGCACAGTGAGAACAGTGTAAAAATACAGAAAGGCTCCAGTTTCACAGTGGAGATTCCCTTGTCGACATATGGGTTTGTATGTAAAACCTGTTACAAACTACGATAATGCTGTTCCATTTCCTTTTATAAAGGCCATCAATGATAGAATTTGATTTAAAATTCAATTTAGTGCGTCATTTATCAATAAGACTATCAAACAACTGTGTAGTGTGTATTTTTGAGGAAAACCACATGCTGAGTGTAAAACAGTCTCCACAACTCAAACACTAGATCATGGTGACTCTTAAGCTCATATGAAAACACAGGCACATGAATGAAAAGCAAGAGGTTGACTGTCACAGATGGGTGGGGTAAACAATGGCCCAAACCTTATATAGCTGATTCTAGGCAGATACAGCATTTTATGCAGTTGAAAACAACAGAGTAGTGAAAGCCTAGAAGAGCTATTAAAGGAGGTGGAAACTTGACACACACTCTGAATATGTCAATGGTGCAGAGCTGTTGTACCTGGCCATGGGGTCCTCTGCAGCCTCCACTGCCTCTTCTGCGGCTCGGCCTGCTGGTGTGGGGAGCAGGGGTCGGCGGGGTTTGGCTCTCTGATACATAAACGGCTTCATCACTGGGTCCGGCAGCAGGGGGGCTGTCCTCCGTAGTGGACTGCGGTCTCTCTCAGATTTAACCACAGCTGCAGCTGCTGCGGCAGCAGCTACGGTCTGCTGCTCGGCCACGACCTGCTGACCCTGGGCGAAGTAATGAGCCTGCCTGGCTGCTTCAAAGATGGCTGTGGTCGGGTCTGCTGCTCCCATGGCGCTGATGTGAGCATAGGCTGGTGTAGCAGCTCCATAAATTGCTGGAGCTACAGTATAGGCTGGGTTAACTGCAGCTGCTGCAGTCTGCATTTCTATTCCAGGAGCTGCAGCCAGGTACATAGGGGGGTTGGCCACACTGGGCGTGTAAACTGGTGTTGTGTAGGCTGCAGCAGCAGCAGCAGCAGCGGCCGCCGCTGCTGGTGTAGCAGCCACCTGGCCATAGATGTTAGGGGTCATGGAGCTGTATACTTGCGTGGCACCTGATGTCAGAGCTGCCTGGTTGGCAACAGTTCCATAAAGCTGACTAGCAACATTGGCACCATAGACCTGGCTCGCCAGGGCACCATACACAGCTGGATTCACTGGGTTTCCATCAGTGCGTGTGCCTGTGGTGATGCCAGTTAAAGCTGCATACGTGGGATCAAATGTGGAGGTGTTGTAGACTGAATTGTGCACACTTTGTTGGACCTGCAGAGGCAGACCAGCAGCCGCAGCGGCGGCAGCAGCTAGGACCGCGGCCTGGCTCTGGTACTGTTCCAGGGAAGGTTTCCCTACAGGGCATTCGCCAGCGTAGTGTCCCTGCTTCCCACAGTTCACACATGGAATTTTTCCTGTAGGAGCCTGCTTGCTGGGCTGAACTTTTGACAGCTCTACGGACAGAGGGCGGCCCTTAAAAGATGTGCCATGAAGAGCCTCAATGGCCTGGAGTGCATCTTCCTTGTTTTCCATGTGGACAAAGGCGTAGCCTGCAGAGGAGGAATGCCTGACTGTCATTGAACACAGAGACAACCATCTTACTTTTTACCTTTGGCATGAAGTACATATTTCACAACAACTTTCATCATCACACTGTGGGAATATCTCACTTGACATAAACAATGTGAACAGGTTATTCATTAATTATCAGTTTAGATCTACTAATTCAGAATAAATTGGTGTAGTTTGGTACTGGGACATAGCGGTTTATTAGTTTTTATTCAGTTGATCTCTGCACTAGAAGTCAGCTGATCACATCTCATACAAAGCATTCTTATTGATAGAATTTTTCTTTAATCTAGTATAGGCTATATTTCAAAATGCGGCCCTGACAAACAAAAAAACAAAAAAAAAAACATTTTGGTTGACTCTTTCCCCTTGCCCTACTTTGTCCTGTATCCTAACATCACACAATCTAACCCAAATCCAAACTCTATAAACATGCAGCTAGTCCATTTCAATTGGAAGAAGAGTTAAGTACCTGGACTTTTGGACAGATTTTAAGTATTAGCCTTTGCTCACCTTTTACTTTATCGCACTCTAGAACTTTCCCAAATGTCTGGAACAGCTGCTGGAGATCTTCAGTTGTGCACATCCCACTCAGATTACCCACAAACACCTTGGTGGAGTGCAGCGGTCTGCCCCTCGACTCCTCCACCACCAAATTCCGTCCGCGAAACTCTCGTCCATTAAGTTCCCGGATGGCACGCTCGGCGGCGCCCTCACCCTGCAGATGAACGAAGGCGAACTGTCGGAGCACGCTGCAGCTCACCACCTGGCCATAGGGTTCAAAGATGGCCGACAGCTCCTCCTGGCTTGTGTCTAACGCCAGATTGCCTACGAAGAGCTTCACTGTGTGGCTCTTGTCCATGGCGCTGTAGAAAAACAGAAGAGTGAAGACTGTTAGAGATAAGACAGAGGATGAACTGTCATCTGCTACAGCTGTGACGTCTGCAAACCACACCTTTGATTTTATGGTCAGCTGGGGAGGGGAGAAGGATGGTGCAACTGTCTGAAAACAGGGATGAGCCGCACACCAAAGTGCAGCTCAACTTTTGACCGCTAAAGACTCACAAGAAAGCCCACCGTGCAGTCCTACATTAGCAAATGTAATTAAGCACCAGAGTCAAATCTAGGGTGGTTGTATTTTCTACATTTCTGAAGTCATTATGCAACATTAGCTAGTTGTGAGCTACTGTTTCTCTGGCTTGAAACCAGCACTACTGGGGTTTCTTTTAGGTGATATAAACAGTAGAGCTGAGCAAGATCATGATATATGTTCTTAATTTATCACGCAACCTAGTTTTCAAAGATTATTATTATCATCATCATCATTATTATTATTATTATTAATAACCTTTAGCAAACCTGGAGAAAAATCCCATTGACGTTCAGAACCTCTTTTATAAAGGAGTCCTGGCCAAGATAAGCAGCAAGAAACACAAAACAATTACAAGATTACGCTGTTAAAACACAAATAGCACACACATTTAACAATAACTAGTTAGTAAAAAAAATAACATTTACAAGCAGATTACCATCAGATTGTGTATTTAAAAAAAAAAAAAAACATCCAATATTCAGCTAACAAGGTGTTATTACTGCATTACTGTTGCTCCACAGTTTAGCTTATTTCAGTGTCTTTATAGCATCCAGACATACCATACTTTCCGGACTATTTGCTGCACCTGACAATAAGCCACATCCAGGCTTCGCACTGCCGTCCCCAATGTCTCACCATCAATTCAGTGATGCCAGGCTTACGTGGAGCAGCTCTATTTCCTTCTTCGACAGCCGGATTGATCGTTAGCCCGTGAAACATAAATTAGCTGCATCATTGTTTGAGCTGCAGGTTCACAGTGTGTGAAAAAAGTAACGGCTTATAGACCAGAAATTACGGTACTTAATTGTTCAGTTTTATTTACTTTACTTTGTAGTGTGCAAACGTTGTTGCAAAACATGTTGCAAATCGGTGATTGACTAGTTCAAGTCAAGTCAAATTAACTTAGAAACTTTTTTTTTTAAATTATTACAAAACTCTGCCAGGACACGTTTAGATGACAGCTGATGCAATTATTAAAAAAATCAACAGTGTACCTAATGATATTCAGTTCGAAACATGTAGACTTGACAGTGAACAAACCATATTTTAAAGATGTAAGGGACTGTTCTTGTTTGGTACAGAAACCAGGAGAAAAAAGAAAATCATGTCATTCCTCAGTTTTAAATTTTTGTCAGTGAAAATGAAATGTTAAGAAATTGCCCTTTTCTCTAGCACAGACATACAGCTGTACTGTGAAACACTGAAAGTACAAGCATAAAGACTGCTCATTTTTATTTTAAAATAAGACTATTTTTGTGCTGATATCTTTTTAGCATACATGTACTACTGAGGAGAAGCATCAGTATTATGTGTATGAATAAATATTGTGATCAGATCGCTTAAATGCCACAAATCTGACCACAGATTTGACTTTGAGATGACCACTCCATCTCAGACAAAATAGACAAGACAGAAACCACAGAAACCAAAGAACTGTTTAACCCTCAGGAACCACAGTTTGACAGAGATCTCATAAAAGCTGTGAATGAGACTCAGCTGTCACTGTCAAGTTCATAGTCGTAGACTAAAGATAACCTAGGGAAAAAACCATTGAACAAGAGAACCGACTGTTTTAGCAGATAATTAGTACCATAAAATGGAAAACAAAATATGTTTGACAAATGTTACAAATGCCCTGACATTATCAGCAGTCTGCCAAAGTCAGCTCTACCTTATAATGCCATACATATAGTACACTGTTATATGTGGCATATTATGCACTAGCTTTTGAACGTAGTCTCGTCCAATCCCAGTAATAAACATTGTACTTTGGACTAGTGTTTAGACAACTACCAGCAAATACAATATTATTTCACTTACAGCAGCAGCTAATGTTTGTCTTTGTGTTCTCCTAAAGGCTGTTTTGTAAATATGTAAGACTGATTTTGTGTTCAAAGTGGTCTGAAAGACTTGAAAGCATTTCAGATATTTTTATATTGCTTTTTATATATTGTCTAGTCAAACACAAATGTTTTAGCAATTTATGATTTATTCTATGACAAGTGTTCCAACCATGATGACAATAACATGAACAGCCTTCTGTTTTTTTTTTTTTCTTTCTTTTACCCCCACTCAGGAGCAAAAAAAATCTGCTTTTACATAAAAAAAAATAATGATCTGACATTTATTGTGAAAACTATTCATATTTGTGTGTATATTTATATCATGACATTATTTTTGGCTTTACTGTTGCCTAGAATAAATAGCAGAGAAAAAATTGTTTGAGCTGCTAAACTGTTGTTTTGAACAACAGTATGTGTGAGACCTGTCACAATTACATGATCAGAAGTCTTGGCAATCAAAAGATCCATCTGTTCAGTTGAAACTATGACCCATGATCTAAATTAGAGTGGTCTCAAATCTTATAAAATGTAGGTGGGTTTTCCCTTTTCTGCATGTGTGATGGATTTTTGTTGATACCTGACTACAAACGCAGCATTTTTGCCTCATTTGGGACAAACTCTATCACAATATTTACAGCATCTAGTTTAAAACCACTACACACTAGTCCACATTTGCCTGTATGGTTGCAGTGTTTCCATTATTTAACCAGACTGTGGCAATGTAATTTGTCACACTGAAGTTTTATGAATAAATAAATAAATTTGTACACTCCGAGATGCCTCTAAAGCATCTGTATAAATCAGAGTCACTGGAGGTCAGAGTTCAGAAGATGGTCCCAAAGCTGTTTGACTTGAGGTCATTATTTCAACAGCAGTAAAACAACAGACTAGAATAAACTCACTGTCATAGTGACATTAATGCTACAAACCCTGAAGTTAATGCATCACCCTCTGTAAACTACACTTACAAAAAAGGTCCTTTACAAGGGATGATGGCAATGACAGTTTTTAGTGGTACAATGCCTTGGAAAAGTAGATGCTATAAAAAAATTAATAAATCATAATATAAGATTGCCCAGCACTACATAATTGCTAGATCAAATTTATATGCAATAATTGTAACAATTGGAACCTTATAAAAATGAAATTAAGTTTTTTTTAAATAATTTTTTATCATTATTTTGACAACTTATTTCTGCATCAATGAAACGCTTAGTGTTTATGTCAGCAAATTACTTGCAGAAACTTACTAGTTTCTTCTTAAATCAGTTACAACTTTATGATCTTCCAAAAATGGATTGCAGTTTTATGGGTGCATTGTCTTCATTATCATTCACACAAATCTTTTGAAATGAACCCATAAAAGACCCAAATAGCCACCAGCAACCAAAACCATCTACTGATGTAAATGTCTTATACCTGCTGATCCACTAATCATATCAATACATATAAATAATTGGTGTAAAATGCAGTTTGTCATCTTTTCATGGTCATCAGATATGACCCATTTGGACGTTCAGAGGCTCTGCAGTGAACATGGAAACACCGTTATCTTCTACAACACTGATTCACCAGTAAAACTCATGGAGTTGGATCAATGACATAAATTGGTTGACGTTCAATTAATGAGTTATGTCACGTTTTTCTTCAGTTTTCTCTGTTTCTGATAAAAACCCTGAGCTTTGATTGGAGCTTTTATGAACATCTACACTTAAATATAAAAAAAATAGCTGATTTTCAACCCCCTCCTCCCCAAATAAAACCATAATACATGATTATAAACATGTAAGTAAGGTTAAATATGGGGAAAATACATTTAGGAACTGCCACATGAGTAGCACTGGGTCTTAATGGGTTAAGTTTAGTATTGAATTGAGTAGCTGCATTAATTTAGAGGAAAGGTCTTGTAATTACACTTTCTAACATTCCTTGTGTGTGTGTCAAAGTGCTGCAGGTCGGCCAACACCTTGTCTCCTCCTGAACAACCCTTATAGCTGGCTGTGAATCAAAGGGCAAAGACGAACATGACACCAGAAAATGACATGTCTATTTTTTGGTTTGGGCTGCAGACAGCTGCCAGTGACTTAAGAAGTACCCCCCCCCCAAACACACACAGTTTCACCGGACCTGCATGTACAGTCATGTCGGTCCGTGTGGAGGTTTTCAACACCGGGTTCATCTGGGGTATAACCACAGGAAAAGAGGCTTTATGGTGACGCAGCACGACGCTGAGTCAACACATTTCCTCTGCTCGGGCCATTTTAAGCGGAAAACACCGTTAAAAACATGCTAACAGCCGGAGTTAGCTAACGCTTTGTCCGCGTTTCTTGTAAAAAAAAATGTGAACGGTGAGGCGGAAAGATGGTTCATTTCAACCCCAAACAAAACAAGCCCCGAGGCGAAAACTGAACAAGACTACCCAGATTCTAAAACACACTTAGAATAGCTTTGTTGTGGGTGGTAAATACTCTACATGCCCGCTAAGTGTCACGGGAACCGGTTGTGAATTCAGTTTAAAAGCAAACAATCCCGTTTTCCCGCAGAGGAATGAAAACCCTGTGACAACGCGGGCCGGGCTTCTCTGTGTGGCTAAAACCTACCCGTCGAAACACCGTCTGTCTAACTAACGAGATAAATTGGCATTAAACCCCCCCGTATAGATTAAACCAGATTAACCTATCCGAAAAAGTGGTGAAATAAAGAGAATCTACCATCTTACCTAGGCGGTGCTGTGTTTCAAAATGGTAGCGCGTGCTTCCGTTTGAATGTCGGGCATTCTGCGCGAGAGGCTGCGGAGGGGGAGGGGGAGGGGCCTGCCGCTGCTGCCGCTGCCACTGCTGCTGCGGACGGAGGATGCTGAATCCACACAAAACATACACAGCACGAACGGTGGGTAGTGCGACTCCCAGTTTAGTATCATTTGTAGCCTCATGCTTTTGGCTAAATTGGCAAAAATATGAAGAGTTTGTGTGTTTAAAAAAAAAAAACAAAAACAAAAACAAAAAAAAAAACCTTTTGCTTTCAGTGTTTTTATGGAGCCTCATAATTGCCTCATTTTCTGCATGTGTTCTGTCATAAAAATATTCATACTTTTGTTTAATAGTTTAATCATACTTTAAATTGAACATACAAAAAAAGAAGAGCAAACCACTGCAAACGAATCGATGTTTAAACCCGGTCTTACATCATATTTCCATTATATGCACTTTATTGTTATTTATGCACTTCCGTCCTACTGGAAAGTTACATTTTACTTGCATATTACAGTTTATTATTGCACCTTACTGTTTAAATTATCCAGATTTCTTATCCAGTTCTATTTGCACTTATTTCTGATTTATTATGTATAGTGTTTGCTCTTTTGTTATATTTTTATTCTTGTATTCTATTTTTTACAATGTCAGATGCTGTTGCTGTGTGGTATATTTTTTTCTCAGTTTCCTGAAAAATAACTGTTTTGAACTAAAGAGATCTCTGCCCGACAGCAACAATATATACAGTGGTGGAAAAAAGTTTTTGGACACCCTATGCATTTGTGATATATTGCATTAAGAATCATTCTTAAGTCACTGAAATCTGCCGAGTATTATTCCCTTCTCCAAACTCACATGCTCCCTTCTGCACGGGCTCTGTTCTGTCGAGGTCAGAACTGGATGTTTCAGCAGAAAAACATCCAGGACAAAACATGCTGAAACTGTTAAGTTGTCACCGTTATTTTTTTTCTTATAAACAATAAACGAAAAAAATCATTTGTATCTGTTTGTGTGATGTAGCCACATCTTTTGAAACACAAAAATATTTTTTCTGCAAATATTTCATGATAATATTGGAGACTGTAAAATTTTAAGGGTGTGCCAAAACTTTTTTCTATTATTGTATGTATATACAGTCACAGAAAAAGATATTAGTCCACCCTTGTTTTCTTCAGTTTCTTGTTCATTTTAATGCCTGGTCCAACTAAAGGTACATTTGTTTGGACAAATATAATAATAACAAAAATAGCTCATAAGAGTTTAATTTTCCATGTTTTCTTGATAACCAGAATCACTTCAGTTCTTCCATCAATATCTATGTCGTTGTACTGACAAAAACAGTGCTTTTAGGCATTGCATGTTTTCTTTTCTATCTGTTTTAATCACATGATCCACACAGGAGTTAGGACTTCATCGCATAACCATTGTTTTTGATGACTTTTGATGGTCTAATAATTTTTTCCACGACTGTATATATACATATATCATGAATCATGTTTTTACAAGTATAAAAATGTCAAAGGCAAAAAAAAAGAGGATTTTTGGCAATTCATCCCACTGGTGTTAGGGTTAGTCCTGCTAAATGAAATAAACCCCTTGCAGTTTAATAGTGTTTTCTTTTTTGTTTTGTTTTCTTGCTAGTGAATCACATTGGTTTTGGCAGGAATTGGCTCCACATCCTTTAATCATGTTTTGGATTTGCCAAAGGAGCGGATCTGAGATCAGAAGGATGCTCTGGCTTTCCTAACATCAGGGTTTTAGTGGTGTATTTTTAGCCACTAATGTTTTTGTAGCTTGCATAATAAATTAGACATTTAATCAAGAACTAAAAGGGCATTTATCCAAGGCATAGATTAAAAGCTTAAGGAAGGATTGTCCTTGGTTCAGTTCAGTTTTGACTGTGATGAAATATTTGTCAGTGACATCAGATTATACTAATATATTTAACAGGCTTGTGGTAATCACAGGTAATAGACATTAATATAAAAATAATAACCAAGTTATCACAGGCAATCTTTACAAAGTAGTGAGCTATTTTAATCGGCTTCAGTGCTTTTAAAAATCCTCAAAAAGGACTCTTGCACTCAGTTTCACGCTCCAAGCTTTAGTTAACCCTTTAACCCCTGACACATGATTCCAGGTAAATATGCTGCTGTGAATCTGCGTCTGTTTCAGTGCCATAAAAGCTGCTGTGAGTATGTGCTTGTGTTCCTTTTCCTCAGTGGCTTTGCTTTACTGTGTGTTTTAGGGTCAAAACAGGGCAAGAGGAATTGAAGTTTTACAGTTTGTTTTTTTTTTTTTTTTTACTAAATAAGGCACTCAGAATGTACATCAATTTGACATTTAGGATGATGAACATGAACTGTGACCTGGAACACACTGAACAACATGTATTTGAATTATGCCTCAGTAGTTCTTGTTTTGTGGCTCTTTTTTTCTAAATCAGTCCAGCCGCTTTTTGGCACCTGGTTGAACTCCAAAAAGCAGTTACAAAAACAGTAAAAAAAAAAAAAAAACACAAGGAAAACATAGTAAAAAGAAAAAAAACGCCCACACTGTCTATTTTTAGAACAAGTTGGTCTCACTCACTGCTCTGTGTTTTGACCCCCATTCCACAGGCAGCGGGGGGTGCACTGAGCATGCTCAGATGTCTATGGCAAGAACAAGGTCTATTGTATCAGCACATTTGAAATTTTTCCTATTGTGCAAACAGTTGAATTTTTCTGATTATTTAAGATAAATTATATATTAAGAACGCTGACCACAGACACGTCAGGGGTTGAAGGGTTAATTAGTCAACACAATCACAGAAGTGTTTGTTTTTTTTTGGTCATTAGTCCAGCTGTCCGGTAACACATTCATGTCTCTGTTTCGGTGCTGATCCTCTATCAACAAACATCCTCTTCTTCTTTTCTTATCCTGTGCAGTTCATTGACGTGACCCTCCCAGACGTGGTCAGTGCTGGTCCTGTTCAGAGGTGTGCTGCTGGGGGGCCGTCGGCGTTGGCCTTGCTTCGGCCTTTCCCGGCGATAGGCCTGTCTCTTTCCTCCCACAGCGTGACCCCATCACAGGCACAGATCTGCTTGGGGTTTTGGAAAAGACCTGCTGACCGAGCGATGATCCCACAAGCCAGTCTGAAAAGAAAACAAGCAAAAAAAAAAGAATAAAACAGGTAGAAACAATGATATAATCCCTTTTCAGCTGCCTACTTGAAAAGAAACTAGTGTATAATCACCAAAAAGAATTGTTTTTATCACCTTAAAATGAACTGTTTATATTTATAGAGGGAGCAGGCAATAATGTCCTACTATGCATCTACAGCAGGGAGGTCAAACATACGGCAGAATTCTTGGGGGTGGGGCTATGTGCTGAAGAATGCTGATTGGTTGAACAAACTTACTTGTTCACCATACGCCATAAAGACCCAGTGCTACTTTTGTAGCTGTTCCCAAATTAATTTTTCTTTGTATTTAACCTTTATTAAGTGATTTATAACCATTTATTGTAATATTGTAGTCTATATTTTGTATTTTTCAGTGAAAATCATGTATTTTCCAATATTTAATTTACTGAACATTTATAAAAGCTCAGATTAAAAGTTGAGGGTTATTATATTAGAAACAGAGAAAACTGAAGAAAAAGTGACTTTTTTCAAAAACATATCAATGTGTCCATCCACTGTCATGTGGGTTTTACTGGTGAATCAATGTTATAGAAGGTGACGGGGTTTCTACGTTCACTACAGAGCCTCTGAACGTCCAAATGGGTCATATCTGATGACCATGAAAACATGATAAACTGTATTTTACACCAGTTGTTTACATGTATTGATAGGATTAGTGGATCAGCAGGTATTAAACAGTTTAGATCAGTAGATGGTTTCAGTTGCTGGTGGAACGTTTGGGTCTTTATGGATTAAATACATTTTCAGAAGCTTTGGGGTGCGGTGGAAATGCAAAGCACGCAAATGACCAGGAATATTTTTACCCAGGTATATAAGTACCTCATAATAAAAGTTCCTGGGAATCTGGTGAAGGGGCTTTGGATATCCAGAACCCTGCTCTCTCATCTGGACTGAATATCGCAGAAATGTATCACAGATAAACGTCTTAGACACAGAGTTCATTAGATAAAGTTGCCAAAGAACTTTTATGTTGCTTTTATTTATGGGATACCTACTTTTCTTTGTGTTATGAACTGGTACTGTTATGAAAAGCATTGATTTTCCAGTCTTAAATGATGTGCTCCCAGGGCCTGTTTAGTACTGGGGTCCTGTTTAGTCCCTATACTTGATCCAGTGCTGCTAACCCACCTTTCTCCAGAGTTTCCAGTCTGCTTGGACATAGGGTGACTGCTTCGACCCAGATCGTCCTCCTCTGCATCCACTACCAGTGATCTGCCAATCACATCCCACACCTGCAGCAAAGGACACATTTCACACACTTTCTGAGCTGGTTTTTAAGCTTAAGACACTTTTGCATGACATGTTTAGATCCAGAGCCTTGGATAAAGGTCCAGTTTGTCAGATGAACACTCAAAAGTCAACTCCCTCTATCGACAGAGAGGCAGAGTATTTCAGCAGAGGGTTGTGTTGATGGTATCCGCTGTTGCCCTGACAATACTCCAAGGGCTACTCGATATCAGCTGAAATGAACTCCATGCTTTACCCTTACTGTCAGACAGACCTTTCAGATGAGGACTGAAGTCCTCAAACTCTGTTCAA
Organism: Apogon hyalosoma; assembly: GCA_037367295.1. Classification (NCBI taxonomy): domain Eukaryota; kingdom Metazoa; phylum Chordata; class Actinopteri; order Kurtiformes; family Apogonidae; genus Apogon; species Apogon hyalosoma. The sequence continues at coordinate 20,067,178 of JAPQRP010000014.1, forward strand.
AACCACCAGACCCCTTTAGCAGAAATAGGACCAATGTCCCTGTATCTCACCGACATGTTCAATCAAGAATCAATAACTAGCTGAATTTGTTCAGTTGTCAGGTTCTGTCACTACGTTAGAGTCCTGTGGTCTTAATGCAGGAGATCACTCTTCCAATAGAAGTGGGTGGTACTTTCACTGGATGAGAACTCAAATAACGAAATGAAAGTCCATATACGACTTCTATCAGTGCACAATAGTAACTATATTGATATCTGCTACCATTTACATGTTATAAGCAAAATATGGACCATTATAAGTAAAGGCAAATGTTTAATATTTCAAAAATTTTAAAAATCTAAAGTTCTCAAAACTGTGAACAAACTTTGTAGACATTGTCTCAAGGAAGTTACATTTAAAATTTGAAGTTCATCTGACCAGTAGTTTTGTCAGTGAAGATGTTTGAAGAAATTGTTAATGAAGACGATGACGAAGACGGCGCCAGACACAGCACCTTTACAACAATAAAAACAGAACCAAGGCTCCTGTAGTCCAACGGCATATTTAAGACATTAATTGACATTCGTTTGAATCTTCACGGTCAAAGGTCATAGCACCAAATGAAAGCCCTTATGTGACTTCCAATCTATTGCAAACAGTAGTTATATTAATATCTTCAACTGTTTTCAAGTTATAGCACTTTGACATGTGTCCCATTATAAACCAATAGAGATTTTTCAAAATTCATTAAAAAAAAAATCAATATTTCCCAATTCTTTGCACAAACTTGGTAGACCTTACCCCAGAGATGTTCCACAACAAATATCAAGTCATTATGACTGATGGTTCTGGAGAATAAGATTCTTGAAAAATTGTTTAAGGACGGACGTCAACTGATACAACAGTCCATCAGAGCCTTCGGACCGCTGGACTAAAAACAGTCCTTTTATCTCACCCAGGACAGAAGTTGTTATACTACTGTCTTGACCTATTAGCTCAGAGCCAAAAAAGTGATATCTCTAGAATGGCGCCAATTTTACAATATTTCAACACCATCTGGATATCAAATCCTCAGGAAGGAAGGATACCTGTGTGAATTTGTGACTGTACTTTTAAGCACAATATATAGTAAAACCATTACCACATATCTGTATATGTATATATTATGTGTGTTTTACCTTAAGTTGATTGTCCTCTAGTCTAAATGAGGCTCTGCCATCTGGCCCGGCATTGATATTTCCAAGATCACCAACATGCTGTACAACAATGCATGGGAGAATTACCACAACACAACATGACACACACTCACACAATGACAGAGTAGTGTGAGAGTAAACATGTACAAAATACAGAGACAGACAGAAACTGTACCACCTGGGGCACCGGTTTAATTCTGCTCCATCAGGACTATTTTGGCCCTAGAGCGGGATATCACAACCTATCGCAGGAAGATTTTTAATGTAATAGTGCATTATTTACTTTGTTTTGGCACTGGTGCGTTACAGAAAGAGCACTGACTCTTCAAATGTGTTAAACTGAACATATATACTTAGTGAGGTAGTAAAGTCCACTGTACCCGTTCTGAGTCCTCTGGTCCACCGTGCTGTCTATTGAAAGGGTTATAATGCTCTCCACAACTATAAAAAACAAAGACGATATGAAAAATCTTATAAAAGGCCATAACATTGTTATTAGATGTTGCTCCTGGTACTAAACTTTTTCTACTGTGTTGCAAAATGGCAAGGTTGTATTTTTTGTACAATGCTACAAACTTTTTTAATTAAAAAAATAATAATAATAAATAAATAACACATACTATATATTCCCTCAGTGTGTTCAGTAATCTAAAATACTTTAACTTGATGGTTTGGGTATTGAGAGACACATGTAAAAAAACAAAGTTAACAATAAGATAAAAAGCCATAAAATAATCTTGTTATCATCTTTATCTGTGGAAGATGAGAAATACAACTGATTTATTTCCAGGTTTTTCAAACTCTCTTACACATACAAAGTAGTGTCATAAAACTCAGTTCCTTAACTTTCAAGGACATACTAAGCTCATCTCAAAAGTTAAACATCCTCAACAATAAGTTCAAAAGAATACTGAATCAGGTTTTAAAGGTTTTGTGCCACAAAAGTAGATTCACAGTTAAAAACAAAACAACATGAGGTTTAAAAAATGTGACTTTTTTTTTTGTTCCATTTTATACTATACTTGCAGTGTTGTGTAATGTAATTTAAAGTTATCCCATAAATACCCAGTGCTACTTTGTAGCAGCTCCCAAATGCATTTTTCTCTCAATTTTCAATCTCAACCACTTCTTTAATATTATCCTCTGTATTTAGCATTTTTCACTGTAAATCATGTATTTGTCTTTATATTTATTTCACTGATCATGTAGATATGAATTAAAACTCAGAGTAAATTCAAAGGTTATTATTTTACAACAGAGAAAACTGAACAAAAAGTGATGTTTCAGCAAAGATATCAATGGCTAAATGTAAAAACAAGCATCTCCATCCATGGGTTTTAATGGTAAATCAATGTAGAAGATGACTTTGTTTCTACAGTAACTATGGAGCCTCTGAATGTCCAAATGGGTCATATCTGATGACCATGAAAAGATGAATAACTGTATTTTACACC
>JAPQRP010000014.1:20069906-20085872 GCA_037367295.1 Apogon hyalosoma
GAGTGTCTGTCTATGTTTGTTCTGACTCTCTCTCTCTCTCTCTCTCTCTCTCTCTCTCTCTCTCTCTCTCTCTCTCTCTCTCTCTCTCTGACAGCCACAGCCTGCCGCCCACCAACACTGCCCTTCCCTTTAGTCTTAATATGAGCTTGGAAGTGTGGCAGACCCAGGCCTTTCATTTGGCATTAGTTGCCATCTCTCCCATTTGGTTTGAGTTTGTATTTGTGTTAAATAAGTCCTTCATTTTTAGCACAGCTGTTGTCCTTCTTTTGTGTTATTCACCCCTAAACTTTGATTTTCTAATCTCTTCTTTCATTTGATCATTCACGACCTTGGCCGCTGGATTTTGTAGATAATTTTGAATTTTTCCTGATGTCTTTGTAAAAATTGTTACTAGATGATGCCTCAAGTCAGCATCATGCTCAGCTAACAGCGTTAACAATTCTAGGATTAAGATTCCTTATATTGCCTGACAGATAATTCTTCTTTTTGCAAATGGAGGATACAGTCAATAAGGCGCTTCAGGGTGTCCCAGCTCCTTCTCATATTTCCTACCACTGTGAGGTATACAGTATATTTGAGTTCAGCCTCAACATAATTTAACAGCTTAGTAGATAGCCAACCATTGTTTACATATGTAACATTTGTGTATTTAAAAGATCATTTTACAAGCCAAGAAACTGTACTATGAGGCAAAGATAGTACATGTAGACATCATGATTGTACATCTACATTTGTGGACTGCATCTCTCATCACACGTGATACACGTCTTCAGCAGCAAAATACTTGAAGTGATTTTCACCACTTTTTTAAAAAAAAAAATACTTTGTTTTTATTTGTTTTTATCAACAAAAGACTATACAACACACAAACAAACAAACATGGAGTCACTGGTTGAACACAAAATATTAAAATCACAGACAGCAGTAATTGAGCATTGTTTTGTTTATAGTCCAGCCATTTTCTCCAGCGCTTCATGAAGATATGTTCCTTGAGTCGTAGGTAGTAAGTCAGTCTTTCCATGGAGTATATTTTTTCTATTATAGCTAGCCACTGATCTTCACGGGGGTGCGTCTGTTTTGAGCCAGTTCCTTGATTTTCACCACTTTTAATACTTTTTTTTTTTTTTTTACCTCAATCTTTGAAAATGAGGTGAAAAAGTATTTAAAAAAAAAAAGGTGTTCAAGTCTGGTCATGTTAAAGCTACAGAGACGTCTTCAGTGGCTGAGAGCAGATCATGGAGAGAGACAATTACAATGACACTCTTTGATAACTTCCAGCTGTGTAGTCTTTCTTTTTACAACAGACAAAAACCACTTATATTCACTATTTGCAGCTTCAAAATTTCTAAAAAAAATCTCTATAAATCATTGTATATAGTTATAGAAATATGCTTCTTGACCTCAGAGAGGCACAGGATTGGCCACATTTAATGTTTGTGGAAATTTCCAAAAATAGTCACTTGCCCGTTAAAGGGTTAACAAACATGTGTGAATAATGACCAAAATATTGCTTGTCTCTCACTCATGACTGTATTAGATAGATATTTCTTTTCTACCTTCGCAGCCAAAAATAGCTCATTAGATTTGATGTAAAGGTTGCCAACCCCCTCCCTAAACTATACACACTGAGCCTTTATTACTCAGTGGCAGCTGAACTTCAAATGCTTCATTTAGGGCATAACCAGTGGTTTCTTTTGGATTACAAACAAGCAAAGGTCATGGGACAAAAGCTCTATTAAAGCTCACACACTGACAGTAATTATGCCTTATCGGGGGTTAAACAGCAGTATAAATGTCCTTTCAGGCAACGTGAGGATGTTGACTTATGAGTGTTACAGTAGATTGATGTGTTTGTAACACAGATAAGTGACCCTCCACTGGGTGCAGTAAACAAGTGCCCCACTTTCTAAAAAACTAGGCAGATTTTCTGATTCACTACCCATGCTCCACATGTTGAGAACATGACCCACATTTTTATTTTGAAGTAAAAAAAAAAAGAGTTCAGTCAGATTACAATTAGGTTTCCATCATCATGTTCCAAATTTGGATGGAATTTTCACTGGTGAACTTTAGTGTGTTATTGTTGTCAAGGTTACTTTTCAAAAGCAACAGGTCACAGACTGCTGGTAACTTTTCTAACACACTCCTGTTTGGGTTGATTTTGTGACAAACTGGACCATAAAGTTGAAAAGGTGTTTGAGGATTACAGTGTCAGAGGGAAAATATTATTGATTTATTTCATTTTGATCCTTTTGTCGGTTTGGTGTTTTTTGTTCATTTAATTTAACATCATGCAACATAAGACCAGTAGTTTTACATTTACATTTACACAGGGGTGGCAGTGGGTTGGCATTTGGTCTTCTCAGGGTGCCATGGGAGATCAGAACCTGGGAATCCCATTGTCAAATGTATCTGTATTTTCTGCACAATTTTTCCACACTTCAAAGGGATAGACTCACTGCTGAAGTTTCACTGGATTTCACTCAAATCAATAACCCTTTGTCCATTTATTTCTCCATTTATTTTAGAACAGGGATCAGGCGATAAGATGATTAGACAATTAGATGATTAAATTAGATAAAAAAAACCTTTGCGTATTCACCAATGTCGTCATTTTCAGAGTTTTACCAAAGGAAATGATGCAGATAGACCTCATGATCTTCCAGCCAGAAGGAATTAGATATTTTCTTAATGTCGCCAAGTGCAGCATGAACACCTTGTCGGAAACAAAGGAGGACTGCACGGATGTTGTTGAAGACATCTGGACCCTTGATAAGCAGGTCGTTTAGGCTCAGACCTCTGAACGTCTGGCAGCAGTTCCAGACAAGATGGACTGGCGTGGTGACAGAGTGGGGACGGGACGTGATGAGGTGGCTAATGTACCAGACTGGCCCTGTCCAGCTCTCCAGCACCTTCCTTGGCAACTTGATGGCAGCCTTTTGTTGGACCATTTCATAAACTTGAGCTTTATAAACCACTTTCCATTCCTTTTCCTTGGCCAACTGCTTCTCTGTTCTTAGGAATGTCACCCCAACAGCCCTTTTCTTATTTGGTAACATGGCTGGGTCTTCGGACCATAGGTACTTGGTATGGCAGTGTGACTCTTCACAATGATGGCCTCCCACTACATAGGTCAGCCCCTTCCTCACTTGCTCCAGTTCCCACTCCTCAGAGAGAGTTATCTCTTTTCCTTTAGGCTGACTGTTTCCGCAATGGCAGCCACCACACTTTGGCTCGCAGGTGGTGCTGATACTGTCCCACTTCCACCAGTCCAGGAAGTCTCAACTTACAGCTGACATGCTGGCCCTGGTGGCTGGAGGCAGGTGAGTTGGATCTTTGCCAACATACCCTTTATACTTTGCAGCAGCTGTCCTCATGGAGCATGCAAGATGTGTTCTGGATGTATGGGCTGTGATGGTGACTTCTTCCGGGAGGTCTGGATGAGAACTTCCTACCGTCTTCCCCAGTGGCCCATCCCTGAGGATGAGATCCCTCATAGAGCAAACTTTTTGTGGTACCAACTGCCCCTCCTTGTGACTGATAAGGAGGTTGATATGCCGGGGTCTGACCAGTTTTTTGAGGGGAACATCAGGAAAGATCTGTTGCAGAGTCTATGGTGACACATGATGATGGATCTCTGCAATTCTGTCAAGGCCATAGCACACCAGTTGATGAGCTCTTAGGATGCCTTTTGGGGTGCTGACCCGGACCTTCGGGAGGTACCTTTTCATCTCGACTGTGACTTGCATCCCACTGACTCCATGGACCACCAGGGTTACATCCTCATTCCTAAAGTTAAGCTGGTCTAGAGCCTCGTGGGTGATGTAATTGGTATCAGAGGCCAGATCTATCAAGGTGCCAATCTTCTGCCCAACATTAGCAGTAACTTTGAGAATCATCATAATGACTGGGCCTGCGCACCTTGGGGCTTGAGGCATGGAGCTGGGACTGCACTGGATTTTGTTTGAGTGGTATCAACCGGCTTGACCTGTTTTTTTACTGTCAAGTGTATCTGTCTTTTCGGCACAATTTTCCCGCACTTGAAAGGGATGGACTCACTGCTGAGGTTTCACTGGATTGAAGGGTCAAGTCCGAGATGAGACTGAGAAAACAGAAAATGGTCTCGGACACATCTCGAGTCCGAGATCAGACTTGAGTACTACAACACTAGTTCAAACCAAACCTCCATACCCACGGCGCACCCTTGAATTCACCCAAGCAACAGCACCAGGTCACAATGAACTTACAGTTTTAAAAGTCCATGCACAGCAAAGCCTGAGCACTTACCGGCTGTCTCTACAGAGTCACAGTGGCCACTTTTACACAGAGATCCCGGAAAAAAGGTGAGATGCTGATCCCACCTTTTTTCCACCATTGACTGATTTACACAGCCAAGTCAAAGGCGTAACAGAGGTGAGACAGGCTGGACTTTTACACAGTGGACCTGCATTCCGGAATCAAAGGGGCGGTGACACAGCGCTCATTTTTAAATCCTCAATGCAGGAGAGACAGCGGGTGCATATGGAGGCACTGGCATGGATACTGTGGCACGCAGCAGCTGGCTTTGTGCCCGCTGTGTCTGGCTTCGTGCCACTGTGGCCGGCTTCGTGCCCTGCGTGAAAATGGCATGTAGCCGCAGAATCATGCCAGTGCCTCCATATGCACCCGCTGTCTCTCCTGCGCCAGGGGTCATGGTCTGCAAAACGTCACACCTTGGTTGCAGAATGAGAGGTGTTCTATTTACAGAACATTCCAGAATCATGATTCCACCTTTATTACAGCTCTGTTACTACCTCCAGAGGTGTTACAAAGACATAATAAAGGTGGGTCCAAATGATCCCACCATTGTATTTACACAGACGTTGTTCCAGAATAAAAGACGAAATATTCCTGCAACAGAAGTGCTGTGTAAAAGGGGCTACTGAGTTATTTACACTGATGATTCTTCCGTGATAGTATTCACACTGTGACGAACTCCTCTTGCTGCTGCCTGTTTTAGCATCCTCTTAGCTCCCAGTACCCAACAGCATTAGCGTCCACCATTTTAAAGGGTCTGGGTGCGCGCGCCTAATTACAAATGAGTTCTACCTGTTTTCTCTTGCAGAAGGCAGAGTGACAGGCAGTGCCCCACAACACCCATATTTACGCAAATAAATTCAATGAAAGATCCACAAAACTACTTTAACCCATAAAAACCCAAACAGCTACTGTCAATCAAAACCATCTTCTGATGTGACTGTTTAATACCTTCTCATCCATTAATCCCATCAATACATGTAAATAACTAGTGTAAAATACAGTTCTTCATCTTTTCATGGTCATCAGATATGACCCATTTGGACATTCAGAGGCTCCGTAGTTACCATGGAAACACCGTCATCTTCTACAACAGTGATTCACCAGTAAAACCAATGGAGTTGGATCAATGACAGTGGATGGACACACTAGGTTTACGTTCAGTTAATGATAGTTTTGACTGAAAATGTAACTTTTTTCTTCAGTTTTCTCTGTTCCTGATATCATAACCTTTGAATTTACTCTGAGCTTTTATGAACATCTACATGATCGGTGAATGAAATATAAGAAAAGACTTGATTTTCTGAAAATTTGCATAATACAGAGGATAATATTACAATAAATAGTGATAAATCGCTTAAGAAAGGTTAAATAGAGAGAAAATTCATTTGGGAACTGCCACAAAAGTAGCAGTGGGTCTTTATGGGTTAAAAATCTGTACTACTAAACAAACCCAGTATAAGTATTAACAGCAAAATGTAAACATTGCATTGAAAGTGACAGTTCTGCACCAACAAATGCAAAAGTTGGAAGGACATTTGGGGAGGTGGGGACAGCTGCCCTCCAGGTAACAAACTAACAATATGTAACTAGAAGAAAAATTACCTACAAGATGGCTTGGAAAGGACATATTAAGGTGAAAGCTGCAAAGTAATAAAACAAAAATTCTGCAACATGATGAAAATGACATACAAGACATAATTACAAAACAACATAACAAGGTTAACTTGTGTAAGATTAATAAAAGAAAGACTTAAAAATAATGTAACAAGACAGTGGGAGCAACAGTGCAGAAAAAGACCTAATAAGACTTTTAATAGTGTTTTCATCATCATTATTATTATTATTATTATTATTATTATTATTATTATTATTATTATTATTATTGACTGTATGGACAGTGCTAATGACATGAAATTTGGCCACTTCCATATTTGGCCCTGAATCCGAGACAGATCTGATCTTTTTCAGTGAGACCTCAGTCTGAACTCTGAGATGAGAATTCATGTGACGTTTATGTCATTTTTAATGGAGATTCACAGCTGGGTGCTGGAGGGAATCACGTGTTATCAAATGGTTCAAATGCAAGAAATAACGTGAATGCAGTATAGTAAAAAAAGTAGCAGTAAAACGCAGGGGAACTGTAAGTGCACAGTGAATAGGCTGCTGATAATGCTTAGATATTTAGCTTAATGCACAGCTCTTACATGTAGTGCAGAATTTTCACAGTGTTAGTAGTTTTACTGGAAGAGAATCTGTGAATACTTGGCACTGCTCTGCTTTTGTACATGTAGTTAAGTTCAGGAGTGTGACCAGCTGACAATGAAATCTGACACTGGCCACATTTAAACAAATACTGTGGACAGCCCATAGGACGTACATGAATAAATAAATAAATAAAATCTGATATGAGCAGTAAATCAAAACTGAGCTCTAAGACTGACAATGGCAATTGGCCTTTTTGTTTATTCTGATTCAAATAGTGTTTTTTTTTTTTTTTTTTAAATCAACCCCATATTAGTTTTAAGGGCTTTACTGCATGGCCAAGATATTTTTGTAGTTCTTATTAGTACGTTATTGTAGGCGTCCACGCGCTTTTAATTTGCTCGTGTGTTTATGTGTGTGCGCGCGCGCGTACGTGTAAAAGACCATATGTGCTTTCGCGCCGACCGCCTGCACAGCCGCAGCACAGGCACACGCGCGCGCATTATTATTGGTTACTGCGAGAGAGAGAGAGCGAGAGAGAGAGAGAGAGAGAGAGAGAGAGAGAGTCCCGATTTGATGCACGAGGAGTCGCGAGGAGCTTTCCGATGACAGACAGCGGATCGGCTGCCTCGCGCTGAGTCCGCCACCCGAACAATCAGCGAACAGAAGCGGCCGGGCGAACGAACAAATGTAAGCAAAGACGAACAGGAGGAGCGAACAAGAAGAAGAAAGAAGAAGAAAGAAGCGGAGGAGAGCAGGGGGCAGGCAGCCGGCTGGACCCGGGACCCGGAGCCGCGTCCGCAAGGGGCAGAAATTAGCGCCACGAGCGTCACATCCCATCCGCCGGAGCTGAGAGATGACAAAGGTGGGCGACGGTGTGTTCCGTTAGTGCCGATACTGTCTGCGTCCTACACGGCGGGTTTAATCCCCGTGGTTCGGTAGTCATGTCTGCTCTGATAGAAAGAGAGAGAGAGAGGGAGAGGGAAAAAAGAGAGACCACGGCTCCGGTGTGTGGCACGAGAGGGCAGTTATTTCGGGGCGTTGTGTTCCTACGGAGTCGGCTTTTCTGCTCCGGTGCTCCGCGTCGGACCGTTTACGCACCGACGGCAGCGGCGGGTTCATAATAAAAGCAGGTTTATGGAAGGAGAGCGACTTGTTTCTGCATTCCCAGCCGACATGTGTGCCATTTAGAGGCGCGGCGGAATGATTCCATCACGACCCCAAATATCTAAATGTGATCTGGCCCACATTTGGAGTCAGAGGTCTTCAGGTTTTTGTTGTTGTTGTTGTTTGTGTCCTGTAACGGGCGTCGTGTGTGTATGTGTTATGAGGATGATGCAGGAGGGAAGAGGGACGGGTGTGTGTGTGTGTGTGTGTGTGTGTGTGTGGTGGGGGTGTTTACCGTGAACGTCTCCTTGAGCGCCCAGGGCTTGTCGTAATGATTGATTCCGCTTGTTCATTCACATTAAGAGTGTGTGGACACCTATAGTGGCAAATGAATTAAACAGCACATTAAAATGAACCGCAACACGTCACTCTGAATCTCCTCTGTGAAGAAGGCAACAATTAATGACAAACTATTTATACATGCAGACCAAGAGCTAATGAAGTAGCCTACATAATGTTTGAGCTATCTCTAAATAAATAAATAAATAAGACAGTAACAAGACAAACATGATGTTGGATTGAAGTCGGACTAAGATGAAAATCACACATTTTTTTTTGTTTCATGTTTAGTGGCAGTTTATGTATGTGGGAAGGGTTGGAGGGGGGGATTAGTTAAGGTTAGTTAAACTAAGAAAAACAATTCAAGACACTATCTAAAATGCATCATATATTGTTTTTCCTTTCTTGAATAAAAAAAAAGAAAATCATTCATAACTTAAAAAAAGAAAAAAGCAAAGGAGATGAAAATGATGTAAAAGACATAACAAGAGGAATCCAGTGCTTGTTTGCTTAACTTGTTTTGATTTCATGTTGCCAAACCAAGTGCAACATGGTGAGAATAGCCTAAAAAGGTTCAATTCAGGTTTATTTCTTCAGCATTCGTTTATAAAAAATGATTACTTCACAATATCAGATCAAGACTGTACAGAGAGGAAACCCAACAAATCCTTCAGGAGTAAGGTCAAGGCGACATTAGGGAAGAAACATTTCTTTTACAGAAAGCCAGTCAAGGTAGCCTTGACTGGCTGGGGTTGGTGAGCAGAGGTGAGAGAAAAGAACAGAATAGAGAAAGAACAAATAACACAGACACTGGATGACAAAGACAAACGCTGAGGAAATAAGAGTCCAGAACCACTTCGCAAACTGGAGACAAACAGGTCCAGAACCAGAGAAACCTGGAGAAGGGAATAGGGAGAGAGATGATAGAGAGGGAAAAGAACCACCTGTGAGAAAGGGACGGCCAAATTTAGTGGCATGTTATGATAAAATGTGTAAAAGACGTGATGAGCAAAGTAAGGCATTAATGATCTAACAGTATGAGATGATGTATGAAGAGTAACAATGTAAAAAGACATAACGTGCTTAAATTACCTGAAAGCCGCAACGAAAAAACATAGAACAAGAAATAAACATTAAAAAAAAGGTAACAATTTGAAAACACATAAACGTATAACATTCATAATAGAGGTAACCAGGCACAAAAAAGGAGGAAAAGATGAGAAAGAAAAGAATGGTAAAGAGAGAAGGCACTGTAAGAAAGCAGCCAAATGTTAGGAGCGGATGTGGCTCAGGCGGTAGAGTGGGTAGTCCAATAACTGAAGGGTTGCCGGTTCAGATCCGCTCTGTCATAGTCATATGTGAATGTTTGGTGGTAGTCGGAGGGGCCATTTGGTGGTTCCATCAGTCTGCCCCAGGGCAGCTGTGGATACAGATGTAGTTTATCACCACCAGAGTGAATGAATAATTGATCAATAATGTAAAACGCTTTGGGTGCCTTGAAAAGTGCTGTAGAAATCGAATTCATTATTATTATATAAACTATGTATCGAGACAAAAACAGAAAATGTACTGAAAATTAAACCGAAACTGATTTTTGCTTTGGAGCGAACTCAGTGTTCGTCATTTTCTTTCAAAATTGAATGGTTTCATAGTCTTTTCATTATGTCAATATAACATGAGGTTCAGTTCACTTTTGATGCAAACAGCTGCTAGAAGTGTCGTCAGAGGGCCGACGTTTAATACACGTTTAATACTTTTCTGTACCTGGTCCTTGTCATTTTTACTGCAGCTGAATCTTGTATTTCTACTCATGTCTTATCTGTACGTGTACCGTTGGAAACTATATGTGGACTTTTGCCACCTCTGCTGTTTAGTGGGTTAACACCTCTGCTGACAAATGAATTAAACAGCACACTAAAATGTACCACAGAAGAGTATCAGTGGGAACCTCTCCTGCCGGAGGACAGAAGCAGCCATTAATAACTATTTATATCTGTGGCTTTACTGGATGGACCCTAATTGTGGGTTCAATATTTTCCATGACACACATTTGATTAATTTCCATTCGTCTGGCAGTGAGTGTTGGCTCGTGTTTTCTGTCTGGGTTTGTATTTACAGCACATTGGCAAAGTGGATGTTGACGCTGTTGATGCTTTTTTTTTTTTTTGGTTAAGGGGGTCTAGGGGATATACTGTAAAAGTAGGAATTTCAGAACATTCCTTCGGGTATTTTCCCCATTCTTATTCCCTATTTAAAAGTTTTTAGAAAGAGGATTTTCTTCCTTCTGCACCTCTGTGACTTGTGAACCTCAGAGAACTCTCTGCTAACAGTTAGCTGAATACATTTTCTTGCTTTTCGTGCATTGGTTGCAAAAAAGAACTGCAAAAGCAATGTCATTTGCACAGAGGTATTTCAACATGCAAAGTCATTTTCAGGGCTCACCTGTGTGCATTTGGTGCATTGAAATCAACTGTACAGCAATAAAGTAAGAATAAGAGTAATTTTTTGTTTTTTCATGGTGTACAGGACTTCACATCAAAGCAAAAACAGCTTAAAAGGTGATCTGTGGTGAAAATGATGGAAAAGACAAGATGAATTCAGACAAACCTGTAGGCCCTGATTTTATTTTAGTTGTTAATTTAATTTTGTTTTGCAATCTGTCATGATGAAGACAACCTAAAAGACTGTTACATGGGGTTTTACACTATTGTTTCTGGTAAAAACATGACAAATGCATACCAAACAACACCAAATTTCACAAATCTAGAGGCAGAACATTCTAAACTATGATGTTAAAGAGTAAAGTGAAGTAAACAAAATGTTGAAATAATAATCATGAAAACTGAGGACCAGACTCCTCACTTCTGCCCTTGTCTCATTGGTCCACTCCTGCTGCTGTCTGTGTCAGTGTGTCTCTGCGTCCGTCAGTCCCTCTCTTCCTCTGTGTTTTGTGTAAGTAGGTTAGCATAAGGTCTGGGGAGGTGACTTAATAAACCCTTTTCGCAGTCATTTACAGGCACAGACCTGAAAAGGTTCCCATTTTCTGGCACGTCTGCAAGAAAGGCACAAGACCGAGTGATGAATGTGCTCTCTGTTTGGCGAATAGCAATGCAGGGAATAACAATGGAGCTGAAGGGGTGGGGGTAGCGACACACACTTGTAAATAAATGCTCACACACTCACAAACACACACATACACAAAGCGTCTTGGTAAAAGTCAATATGATAAAGTGTACTGTGCTGACTAAGACTCAGTGCGTTACTGTGTTAAAGCGCATCATGACAGTTGCTTTAGACGGAGGGCAACCCTTAAAGGCCAGCATGCTGGGAAAGGAGTTTATTTATACAATATGAGACTGTGATATACAGCTCTGTGGCTAGATGCTCTACAGCAGCAGCCCTGAAGATGGTTATGTTCAGGCCCCGAGCCAAAAAACGGTACTCTTTATGCTTGACTGGAACCAGAGAGGTTTGTAACAGCAAAAATTCCTCCGTTGCCCACGTCATGGTCAGTATGTTTAAGTTAAAGGGAAGTGTTTGCATTCTAGACCCCAGTGCAGACTGTGTTACGTGGTGAACATGAGGGTCGCTGCATATTTGCCTTGTTTAAGGACTGGTCGCAAAAGCAGTTCAACTTCTTACTATTCACCGAGTCACCAGACACTCATTTTAGGTCAGGGTTAGAGTTACATTTGGGCCATGTTTAACTGATGTACTTTAGATTATGTTTCAGCCTCATGAAAGTCAAAAATGTACCCTAGTAAATGAAGACTAATATATGCATAGTGTTCTGTCACTACAGACTTAGGGTCAGAAGTTTCTTGAACATTGTGGACATTAAAGATTAAACTAGGGCTGGGTGATATTTTGTGAATGGGTTTATGTTTAGGTGCTTGAAATAAGGTCTGTGGTTGAAGATATGTTTGATTTATGTTTTATGATACACAAGTAGTTACCCCACAAATGTTGCAAATGTTGTGACATAACTAGTTATAGATGTTGCAAATTAAGTAGCAGCAGCTCTGAGAATTCAAATTTAGAATAACTCCTGAAAATGTGACCTATGATGAATAGTACAAAAGTAATGACTTATTGAACTTTGCTTATTTTTCTTTGCGGCTGAATGTATACAGAGGAAAGCCTGCACATGGGTTCTGCTGATGTCCACGCTGCTTCCCAAATGTTTGCGTTCTACACATAGACTACATGTATTCATTCGATACACCTCTGTATTGTATCGAAGGCCCTGAACCGAAATGGTTGGCTACAAACGAGTACACCGTTGCACGCCTAGTCACAATATCAACCAACCAAAATTTTTTTGGCAATATTGCACAGGGGTTTACTCTTACCACCTCTCCAGTGATGGTATCAAATTTCCAATAGGCTCTATCTGGACAATTCACCAGATTTCACATCACAGATTATAAATCTAAACAACTATATTCTTGCTTGGAAACAAAATCGATAATTATGATTTACAGCATAAGCCTCCCTTTCCCATTGTTGCTTTGCCTGTTGTTGTAACTGCAGTTGTAGTGAAGATGATAGAATATGTTTATGCTGCATTGCTCTGATGACCAACCATGGTGAGGGGCTTTTATATCTGCAGTGGAAGTGCAACAAGCTGGTGATAAAACTGAGCCAAAATGAGTAAAGTTGTGAGGAAAAGTGGTGTTAGAATCCCCATGAAGCTGAGTGGTGTGTAATTGCCCATATTTGTGTGTTTTCTATAAAAACAGGGATTTAGAGAGGGGGCCCACTTGTTCCTGAATAGCCCAGTCTGCTCTGAATGGGGACGCAACGATACATAATGACTCGCTTGTAGGTCCCCTGCAGGGTTTACAATACAAACACAAAAGCAGACCGTCCAAGGATTCTATCATGCAAGTGTTTGTCGAACTTCACCTATAGTTAGGCTAATGCAATACCTGTTAAAACTGTTAACGACTATGAAGCTGCGTCAGACATTCTTAGCATTCATCCAGTTCTGGCTTATGTGATTTGTCTAACTTGTTGATTAGTTCAGCAGGTGAATTTATACATAGGACTAGAGGTCGACTGAAATAGATGTTTCTAAGGCTGATGCCGATTTTTAAAAAATTTGGTCAGTTGATATCTACAGCCAGATTTTGAGGCCGATACTTAAGGCCAATTTTCTTTTTGTTAAAGCACATTGACTGTAAAATACAATTGAAACACTCAGATAATTAAGATTTTTATGCAGCAGTATAAATGAAATTATTAATACACGTACACATAGTACTCTTTTAATATTTATTGAACTTCAAGTGCTGCCCACACAGGTGCCTGATCAACTATCTTAACATTTTTACTACTGATCAAGTATTGGCTTTCAAAAACAAATTAAGGCTGATGGTCAATATTGAAAAAAAAAATCAATGTATTGGCCTCTACATAGGACTGGGTAATAATAGAATGACATAATTACAGTATATTTGTATATTATAATAACTATCATTTACATTTTCTTGTGTCGACAGCTTGGTTGTCAACTAATACATTTACAAAAAGCTTCACTGTTCTTTTGTTTTTATGTAAATTTGGACGTTATTTCTATCATAATTATCTTGAATGTTCTGCTTGTAGAGTTATGAATGGCTCTTGTTTTGTCTTTCACAGTGTTCACCTGTCATTTTTGTCTTGTTAAATAAGGACTCAAATCACAAACGTTCCTGTTTCATCTTTTGTCGTGCTTCATCATCTTTTACAACATTTACGTCCTGTTTCTACATTTTCGTTTGGTTACGTCACACAGGAATAACTTGAACATTCTCCCCTGGTTTTCGTCAGCCTCCCCCCAGGACCAATTCCAGCCCTTTAACTTGAATGAAATAATGATGTGACGGCTGTATATGGTAACATTTACCCAGTTGTTAAAACCACTCAGTGGCCTTTAATATGACAGCGTTGATTAACTGTGATTGGTGTTAGCTTTGAGAGTTTTTCCTCTGTTCCAGACTCTTGGTGAATGTTTAGTTCAGTTTATTCACAAACAAACAAAATGTCAAATGAAATGTAAAGGGCATTTGAAAAAACTGCCACCCAGAAAAGTGTTTGAAAGAAAGAGCCTTGAATAGCAGACAGCCAAAATCCAAAACTGGACTCATCAAAACAGCAGTGAACAAACCCAGCGGTGAAAGCTGCGGTGGATCTGACTGGGACTGTGGCCGCTCAGACCAGCAGGTCCTTCTAATGAGTATTAGTGGAGCTTGTTTAAGATGGACCATGAGGCTGAGTGATTAGAGCGCTTGTGATTAAAAATTTACTTGTGGGCATCTCGGCTCACTGCAGAGAACTGAGGCTGTGTGTGTGTGTGTGTGTGTGTGTGTGTGTGTGTGTGTGTGTGTGTGTTTGTGTGTGTGTGTGTGGTGCTTGCATTTGCATTCATAATGTGTGGATGGGAGCCCATGCGAGATTAATGCCCCATGTTAACAAACCTCTGGACTGACCCTGGTTAAATTTGTATTATCACACACATACCACTCACACTCACTCCACTTGATCCCCCTGTGGGTTAGGGCTGAATATGTACTGCATGCAATACAATATCAATGCACACGCGTATACCCAAACACACACTGAACACCAGCCAGCCTTCAGCCACTGTGATGCATTAGGATCGGTGCAGTTTGTGCTCATTGTGGTTTTTGATTAAATAGATTTTGATACACGCTGCAGTGTGCACATAAATACCACCGGAGTCCTGGAGGAGGGATATAACAAAGAACAACTACCTCATTACTGTACTTTAGTGGAGTTTCCATATCTATAGTTATCTGTACTTTAATCTTTAGGATTTATTTTTCTGACCGCTTCCTTTTAAGTCCCTACTTTTTAACACCTATCTGTATTTTGCACTCATTGCCTTCAAACTTGGCTCAATAACACATAAAAACACAAAAAGACCTAATTGGACAAAAACTGGGTGATGTAATGACTTGAAAATTATGTACAACTACAAAAACAACAACAGGATGACTGAGAAAAGGTGTCACATTTAGTTATACCACTGGCACTGAAAACTGATTTACACACTGAAATGAAGTTAATGCTGAATATGTTTTAGTTGTTTATGATTTGAAATTAGAATGGCTTAACCCTTTAACCCCTGACGTGTCTGTGGTGATTGTTCTGAATGTATGATTTATTTTAAATATTCATGAAAATGAATTTGCTCAATAGGAAAAAATTCAAAAACGCATTGATAGAATAGACCTTGTGATTTCCATAGACATCTGAGCATGCTCAGTCCACCCCACCACCTGTGTAATGGGGGTAAAACACAGAGCAGTGAGACTCACTATAAAAATAGACGGTTTGGGCTTTTTTTTTTTTTTTTTTTTTTTTTTTTTTTTTTTTTTTTTTTTACACTGTTTTTCTTGTCGTTTTGTGTTGATTGCAGTGCCGTGTGATTGTTTTGACCGTGTAACTGCTTTTTGGAGTTCAAGCTGGTGCCAAAAAGCAGCTGGACTGATTTAGAAAAAAAAGAGCCTCAAAACAAAACTACTGGACCAAAATTCAAATACTTGTTCAGCATGTTACATTTCATTTTCAATATCCTAAATCTCTTATTGATGTACATTCTGAGTGCCTTATTTAGTAAAAACCTGTCAAACTTAAATTCCCCTCTTTGTCTTTTTCTTTTATTCCACACTGTTTTGACCCTAAAACAAACACAGTAAAACAAAACCCCTGAAGAAAAGGAACACGAGCACATACTCACAGCAGCTTTAATGAACCTGAAACAGAAGACAGTTCACAGCAGCATCTTTACCTAATAATCCCTTTGCTTTTTGACTTCTGTCTTGTAGCTATTTCGTAACTGTTGCTGCAGTGAAATAGGTGAATAAATATCTACTTTTACCAGAGTTTGTATATGTTACCTTGGCTACATAGAATCAGAATCAGAATCAGCTTCATTGGCCAAGTACGTGCACACATACAAGGAATTTGACTTCAGTAAGCTTTGCCCTCAATGTACAGATTATGTAAGAT
>JAPQRP010000014.1:20106643-20124351 GCA_037367295.1 Apogon hyalosoma
GGGGACGGGGAGCTGCTGACATCAACTGAGGAGATAGTCGGGCGGTGGAAGGAATACTTTGAGGAGCTCCTCAATCCTACCAACACGCATTCCGAGGAGGAAACAGAGCCGAGAGGCCAGGAGGCGTTTGCTCGTTTGTTTGTTCATAATAAGCTGCTCTAGCAGAATGAAGTGCCTTCCTGTATTTATTTAGACTGTACTGCCAGGCTGAATGGTGTTCTTCCAGTTTGATAGAATGTCACTTTCTCTCAAGTTTTTGGGTATGCTGCTTTAATTTGAGAGAATTAAACCAGGGAGCTCACTTCCCTTGTTTTATACTCTTCTTTTTTAGTGGAGCGATGAGATCAAATGTTTTCTGCAGAGTCTGCTGTATTATCAACAAACTCATCAACTTGAAATGGACTAAAATTGACTGATTTGGGGAAAGAATCTGCTGTGTAATTCAGATGTGGGATTAAATTAAGCACTATTGGGATGTCCTCCTTAAATTTAGATATAGCGTGATGTGATAAATGTCTACTATAAACATTTTTGGCTGGAAGGGAATCATTACAGTCTCCATCCACTTTTCTGGGTCCAGGTCACGGGGGCAGCAGCCTCAGCAAAGAAGCCTAGACAGCCACTTCCACCAGCTCTTCCAGGGGAATCCCGAGATGTTCCCAGGCTGGCTGAGAGATATAATCCCTCTAGCATGTCCTAAATCAACCCCAAGGTCTCCTCCCAGATGGACATGCCCCAAAAACCTCCCTAGGGAGGCATCCAGGAGGCATCCTCACCAGATACCCAAACCACCTCAAGTGACTCTTCTCGACATGGAGGAGCAGTGGCTCTACTCCTGGATGTCTGAGCTCCTCACCCTATCTCTAAGGCTGAGCCCAGCCACCCTGTGAAGGAAACTCATTTTGGCTGCTTGTATTCGTGACCTCATTCTTTCAGTCATTACCCAGAGCTCATGACCATAGGTGAGGGTTGGAATGCAGGTCGATCAGTAAATCAAGAGCTTCATCTTTCAGCTTAGCTCCCTCTTAATAATAATAATAATAATAATAATAATAATAATAATGGATTAGATTTATATGGTGCTTTTCTATGAATGCATACTCAAAGCGTGTACAGTGGATCCATTATTCATTCACTCACACATTCTCACTCTGGTGGTGGTAAACTACATATGTAACCACAGCTGCCCTGGGGCAGACTGATGGAAGCATGGCTGCCAATTCATGCCTACAGCCCCTCTGACCACCACCGAACATTCGTACACATTCATTATCATCATCTTTCAGTAGCAGCACTGGAGGCAAGGAGGGTGAAGTGTCTTGCCCAAGGACACAACAGCACATGACTAGGACAGAGCAGGATTCAAACTGCCAATGCTTCAGTTATTGGACGACCCGCTCTACCTCCTGAGCCACAGCACAACACAACAGACTGGATTAGCATCCGCATCACTGCAGATTCCACCCTGATCCGCCTGTCAATCTCCCGCTCCATCCTACCCTTGCTCATGAACAAGAGCCCAAGATATAAACTCCTCTACTTGAGGCAGGACTTCCTTCCCAGCCTAGAGTGGGCTCTCTACCCTTTTCCTGCTGAGAACCATGGCCTCAGACCTGCAGGTGCTGATCTTCATCCCAGCCACTTCACACTCGGCTGCGAACTGCCCCCGCGAGAGCTGGAGGTCACTGCTAAATACTGCTAAGAGGACCACATCATCTGCAAAAAGCAAAGATGAGACTTTCCACCACTGAACTCGACCCCCTCCACCACCCAGCTACACCTAGAAATTCTGTCCATAAAAGTTATGAACAAAACCGGTGACAAAGGGCAGCCCTGGCATAATCCAACCCTCAACTGAAACAGGTCAGACTTATTACAGGCTACACGGACCAGGTTTCTTTGGTTCATGAAGTGAATGGCTGCTAGCAAGGGGCCATCCACCCCATACTCCTGGAACACCCTTGACAGGATGCCCCTGGGGACGTGGTCATAAGCCTTCTCCAAATCTACAAAACACATGTGGACTGGATGGGCAAACTCCCAGCACCCTAGCAAGGGTGTAGAGCTGGTCCACGGTTCCACGTCTGGGCTAAAAACTGCATTGCTCCTCCTCAATCTGAGGTTCAACTACCAACCATACTCTCTTCTCCAGTGTCCTGGCATAGACCTTACCAGGGAGGCTGAGGAGTATGATCCCCCTATAGTTGGAACACATCATCTGGTCCCCCTTTGTAAAGATGGGGACCACCACCCTGGTTTGCCACTCCAAAGGCACCAGCCCCGATGTCCACGCAATGTTGCAGAGGTATGTCAGCCAAGACACCCCTACAACATCCAGAGTCTTGAGATACCCAGGGCAGATCTCAACCCCTGGGGTTCTGCCGCTACAAGAAGTTTCACTTTCTCTCCAACTTCTGCCCTAGAGATTGGTCCATCCATCTCCTGATCTCTCGCCTCCATTTCCTCCATAGAATGCATGTTCGTGGGATTGAAGAGCTCCTCAAAGTATTCCTTCCACCACCTGACTATATCCTCAGTTGACGTCAGCAGCTCTCTGTCCCCACTGTATACTGTGTGGGTAAGTTGCCACCTTCCCCCCCTGAGGCACCGGACAGTTTGCCAGAACCTCTTTGGAGCTGATCAGTAAGGTCCCCACCAAGGTCCCTGCCATGTCACCAGTTTGGGCGAGGCCTGGCTGGACCCCATGGGGAAAGGCCAGTCACCAGGCACTCGACCACAGACCCCTACCACAGTCCTGGCTCCAGGGTGGAGCCCTAGTAACCCTTCGGGCCAGGTACACACTCTTGTTTTTGCCCAGCATCAAGGTCATTTGAACAGTTCTTCATCTCGCCCTTCACCTAGGACCAATCTGTCATGGAAAACCCTACCAGGGGCAAAATGCTGCTGACAACATAGTTCCAAGGGTCATTAGGGCTCTCAAACTCCTCCTTAATGGTAAGGTGATGGCTCAAGAAGGAAAGGAATCACTGAATAACAAAAATCCAAAAGTTATTAGGCATTGGCCAGAGTGGAGAGGATTTGTGGAAAGATCTATTAAGCCTTCAAGATCCACACCATAAGTCAGGACTTAGTCAAGGGTGTGATTTTAACAGTGAGTAGGTCTGTGAACACACTAACTAAAGCCTATCAAGTGTAATAATAACATAAATGTATTTACTGAGGCTATCATTGTCATCTACATGAATACTGAAGTCTCCAACAATTTTTCTTTATCTGTTTTAAGGACTAGACTGGCTAGGATCTCAGGGAACTCTGCTAAAAATGCAATGTATGGACCAGGAGGATGATACACTATACTAAATAGCATAGACTGGAGTGCTTTATAGATTGGGTTGGATAAGCTAAGACTAATACTTTCAAATGAGTTAAAATTTGTCTTATGTGTAGGATTCAATTGTAGACATGAATTAAAAATAGCTGCAATTCCTCCTCTTCAGCCTGAGTCTCGAGGAATCTGATTATTTAGGTGACTAGGAGGAGTAGCTTCATTTAAGGACACATGCTTCTCCTCACATAGCCAGGTTTCTGTCAAACAGAATAAATCTATATGATAATCTGATATAATATCAATGATTAATACAGCTTTGGAAGATAGAGATGTAATGTTTAAGATGTCACTTTTTAGTTTCTTGTGCTTTGGAACAGTTGGAGTATTGGTGTTGATTTTTATTAGGTTTTGATGTACAGCTGTTTCTGTCTTTACTTCAAATATATTAACTTTACATGTTCAGGGGACAGACACAGTCTCTATAGGGTTTAAAGTAGGTGTCTGCTGTGGAAGTGCAGAGAGGTGTGTAAGACTGCAATTTTGCATCCCAGTCTCAACTCTGAGTCAGGGTTTTGGGTCAGTAATAAACTTGGCCAGATTTTTGGATAGGAGAGCAGCACTATTCCAAGTGGGATGTATCCTAATAAAATTGGGTTTCCCCCAAAATGTCCACCAATTGTTCACAAATTGTATGTAGTTGGCAGGACACCACCTCGACAGCCAGCAATTGAGTGAAGATATACAGCTAAACATGTCATCACTGGTCAGGTTAGGTGGGGGACCAGAGAAAACTACTTTTGATTTGGACTGAGAGGAGAGAGCTGCAGAGGGAAGGGGTGTATTTTCAAATTCTGATGTAATTTACTTTGTTGGCTCCTGCAGCTTTAACACACCATCCATCCATCCATCCATCCATCCATTTTCAGTTAATCCAGGGGCCGGATCGTGGAGGCAACAATCTAAGCAGGGATACCTCTCCCCAGTGACTGAGCTCCTCACCCTATCGCTAAGAGTGCACCCAGCCACCCTATGGAGGAAACTCATTTTGACAGCTTGTATCTGGGATCTTGTCCTTTCAGTCATTCAATTTAAATTTTCAATTCAATTTTATTTGTAGAGCCCTATATCACAACAAGGTTGTCTCACAGGGCTTTACAGAGTTTGTTGAATATAAACAAACAGGAGATGAGGGAAATGGATTAATGTCCCGGGCATCCCCCGTCCTTAGACCCTCCTTCTCGGCAAGGAAAAACTCCAAAAACCCAGTGGGAAAAGAGAAACCTCGGGGAGAACCACAGTAAAGGAGAGATCCACTCCCATGGACGGACAGGCTATAGATGCACATAATCATGACCCAAAGCTCATGACCATAGGTGAGAGTAGGAACATAGATTGACCAGTAAATCGAGAGCTTTGCCTCTTGGCTCAGCTCCTTTTTTCTTTACCGCGACAGACCAAGACAATGACCACATTACTGCAGAAGCTCCACCAGTACACCTGTCAATCTCACATTCCATCCTTCCTTCGCTCCTCCTTGAACTGCCACCTTATGGTGGTGGGGTAGTTTGAGTGCCCGAATGATCCTAGGAGCTTTTATTGTCAGGGACTTTATGGCCCTGGTAGGGTCTCCCATGGCAAAAAGGTCCTGGGTGATGGGACAGATCAAGAACAGTTCAGAAGCCCCTATGAAGAAGACACAAGCAAGGACTCTAACGTTGCCTGGTATGGCACCGCCAGGGCCCCACCCTGGAGCCAGGCCCGGGGTTGGGGTTTGTATGCGAGTGCCTGGTAGCCGAGCCTCTGCCCACAGGGCCTGGCCAGGCTCGGCCTGAACAGACAACGTGGGCCTGACCTCCGGTGGGCTCACCACCCACCGAAGGAACTGTACGGGATGGGTGCAATGTGGATTGGGCAACAGTCAACATTTGGGGGCTTGGCGACCAAATCCCCAGACACAGAGACTGGCTCTTGAGACACATAACACATGTCTTGCATGCAGTCTTTGGCACAGTTCACTTGACCATTGAACATAAGTTGTGTAAATTTTCTTCACATTCCCTCTAAGAGAGTCAGTGATGTATTGTCTCTTTTGTCATGTTATTCAAGATGAAAAAGCATTTTAGATGTCAATTTTATTTATTTTTTTTGCCATAGTTTCACCACAGGGGACACTAGGAGACTTGGCAGTAGTTGTGAGTGTTGGTCCCATATCCACTTCACTATATTCATCCATGACTTCACCTTTCGTTCCATCTTCAAATATGGTCAAAAAAAGATGCTGATGTCTAAATGCTGAACTTCAGGCTTCAGACTGGTGAGTGTCACTGTGGTGACATCCATTACTTTCACACAGCTATTTCATTCCACAGGAGGTCAAATGGGGTTCAGGGGTTCAAACCAAAAATGAGTAAGAACTTTTTCATTGTTGCAGCTGTGATGAAGCATCACTTTAGCCCTCTGCCTTCCACTGGTTTCCTCAGCCACCATCACCTCCGGATTACTCACGGTTCCCTTTAAATATTAGCAACTACAGTCAGTGGAGTTTCACTGTACACTGCAGGGTGCTTAATGTTTAGAGCGGCAATTCTATATTAATTTTAATCAGCACTCAAAGGCCAAGCATTCTCCATTCATTCTAATCTGGCTTGAGCATTTTAATGAGGACCATTCTTGGGACCTACACAGAATTCTGTGTCATGTGTCAAAATGTGGAGGAATCCCCCAGGGTTTAAATCTGTGTTTGTTGCGTCTGTAATTGGAGTTTTTCCCAGTGGGGGTTGGCTGACTTGTTTGACAGTAGCATTGCTTGAGTATTTCATTACATCAGGTAGCAGTTGATGCTTTTTAGGGTGGGGAATGTATTTAATTATGAATACGACACAGCACAGTGGCTGTTTTGGCTGACACACCATCTGTTTCATCTCAGATCAATTAACAATGGAATATATACAAAGATGGGAAAGTTTAATATTCCTCTGATACCAACACATACATACATGCATATGACAAACAAAACCCTGAAACACAGAAATTCACACATATTTCTTTAGAGGTTTGTGTCTGTCTATATACCAAAGAGCACAGGAACAAAGAGCAGGATTAATAAAATATCAATAACAGGTGCCCTGAGAAAATGCTGCTGTTTGATTCATGAAAGAAACTGTTTCAACCCTGTCAGTTATATTTGTGGCCTTGAGTAGGAGAGAGCAGTCAAAAACACACAGGAGGTGTAAATATTCTACTTTTTGAGATTCAGCTCTGTGTTCCTTCCAAGTTGGTTACAAAGTAGGACAGGCATCATGGTGTCCACCAGGGCAATGGAAGGATTAATTATTGACAGCTTTTCAGCAGATGTGTAGGAGGTTCTGAGCCAAACTCACATCTCCATTGTCTTTGGACTTCCAACAACATTCTCAAATTTGAAGTACCACTTTAAAATTATCTTACATTCCTGAATCAACAACCATACCGTTGCCATGTTGTAGACATCACTTGTTGATGCTACATTTATGAGGGTAATGCCATCTGTTGGGAAAACATTGTTCAACAGTACACAGTGTTATTGTAATTTGATCAAACTTCGAAAGAGGCATCTATATGTATAGAAATACTTATACAAATTAAGTAGTTATACAAGTTTTTCTTTTCCTGATGTGTGTATACATGACTGTGGCTGACTCTGTATTTAATATTTTAATTAGAACTGGTAGAGGTGGTCTTTCAGTTTCTTAGCCCATGCCACTTTAAAGAGTCTTTTTGCACCTCCTGCCTCTTTGAAGTGTAAAACCTGGCGACTGTTTTCTGTAACATCTCCTCGGTGCAAACACTGACTCATCTTCTGTAGGGCGGCGGTGGGTGGAGCTATCTATGCTGACATCAAGCGAAAGTGGGGTGAACTCAGGACAGGTTGCCAGCTTATTACAGGGCCATGTTTAACATACTCTGTATTTTTTTAGTGATTAATCTGTTTAACAGTAAAGGAGGTGTGACTCCATTGACAGGACACAAAATGAAACAGGTGTTACACTGAATAAAATGGTACATATTGGAAACATCTGATCATGTGATATTAAGTCCTTTATAAATGATTGAATGTAGACATGGTCATTTTTAGACAGGTAATGTCTCCTCATTAAACTATCACACAAAAATGGACAACAGATCCTCAAGAGGAGCATCTGCTGAACAGTATGTTCAGGTCCTTTATGATTCATTAGAGCAAAATTCATCTGCTATTAAAAAAAAAAAGACTCAAAAATGTGGTTCAAACATCTAGAAAAAGCAACTAATTTGACCCTGTTTTCAAGGAACTGACTATTTATCAAACTATATTCCATGTGTAATGTGAATGTAGTTTTGTAACCACACTTCTGTGAACTTTTCTTTTGCTTCTTGAAGGAAAAGGCTGGGATGAGAAAACAGTCATTGCACCCACACAAAAAAAGCATGATATTTTTCATCTTGTCATAGGGATTCATTTAATATTTATGGAATATCAGGGTTACAGCTGATGTCTCTGTGATTTGAAAAGTTAATTTATTTGTTCTAATTTTGCGCACACTTAAGAACAGAGCAGATGTCACATCAAATTGGCCCTTGAAGCTTAAAAAGCTACATAGACAAAAGAACAACTGCATTTTTACTCATCTACTGATCTCAGCAGGATTCTTTTTAGACTACTTTAGAAATGAGTTCAGTTTATCCCGTTATTTTTTTCTTTAGCAAAGAAGTACTGTGTTTCATCGCTTGTCATCTTCAGATGTGATTTTGATTGACCTCCTTGCATTAAGAGATTATGGTGCAGTAAAAGCCAATTTGTCACTCATGCAGACAATAGTACAAATACTGTACACTCACACACAAAAACACACACAACCTAACAGCGACCCAGTGTTGGTGTTAGGGTGTGAGAGTGTGTCTGTGTGTTACAAAATTCAATGAGGGACATTAAGCTGTCTAAAAGCCCTGCTGGGAGTCAGCAGAGCGCAAACTTTCAACAACAAATCTATACGTACTGATGCATGGTGAATGCACACACACACACACACGCACACACACACACACACACACACACACACACACAGGCATAAGTTAAATCACATGGAGGAATATTACAAAATTTTTGTGTAGTTTTATGGATCTTTTCTTTTCATTGACACTTGATGTGTGGATTTTTGGTGCAGATTATTTCCTGTCATCAGTAAAACAATGTTCACATTTTAAATGCTTGATGGGTAAATAAAATAAAATAAAATAAGATAAATTCCTGTTTTTTTCTCCTCACAGTCAAACAGTGTACACTAGCCTTTCATATGATATTAAATATTATAAGTACAATTATCAGAACAATATGAACATTCAGAGCCTCTTGCTTTAAGTTTTTTAAATGTCCATGAAGTGGGGCTTATTTGCAGCGGCACTGCTGATTGCATAATTTTTGAGGAGACACTGTCATTGCTGTACTGCGGGACCTGCCACCCACACAGCGTTGGGAAAGTTCCCTTTCTACATGAACTAGTTTAAAATTTACTTCACAAATTTTAAAATGAACTAGTTCAGTTCATAGTTAATAATTCAAAATTTTGAACTAAGTTCACAGTTCCCAAAAATAAAGTAGTTCATAGTTCTTTTTTTTCCCCAATATGTTGCTGCGAGGTATTATTTTTCAAAGTTATTGCCACAGCCCATTTAGAACCACAGACAGCAATTATTTGATCAGTTTTAACACCAAAACTATGCAACAAATTTCATCTTCATATATAATTTTGAATCATTGTTTGATGTTTATTGTTTAGATATTTTAATCTTATTATAAAAAAACACCATTGACAGAGATAGAGATAGTGATAGAAATATTTTGCCTTGATTGTAAAGCTGTCATATTCATCACTGGCTTCAACACTAACACTCAGTGTCAAGATTAGTGGAAGGCAGAGGTGGCAAAAGTAGCCTACATATATTCTTTAGTTAAGTAAAAGTAGCCTACATATACTTGTGTAAAAAAAAAATACTTTGGTAAAAATAGTAAGAAAGTACAGGCTCTGAAATGTAGGTTAGTTACAAAGGTGGGCTTCTTTGCCCGGGCCCCCAGACCCTAGGATCGCCCCTGCTGCCAATCATAATGTGTTTTTGTTTTTTTCAGTGATTCACTCATTGTCACATGTTGCCATTATAATCAAAATCTGTAAACTGTGCACAGTGCACGGCATGTGTTCATATCTCAGGAGCCTTCCTGCTGCTTCATATTCCTGTTCTGTCTGCACATTATTGGACTTTCCTTCAGTAGAGGATTTTGTGCAGCCACACTCCGGAAATGACACAGAGTACACACACCAAAAGGGGAAAAAAAAGAAGATCGGGTTTCTATTTGCCCGTCTTTTTATGTCACCATCACAATTGGGGGTCGGATTGGAAAGGGCTGCTAGTTAGTTGATGATCACTGGAAATCCAGCACTCTCTTGAATGAAGTTAAAGTGAGAGAGTGCGCCGTTCACAAACACCAGGATGAACGCATTGACGTTCATGTTCATCAGGTAGAAATACAGTTCATTCACTTCACTTTCACCCAAAATATGAACGAGCCTGCGTCCAGAGGGGAGCCACTGAAATTCTTAAGATAAAATGTGAGTGGGGTCTTGTAAAATTGTGTGGTCTGATTTCAGAGTCTGCTGGTCACATAAAGCGGGGAGACTACAAATAGGCTGCTCAATGATCTTTGAGCAGGTTGTAACTATGTTTGACAGATGACTTCTGTTTTGCAGAGCAATGGAGTGAAACCACCAGGTGAAGGAAAATGTTATGATATTTTCAATGAAGGCATAATACAATGTGGTGAGAATGTCCTTATTGAACCCAAAAGATCTTAATTTCCTAAGGAGGTACTGTCTCTGATGGCATTTCCTGAGGACTTCCTCTGTGTTCGAGGAGAACTTAAGCAGGTTGTCGAAGACAGTTCCCAGGTACTTGTACTCGCAAACAACCTCCACTGGCTTCCTTTCTATGGTGGTGGTGACTACCTCTGCCAGCTGTCTTTGTTTGGATGATAAGGTCACAACCATCTCCTTGCTTTTATTTATATTAAGCTCGAGACAAGATCTTCCACACCACTCCACAAAATCTTGCAGAGCTGAGCTGTGATGCTGTGTGTGACCAGAGAGCAGACAGGAGAACAATATCATTTGCAAATTTCACAAAATGACAGTTGGGGTGTAATGATCTGCAGTCATCTGTATACAGTATGAAAAGCAGTGGCGAGAGGACACAGCCCTGTGGGGAGCCAGTGGAGATGAAGAGGACAATTGGACAAAGATATATTCACCATCACTCTCTGTGACCCGTTGGTAAGAAAGTCTATAATTCATAGAGTGAGTCGGTGATTAGTGTGGAAATGGGAGGTTAGTCTGTAAGTTAAAATATGTGGATGCATTTTGTTAAAGGCTGATGAGAAGTCTGCAAACAGGAGTCTAGTGGTGGTGTCAGGGGTTTCCAGATATTTGTGGATAGTATTCAAAATAAATATTTTAGCGTCATCGACACCTCTGCCAGCCCGGTAAGCAAACTGCAGCGGGTCTATCATTGAGTTGGTTGCTCTAATAAAATGCACTTTTATTATTCTCTACATGGCCTTCATAGTCATGTAGGTAAGAGCCACAGGTCTTAAATCATTCAGGGCCTTGGTGATACCCTTCTTGGGGATAGAAATCACTGTGGAGTGTTTCTACATTGCAGGAACTGTACTGCAGGTTAAGGAACCCTGAAACAGATGCTGGAGCCCCTCAGCTGCTCAGCACAGTGCCTAAGTGTCCGCCCACAGATGTTGTCTGGACCTGGAGCTGTATTCATTTTAGTCTTTTTGAGGGCTCTCACCACCTCTGTTATGCTGATAGTGAAGACAGGATCATCGTGTCTGAGTGAGGATTGGATTGTAGCTGGGTGCTATTGTCCTTCTCAAATCTGGTAAAGAAGGCATTGAAGTCATCAAGGAGTGAAGTGATGCTGCTGCCTGCAATCTGAATAGGCTTCCGGCTGGTGGAGACACATTTCACTGCCGTCATGATTTTTAGGGCCCTGCCATGCTGTTCGAAGGTTTCCATTAGCAAAAGACTGTTTCACTTTGTTTTTATACTTAAGCTTAGCTGCTTTAATTGCTCACTTGACCTCTCTGCTGACCTCCTTCTGGACACTCATGTCAACATAGCCGTTGCTGTGTGGGTAAGATGTTAGCCTTTTGGTCATCATAATAATCTATATTTAAAAAATGATAAATGTTTATTCCAGAAAAGATTAAATAAAAGAAAAAGAGATCCTCAGTGTCTCAGATGTGACTCAAGTGACTTTAAACAATGGACACTATGTAGAAATGTATATGTGTATATATGTTATTTAACCAACATCACATTATCAATCACAAATCTGTGATCATTATTCAATATCAATATTTAAACAATAGATGACTCAAAGATTACAATTGATTTAAGAATTACTAGAGTAGGATATTAACTCTGTATTTCCAAGTGTGTCTGGTCTTGTGTTTTATTGACCTCCATTAACTGCTATGATGGGAGTGTGTCTTGTTAGTTTGACATAAAGTCTGATAACCTCCAGGGGGTGCAAGATGAGGTTTAAGATACATCGCTATGATGCACTGGGATGCATCATCAGTGATGTTTCCTGGGCTTATTGGGGGTTTGGGGTCTTTCAACATCATACCCCCTCCCCTAGGTGACCCAGCTGGGGAGATCAAGTCCCAGCTTGCATTCCAGCAGCAACAACTCAAGGGTCTCCCCTCTTTATCCTATTTTTGCAGCTTCAGTGATGGCTGACCTTTTTGCTGTCCCCTTCACACCAAGTGATGGTAATTCTTTGATGAGCTTCCTAGGAAGTCTCTGCAGCCCACTTTGATGGCTTGGTAGTGTACCTGCCAACCACAGCTCCTGCACTCCTCCACAAGTCCTTGGTACTTGCTCATCTTCCATTCACAGGCTTCCTCGATGTGCTCCTCCAAGTGCACAGTGAGTTCCCAAAAATTCTTATCTTTGTGGAGTCTGAGAAGATGATCACATCAGGACAAAGTGTTGTGTGGGTGATGTGCTGTGGGAATTTCAGCTGTTTGCTGAGGTCCACTCTCAGTTGCCACTCCGAGGCCATGGACAGCATGGATGTTTTAATCTGTCATGGTGGGGGGTTCTTGCCAAGTTTGAGGAAACTGGTGGAATTCGTCCCAGGGAGGAATTTGCTGGTCTTGATGGCAATGCTGACCACCTCAGCAACTGCCTTAAGCACCTGATCATAGCACCAATGATAGCAACCGTCAGCCAAGGCTTTTGGACAGCTGATAAGTAGGTGTTGCAATATTCCCCTTTTGCCACACTGCAGACAGGTGGGTGCCTCAGCCATGTGTGGAGGTTGGAGGGATTTGGTATGGTGTCATATACAGCCTGGACCAAAAACCTGATGCAGTGGAAGTCAGCTCACCAGAAAAATGACCAGGTAATCTTCCGCTGCATCACTTTTCCCCACCTTGTCCAGGCCCCTTGCTGGCCAAACCCCACTGCCCTGCTGACCCACACTTCCTCCACTCCTGAGTGCACCTCTTCCAGAGAGAGTTGTTGCCTCCTCTTTTCAGTGGCCTTGCTGGCGTGCCAGCTTTAAGGACAGAGTATAGAAGATTTCAGGGGCTACAGGGACTTTGTGTTGCAGAAATCTGTTAGAAAAAATAAGGGGTAGCACACATCTGGATCATACAATTCAAGAAAGGAGCAAAAGGATATCAACTAACATTTTCCCCATCTGTATTAGTTATTTAAAACATCTAAATTGCTACTCAAACTGTTGTGTATTATATAAAAAATGTTTGGTATCCTAACATCTTCTATTGGCACATTGTGAATTAAATTAAAAGAATAAACTGAAGCTCTAGATATGAATGTTTTCTCCAAAACCCTGTGTATTTTTCACATTCCAACTTATTTTGTACTGTCTCTTCAGTCAGTTGTTTGCTAAAATTTGCTGTATTCAGCCTTTTGGACTGACTGAAGAAAAAAAAAAAAGACAGGAATTTGATCAAAAAACAAATTTTATATTCAGTAACTATTAAAACCAAAAGTAATAATATAATATATTAATAGATATATTATAACTCTTTAAGTGACGTTATTGGTGTAAATTACATATGAATGCTAGTGACTGGAAGTCTCATTTATGTGTGGAATAAATCTGGTTTCTTGTGCAGATGAGCAGTGTTTCCAATTCCTCAGTAGTGACAGTATCTATTGTCTGTCCTAAAAATCATTAGAAATTATTAAATGACGTCGTCACATAATTTACATAATTGGAAATGTGCATGTAGTTGTAATGAATGATGTAGGAGAGAGGAATAACAGTGTTAGAGACAAAAAGTGAGTATAAAAACACCCTAAATATACTGTCTGTCCAAACAAAAAAACACCACCTGGCTTTAACTAAGCAAACAGGTATGAGCCTCCTATTGGATAATTACTGCATGGACAATTATCTTTTAGCTGGTAACAAGTTTTTTAACCACAGCTGACACAATGAGTAGCTTCTCATTTCTTAAACAACCATGTTGAAAGACACATCCCATGGTCGTGGGAATGTTAGTCCGTTGGAGAAAGGAGAGTGATTTGTTTTTTAGATAAATTGGATATATAGTATACATGTCACACATACACAAACACACAAATAACATTTTCGCACGACATTCATTCAACATGCACATTTGCAGATATTGACAGCTCAGACACACTCAACTCAGACACACCATTTTTGCAGTTTTTTCACAGCATATCATTGTGTTATATCCCAGAAGTCATTGCCTCCTCCTCTATCATCAGGGGCCTCATGTATAAAGACTTGGGTGGATTTCATACTGAAACTTGGTGTACGCTTAAATCCAGAAAACTTTGTACGCACAAAAAAATCCAGATGACTAAAACTGAGCTTATGCCTGAATCCAAGCACATTTCCTGTATACATCCTAATCAGCGTGGAATTGATCGCATATGTTGGAGTACCAGACTCGTCCCGCTCCACACCCTCATTTAAATATGCAAATTAGTATAAACAGGGCCTGCAGGTGGGATTCCCTCTGGGATTCCCCTCTCTGCCTGATCAGATGACGTCAAGGTGGATGTGAAGAGGAGGACTATAGCCCACCACCACAGCGTGGCCAAAACACGTGGGGGGAGAGAAGAGGATGAACTCACCCCATTTGAGCAGAGAGTTGCTGCTACTGTGGGTGACATTGCTCATTCAGGGGTGGTGGGAGCACATTTGGGTGACTTGGATCACCATCAAAATAAATATTTTGTGTTTGTGTAACTCACACATTTGTTCATTCTATGAATCATACAATAGTCTGCTCACAGCCAAACAAGATAAAGATTAATTGCGTAATCATGCCAGGATATCAAAGAGGAAATCAAAGACTTTGGCTCATGTTTAATTACTTAATTTATTATTTTCCAACAGACAATGAGGCAGGAGCAGAAGGTGAGACGCAGTCCCAGCCTCATGTTACAGATCGTGGGATTCCTCCAGCCGCCCTGGGGTCAGCTCATCCTCCGGTCTGCTGCAACAGCCAGCTGCTGATGCCCGTCTGACCAGCCATGTCCTCAACCATGCTGTGCTGGAGTCACAAGAGGACATTGTGAGGGCAATCAGTGTCATCAATGAGCACCTGGACCGACTTATAAATGTTCTCACAGATATTAATATTACATTAAATCCATTCATTAACAAGTGAATTTTGTGTCCATGTTGCCGGGCCCGAATGGCCTCCAGGGCAGGATTAGCATTGATGGGTCCAGTGCCTGGTTCGTCTGGTGGGGGGATGTGCTGCTCTGGCTGTAGGATGGTGTGCCGGTGTGTTAATTGTTCATCTGTGTATCTCTGATGTGTACAGCACTCTGAGGAATTACCTTTTTCACATTAACAGTTTCCCAGCATCACCTCTAAGTGTTGCCAACGGTTCAAAAACCCTAGAAACGTGCGTACACCAGCCATGAAGTTGACGTGGAGCACTGCACATTTCCACGGTCATTTCACTCTGTATACATCTGAACGTGAGTGTGGAAAAGGGCATACGCTACGTTTTGTGTGTACACACCCTTTATACATGAGGCCCTAGGTCTCCTAATGAGAAAAAAAAGAAAAGCAAATTTTCCCTTCAGCTAATGTTAGGTTTAGAGTTTCTGCTATGTATAACATGAATTTTTGTACTTAGACTCCATTTTACATTAATACCCATCTATTACACAATTTTACTCACTGTATTGTTTGTAATGTCTTGTGTTTTTTCCCAGATCACATTAAAATGGGGAATGGCTGTTGAATGGAACATGCTTTTTATATACAGAACACCTGAGTTTGGATGATTATATTTTCAGATTTCAAACTTTCAGCATCTGCTTTCAGCTCTAGAGGATTTTAGAGAGCAGAGTATGACAGCATGGCCAACGGATGACCTTACAAATTGTGATTGGCAGATTTTTGAGGTGTCTGAAAGACACACATCTATGGGGCCATTATTGTAGCAATATTATTTGCAAATGCATGTGGAGAGTTACAAATGCGTGTGGAGAGTTGTGTGTCTGTATCTCAATTTGTGTGTGCGTAGTCAGATTTGCAAATATGTAAATAAATCTGTAAATGCATGATGAGATTTGTGTATCTGTGTAAGAATCTGTAAATATATAAAACAACTTGTGTGTGTAATCAGGTTTGCAAATGTGTAAAAAAATCCACAAATCTGTATTCAGATTTGCAAATGTGTAGACGAGTCTGCAAATGTGTAGACCAATCTTTGAATACACACAGGTATGAATGTCTTAAGTATTTTCGCTACAAGACCCAGAAATAAATAAAAAAAATCATTGGTTACAAGTCAAGTGGCTTCTTGATTGGCTCTCTTTACACACGTGAATTTTGCTACAGTTCTGCCGTGAGAGACCCACAAATCTGTATCAGGAATCATGTGTGTAATGTCCAGGTTTGCGTGCCCTGAGCTCAGGCTCACAGGCTGCCTCATTCCAGCTGCATTTGGCTTTGCTCGCTCTGTACCATAGCCATGGGAACCCATTTCAAATGGGGGGTGTTGTGAGGATCATGCCAATGGTGACGCAAAATCAATTAGCTTTTTCAAATGATAAAAATACCTCGACTATTAACGTGATATTACTTGCGTAAGATAAATACATAAAAAAAAAACACACAAGCCACACAAAATATGAGACAAATGAGTGACTGACTGAGCACTGACTCATAAAAAACCCAGGTTTACAGCAAGTACCAACAACTCTTCACTCGCAAAGTTGACAATAATCCGAAGCACAGGCTAACAACAGGCAGCTGGCTGCAGAAAGCAAGATTTACCAGCGCCAGACCACCCATATCTTTTCGTTACCTTTGTCTTTTGTTTTACACCGTACAGCACTCACACTCATTACATTCACTCACCTTCACACTCACCCCATTACTGATGCCACAGATACCACATCCAATACTGTTATTATGGTTGTGCACATTTGTCTATTTTATTGCAAATAAATCACCTTATTCTTTGATACATATTTTGTTTTCAGCATCCTTTTGTCATGCCTAGAGCTGTATTATGACAATATTGAAATGTTACCACAGACTATATATATTTGAAAAAAACAACTTTGGACAAACCTTCTTTGATACCACCATTTGGTCAATAAACTGGAATGTTGAAGCATGAAAATGTGAGACTACTGTCACCATATTGTGGAAGGAGTTAAGAAAAACAAGGAAGGAAACTGGGACTTACAGAAAGGACAGACCACATCCACTAACAATGTCATAACAAACACCATCAAGCTACTTCAGACGCTTAATAAATGTTAATACAATGTTCAGTGCTGAAGCTAAATGTCTTAACATAATTGTGCATCGGCTTCAAGCATCACTGAGCATCCAATGACAGCAGAGTAGAATATCCACCTAACACACTAGCAGCAACCCAGATACATGTACAGTAAATACACTTCACAAGAGGGTTTGGCCATGTTAATATCCATACAGTGATTTCCATTCGAGAACGACACAGTTTTTTCAGAACCATATGCTCCATTTGCCTGCAGACGCCATTGACGCAAGTTCAAGCTGCTTTGAAACTGTTCCTTGAATTCAGCCTCTTTCATGTTTATTTGTTTGGGTGCATACTGTATTTTTAAACCTGCATATATTGTGTCTGCTTTTTACCTTCACTGCTTCAGCAGCCAATTAAAAATGAATGAGAACGTCATGTAGTGCAAGGCATGTCACGGTGCCAGTCAAGTGAAGTATTGGTGCTTGAATGAATGAACTGTGAGTGATGTGTGTGTGTGTGTGTGTGTGTGTGTGTGTGCGTGTGCGTGTGCGTGTGTGCGTGTGTGTG
>JAPQRP010000014.1:20138051-20149337 GCA_037367295.1 Apogon hyalosoma
AAACTAATTTAAAGATTTGAAATCAGCGCCTAAAAATCCTTCAGGATCAGTTAAAAAATCCAATGCAACAGAAAGTTCATATTTTATTGTTCCCCTGTGCTATTATTTACAAATAACGTGTTGACCCATGGGGAATCACAGGTTCTAGATGAGGTAGTTTTTATGTAATAAACTGACCTCTGATCCAGTTCATTCCATTACTTTCTTTACTTTCTTGGTAAATTCCACTGTTGTTTTCAGTTCAATAACCTCTCAGCTGGTATTTCTGTTTCTGCACATGAAATCTGACACCATGGCAACATGGCCCTATTGTTTATCTGTTGCTAAATAACCCACTTCAGTGATGATACTATGAATCTGGGCGTAGCAACATGATTGGTCATTGGGAGGCCATTCTATTCCAAGATTACAAATATCTCCCAAAATATTGATCCTATCAACTTTTCGTTTTCACTAGTTTCTTCCTTGACCAAAAATACATAAGTATGCCAAAATGCAGCTGTTAGCTCTTTCCGTATTTTGTGTGAATCCCCAGACACACGCACTTTTTTATAATTTAGATTTACAAGAATTCACAGCAAAAAACACTGCTGAAAGTTCACTAAAACGCTGCTTAAAAGTGATAAAACTCTTCCATGTCTCTCTCACCGACTGCACTCTGCTGCTCTCGACTCTGCCCAGTTCCACCCCTCCCCCTCAGCCAATACAGGCCTCTACCCTAACGTGTTATATATCAATAGAAAGCTCAGAATCTCAGCTTTTAGATGATGTTTGAATTTTGTCAAAAGCACAAACGGTTGATGAGTTAATACAATGTGTCACTGGAGACACGTTTGTCCATTAGGGGTTAAGTTTGTTTAAAATTGATCCTTGATGGATGGATGGATGGTGTACCGTGTAGGACTCCACCAGGTAGGTGGTCTCTGTTGCCAGTCTCTGTTCCTGTTCTATGTTGTATCCCACGTAGCACAGTTTCTCCTTCAGCATTCGTACAGTCTCAAAGTCAGCTGTGTGGTTGAACGCATAACCACGAAGCAACAGCAGCTGGTAACAGACGATAAAGGAGGACCTGTTAAAGTTTTATATAAAAGTGTGTGTGTGTGTATTGATTGTTTTTGGTTGTTGTGAGTTGACACCATACTGCCTGAAGACTTTTTCAGAGTTTCTTTTCCTGTTATTTGAATAAAACATGCTGTTTCCGACAGACATCCAAACTGTGCGTACGGTTAATAAGTTACTTTTGCAAAACTGTATTTTGCAAATGTTTCATGACGTTTATGCAAAGTTGTAGTAGCTAGCATGGCAATGTTTACAAAACTGAGCTTTAATTCAGTATTGAAGTGGATGATGTGACCTGCTGATTATGTCAGTTTGTATCATTTCTGTCGTTATCCACCACATTACATGAAGTGAGCATTACATTTATTAAACACAGCTGTATGTGTCATCATTTGGTTTAGTGACTTTTAACATTATAATGTTAGTGGTGTGGCTTCAGGACATGTTTCATGTAGTTCAACAGATGACATATATAAATTACAGTGATTCAATATTGGATTATATTTGGATTATATTGTCTGCTAATTAGTCCAGCCAGTGCTATAACTGGTGTCTTTAAACATCAGACAGTGTTTTTGTCTGTATCAGGGCAAATAGAAGGCTTTTATAGCAGCCATGTCACGTGTTTTGTCTTTTTTGGTTCTGTTTTATTCAGTAAAAGCCTTTTGTTTTCTAACAGACAGCTCAAATGAAGTTGCGATTAATGAGTTACTCTAACCAGACCAAATGCTTTATGAAATGTACTATTTACCAAATCCGTAAGGTCGCTTAGCATGAGCTCATCTAAGAGTTTCTTCAGTTTTGTCCAAATATGGTTTTTCCTCCAAAAGTTGAATGTCTGATGTCATGACTCCTCCCCAAGTTATAAACAGATCATTTTACAGCCAACCTTGATGAGGTAGCGTGTGATGTCCCGTCCAGCAATGTCCAACCGGCGAGTGAGGTGTGGTAAAGAAAAGCCCTCATACACCGGACAAATGTGGGTGACGCCGTCACCCGAGTCCACGACCACACCAGTCAGCAGACCTGGCATAAGAAGGTTTTATAGTTCATCCCATTCATAAAACCAACCTGCGTACGCATCCTTTAACCCATAAAGACCCAGTACTACTTCTGTGGCAGTTCTCAAATGATTTTTTCTTTATATTTAACCTATTTTAAGTGTTTTATCACCATTTATTGTGATATTATCCTTTTCATTTTTTCAGT
The DNA here is from genome assembly GCA_037367295.1 of Apogon hyalosoma. Lineage (NCBI taxonomy): Eukaryota > Metazoa > Chordata > Actinopteri > Kurtiformes > Apogonidae > Apogon > Apogon hyalosoma. The sequence continues at coordinate 20,140,320 of JAPQRP010000014.1, forward strand.
GTAAATCATTTATCACTGATCATGTAGATGTTCATGTAAATTCAAAGGCTATTTTCTGAAAAAGTAAAATCCATCATTAACTGAACATAAACCCAGTGTGAACATCCACTGTCATTGATCCAACTCCATGGGTTTTACTGGTGAATCAACGTTGTAGAAGATGACGGTGTTTCCACGGTAACTATGGAGCCTCTGAACGTCCAAATGGGTCATATCTGATGACCATGAAAAGATGACAAACTGTATTTCACACCAATTATTTACATGTATTGATAGAATTAGTGGATCAACAGGTATTGAACAGTTTCGATCAGTAGATGGTCTTGGGCTCCAGCGGCTGTTTGGGTCTTTTTGGGTTAAACATGCTCATTTACCACTTACCTTGTGCATACAGAGTAAGCACAGCCTGAATCGCCACATAAATGCCATGGAACTGGTACTTCTCAAACATGATCTCCGCTATCTTCTCCCGGTTCTTGGTGGGGTTCATGGGCGGCTCAGTCAGCAGGATCTTATTAGGGTAAAATTCAACCAGTCATTCCTCCTGGGGGGCTATGACGTGTTTGTATGTTGGGTCTGGTGTTGTACCTTGCACTCTGATGGCTTGATGCTAAGGCGGTCTGGGCCAAAGGTGTGGTCCCAAAGGTGGAGCATGTCGTCCCAGCAGCGCACCATGCCATTCTCCATGGGGTAGGTGATCTCCAGCATAGATCGACATTCACTGGCCTCGTCCCCCACCATCAGATCCTGGAGAAAAGCGCTGTGGTACTTCATCACAAAATTACACAGCTGAATGGTACTTTTTTCTTTTTTCTTTTTTTTTTTAACCTTTATTTCAAAGATTACAGTTAACAAAGATCAAACCTACAATCGACAAGGCCACAAGAACTTACAACAACTGTAAGAAACAAACAAATACATACAAATGGATTCTTAAACATGAGTTCTCTTTAAAAAAAAAAAAGTGGTTAATTTAGTTTGAGAGTTTTATCACATTTGGGGGGGGTCTATAAGCTTAATACTGCATCTGCACTGTTCAAATTCAGCCAGAAGTCTGTGTATCAGGGCTCTCAAACTCATTTCCTTTCAGGGGTCACATTCAGCCCGATTTGATCTCAAGTGGGCCGGACCAGTAAAATAATAACATATAACCTATAAACAATGACAACTCCAAATTGTTGTCTTTGTTTTAGTGCAAAAAAAACCCCTAAACATTAAATGATGAAAATACTTACTTTTATAAACTATCCAAACAAAAAAGATGTGAATAACCTGAAAAAAACTGAAATTGCTTAAGAAAAATAATTGCAATTTTAACAATATTATGCCTCAACTTATCATTTCTACATGTGCATTATGGATTAGATCTACAAAGACACTAAACACTTAGTAACAGAAGCAGAAAACTGTTCAAACTGTGATTAATTTTCTTTAGACATTTCAGGTTGTTCACATTTGTTCAGGTTATTGACATTTAATTGTTACAGGATAGTTTGCGAATGTAAATATTTTCATAATTTAATGTTATTTTTTGCACTAAAACAAAGACAAAAATTTGATTTGGTCATTATTTATTGGCATAAAGTAATATTTTTTTCACATCAAACCGAGATGAAAATATGGAGTCTTTTTTTGTAGGTTATTATGCTGTTATTTTACTGTAGATCATATTGGTCTGTATGTGGAACCTGAACTAAAATGACTTTGACAGCCTTGACTGTGGAATTTTTGTACTTTTGCATATTCATCCCATGGGCCAGATTGGAATCTTTGGCGTGCCGCATTAGGCCCCTGGGCCGCATATTTGAAACCCCTGCTCTATATTTATAGGTATGGAATTTACCAAACAGTGTAATATATTAATAATGTACTCAATGCTGCTCTCTTGGTAAATAAAATATATAATAAGAGACTTACAATCAATTACAATGGGGTGTCTGACTTTATACAATATATATCTTGCCAATTTAGTCCAGAGGGTAATAGAGTGGTTGAATTGATAGAATAAAAGTTTCAGGCTCATTATTAAAGAAGTTACATTTATTTTCTACATCTAAAAATTTAGAAAGATGTGAATCAGTTGTCTATATACTGTGTAAAGTTTTGATATTAATCTGTCTTATCTTATTGTTGATGCAGTTTTTGTGTGGTAACAGCCATGCTCTTTGCCAATCGACATATGAAAAGACATTGTCCCTAAAAGCTTTTCCTCTTGGAATTATACTCCGCCTTTCATAGAATGTGCTTCTTATATGTTTATTCTTGCATTTAGAATCCAAAATGTCAATATCATTAATCATTAAATGAGACTCTATTCGTATCACTTCTTGAAACAGCTGAATGGTACTTTTCCCCAAACTTTATTGAAAGTATACATGTATATAAAACATAGAGAAATTTTGAACAAATATCAAGATGTCAAAAAGAAAAACCAACCAAATAGATTAACATAATGCACAGGCTTACAGACACAAAGAAGAAAAGACTAATAATAATAATAATAATAATAATAATAATAATAACCTAAAATATGAAGATCTAAAAAAAACTATCAGAGTAAATTCATTCCAATTTTAAAAATTCATTATATATTGTCAGAGTGTTTATGCTTTTTCTTAAAAAATTAATTATAAATTCCAGTGATTTAATATATTTATCAAATTCAATTAAAAATACTTTTAAAAATTTGGGCGTGTTTTGGTATATTTACTTTTATGAGAAATTTTCCAAATAAAATGATCAAATTCACAATAAATTCAAAATATGCTGAAATGTTCAAAGTATGGTGTTATAGTTATATTTGCATTACATTTAGATATAAGACAATTTTCAATTTTAGACCAAAAGTCAGAAGAATGCACACAAAGAAAGAATAAGTGTAAAGTGGTTTCAGGATAAGAATTACAAAAGTTACATATTTCTTCAATGTCAGAAAATCTAGATAAAATAGTAATAGAGGGACAGCTGAGCGGTACTTTTTTTTCCTTTTTCACCTGAACGGTACTAAACCAATACGGTCTTTGACAGTGACGTCACAGACACGCCCCCCGGCGCCATTTCAGTGGGTAAGAGAACAACAACAAACTGTTTATGAAAGGAGAACAGGGGTAAGGAAGTATAATAATGAAGAGAAAAAAGAAGAGCGAACGGATACCGTATCAAGAGAAACTTAGCAAAGATGCCAGGGATCGGTACTTTGCTAAGTTGGCCTCTGTAAACAACATGGAATCCTATAACCTGGGAAAAAAAAAAGCCGACATAGCGACGTCTTCCGTGAACATTAACTATCTGCTTTACGGCAGAAGTGTTTACACTTTTCAGGAGTTTAAAAACGGCAAATCTCTTGAGGCTCATGGACATTTCTCCAATGGCTGGATGCAGGATTCATTTCAACCGGAGAATTGTGCAAACAGTCTTCACAGCAAAGGTAAGAAAACCTATCCAGTCTTATCACCTACAAACGGTGATGGCGGTTTGTGTGTGTTCACACATGCGCACTAAAGCATCTAGAAGCGTATGTTAACATGGACAGATATGATCCAAAAATAACAAGTTAATGTTGATGCTACATGATTTTTTTATTGCTATTGTTTATGTGTTCTGACACTGTGGTCAAGCCAGCTCTTTGTGTTTGTCATGTGCCCTATTTATCTGATAATTACAGTAAACTGAGTTGGCTAAAATGGTTTCAAGGCTATTTTTATCAAGGAATTAAATCTTTTTCCTCCTTAAATAGTTCACAAATCTGGTATTTCTGGTATTAATACTTCATATACTGTTTGCACAAACACTATGAACTACTTGGACTGTGTACTTTTGGAGTAATCATACTCGAAAATCTCTTCCAGGATGCAAAAGTGTTTTCCACTGAAATAGCAATAAAGGCTAAGTTCAGTGATGAATAAAATTAATCTTTCCATTAAGTACCTCATGAATCTAGTATATTTGGAAGTATGATTACTCCAAAAGTACACAGTAGAAGTAGTTCATAGTGTTTGTGCTGGTAATATATGAAGTAGCCTACTGTTACCAAATATTCCAGATTCATGAGTACTATTCTAAATGAATGGGAAAAGGATAAATCCAGATGTAGATGTTTTTCTAATTGATTGAATCAGGTTCTGCTTTGAGACGATTTTAAGGAACGGTTATACTGTTAGTACCTTTTAAATTATTGATGGTATTTTATATGTATGTTCTTTGTTTAGTGTTTTATGTATGGTTTTAGAGCTCACTTTTATTGTGTTTTATGTATATTTTTAGTGTGGATGTATGGCTGTGATTTTTATTCTGCGTATCTTCTGCTGCTGCTGTTCTCGGCCAGGACACGCTTGAAATAGTGACTTTTAATCTCAATGAGCTTTTTTGCTTCTCAAATAAAGGTAAACAAAAAGGCACAGGCACAACAAACCCTGCCCCTTATACAGATTGTTGCTTATTTAGGCGTGGATCCACCTGATGTCGCTATGTCTATGTGTGTGCTGATGTCAGCAAATCAGTTGCCTCTATATATGTGCCAAGTTTGAAGTAAATTGAAATAAAATTGATGCTTTTTTTAGACATTTGAAATTTCGCCTATTATAAGTAAATGGGGGAAAAAAGATTTTTAAAAATTAATAAAAAATGTGAACTTTGACCTACTTTTCCCAAAATGTAATAACATCTATTCTGGGTCACTGGCAATCTATAAACCCAATTTGCTGCTAGAGTGTTAACAAACAAATAAACAAACAAGGAAACAAACTGAACCAAAAACAATACCCTTTGCCTCCCTTTCGGGGGGTGGGGTAATAATAATAATAATAATAATAATTTTTTGTTGTGTTGAAACTCAATGGCGACAAGGCAAACACAGGCAGATGGTTTTCAGTGTGATAATCCTAACTTAACCTGATAAAAGCCACAAAAAACAATACCTTTAATTCATAGTTTCCCACTTTGGTGGTTGATCGTATGATTGGTCGACCCACCATGGCAGGGAAGATGTGGTCTGGGAAGTTGGATCCAGCAAAACCACACTTGACAAACTGTGGAAGGATGTGAGAGTGAAGCTGAAAAAACTGCTCATTCAACAAGTCGAGTGACAAAAATTTACATTTGTTTACATAGCTCTGAATCTCTGTTGATGCTTGAACCAAACTGACTTTAATGCGAACGCTTTGCATTTATAAATCAAGTCCATTCAGTGTAATCCACCACTGAGCTTAATCTGCACCCTTTAAAAAAAAAAAAAAACCAGCGTGGAATTACAAGGCTTTTACCAGATTGGATTTGATTTATCAGACAATGTAAATGCAAAATGGTTCATTTTGAAAATTAAAGCTGCGTTAAATTTATTTTGCATTGTGAGAGACTTGGTTGTGTTCTCCTCTTTCTGTCATGACTGCTCCTTTTACCACCGTACTGTTTCAACATGTCGATTTGACCACAGACGCATTCCTTAGCCTGAGGGGGAACAATATATCCCAGGTGGAGCGCACAGGAGAAACCTTAAATATGTAACATGGAGCTTCTGACTGTTTACACCTTAATATCAGTCCAAATTAAGACAACATCTGCATTTTACATGGCAAAATATAATTCAGTTCACAGACTTTTTGTAGCCAACTGTAGCTTCCTTCTCCTCATCCAATGGCTGCTCAGCTCAAAGCATCACTACCTTTTATGGTTGTGTGAGCTCAAAACAGGCCGAGTGACAAGCCCAGACAGATGTGGAATCAGGCTACAGTATGCACACACATTCACACCCTGGAACCATTTTCAGCTCTGTTCTGCGAATCAATCCGAAATACAAGTTGTCCAATCAATAACATTCATGAGTATTTAAAAAAGAAAGTGGAGCTTAGTTTTGAACTGCAGAAAAACAGTCAAGGCGATATGTCTAAGATAACTGTTAGATTTCAGTTGAACTTTAATCGCGCAAGAACAAAAGTCAAGAGTGATAGAGCTCCTTTCCTAGAGGTAGAACCACTTACCCCCGTCCCATTGTCACAGACCACCACTTTCCGTCCCTGGCTGTCCATATTAAAACAGGGCTGCAGACTCCCTCCTGTCAGGACGCAGGTCTAACTAAGACAGAAACAGTGTAGGGTTATTCCGGTCTACCAGTATGTAGCAGTGGATACAACTGACAGACAGGTAACTGCAAGTGCTGTGACAACTTCTGCAGGAGAAGGAGGTGTTACAGGATGTGTGGACGCCCTTTTCTGTAGAGGTAGAGGAGGAGGAGGGACGTCAGTGGACTAATGTGGACTGACAGGTTCATGGATGCGATGGAACCCACTGCTGAATAAAATTTCACACACATTTAATAATAAATAGTTTTCATTTTTGCTAATGTTATAGATCAAATAGTAAATTTGGTTACTACATTAATTTGAAATGTAACAGTTGCCCTCGCCTGTCATACACCAGAACTTTAAGGTAACAATGTGTAAAGCATTAAATAAACAGTTTCGAATAAATACATACATTCACGCATGCATTCATAAACACACATGCATACGTACGCATGTAGATATATACATATGTACATACATACATCTTACATGCATACATACATACATACATACATACATACATACATACACACATATATAAACATATATACATGCACACATACATACACGCATACATATAAACATACATACATGCACACATACATATAAACATATATAAATGCACACATACATACACGCATACATATAAACATACATACATGCACACATACATATAAACATATATAAATGCACACATACATATATGCATTAATACATACACACATACATACATATATATAAACATATATACATGCACACATACATACACACATACATATAAACATACATACATGCACACATACATATATGCATTAATACATACACACATACATACATATACACACATACATACATGCATTAAATCATACATATGTACACACAAACATACACACACATACATACAGACAGACATACATACATCTTGCATATATATCTTATGAGATTAAAACACAAACCCCATTAAAAATTTTAGACACAAAATACACAAATATCTAGTGGGTGGATCATCATCTAAAGTCCTTTTCTGAGGAGTCCTTCATCCAATGGTGGAATAAGTAAGATCCTGTTAAACTGGGTGAATATTGTCTTAGTCTGTACATACACAACTGAAGATATTCACAACAAACGAGACACTTCTGAATAAAAATAGGTCAATTTATTTACATTAAACACTTACAAAATACATGTTTCCTTTGGAATTGACTATGAGAAATGATGGTTGTAAGAAAGCAAACAGTAGGCCTTGGAGTATGTGTGTAGGTCTCACTGTTCTCAAATATAATAGGCACACTGAGTTAAGACCGGTTAGTGCTTTATATTCCCTCGGTTTCATCTTTTTTTTCAGCTCCTGCATGAATTCATCACCAGAGCAGCTCAGGAGCGTTTTTTTTTTGTTTTGTTTTTCCCGTACAAAAAGCCATCGAACCATCCTCAAAACTGAGAACAACAGCTGATAAGAAAAAGTTTTTTGAGCAGCACATCAAATGTCACATTATATCATTAATTACATAAGGTCATGTCTGTCTACACATATTTATCATTGCATTATTCAAGTGTGATGCCCTTTAGTTCACTGTAAGGCGCTGAATTGTGTTGCATTGGTTATTAATACTAAATACAAAACTGAATACTTTGAATTACCCAGTTAGTTTTGTAGTTTCGTGTACTCAGGCTGTGTTTTAGCCATATGCTAAACGCAAAACTAAAAGATGTTACAATTCAAATGAAGTCTAATATGTGCGGTTCTGACTTGCACTGACTTTGTTGCAACTCCTAAGTGAACTTTTGCTTCGGATTCAGGTTCCATGAAAAAGATGGATGTTGATGAAGATTTAATTCGATCAAATTACAAAATATGCATGTAAAGATACAGCGATCGCCCACAGTTTTTGTCATGTCTTATTGCAAACAAATGGCTTATATAGGTCACACAGCTATTAGAAAGTTATCTATCTCAAAATATTTACTGAAAACAGCGTCAAAACTTGCAATGTATTGGATATTCACATTATCTATAGACCACTGGCTTCACCTCTATAAATACTTTACGTGAGATTTTAAAAAAAAAAACAAAAAAACAAATTGTTGTTGATGTGAAATTACCCACTGGAACTGGAGCCAATACATTAACTCATGTAACAGTCAAGGTCATGTGCCACGGTGCTCCTTTAAGTGCATTGTATTTTTGCATACTGTTACTTTACATCATCGCTCGGAGCCATATTACGTGGCCTCATCCTTGCATTCCTCCCACTGACAATGCCTCTAGCGTCCACAGCCACAGACAGTTCAAGTGTCTTCGATATTTATTTCGCCGTGGCTGATGTCGGACGTTGCTCTCGGCAGGAAACCAGAATCTGTCCGTGTAAAATAGTCCAACATCTTAAGACTCAAACTCGCTGTCGCTGCTGACGGAGATCTCCGGAGTGGAGGCCCCTGTTCCTCTGTGCTCGGCCCCGGTGCTGGAGTCGCTGGCCTCGGGGCTGTCGAGGCGCTGGGGGGATGCAGGCAGCAGGTGGGGGTGGTGGCGGCGCTCCTGGAGGGGGCCTTCAGGGGAGCTCTCAGAGGGCAGGAGGGACGGGTCCTGCTGAAGTCTGCATAGAAACCACACACCACGGTCAGACCTAGACCAAATCTGGAACTGTAAAAAAATGCTGGCAACATAAACCACATTGCACTGTAAAGTTTAGTCTAACACTTTTGTTATTACTAAATTACTGCTTGTTTTTTTAATGTATTGTTATCACTGATCTTTTAACCCAGTGACTGTTTTGGTCATTTCCACACACATTACAAGACAGTGACAGCAACAGTTCCATTGAGGACAGTGAGTCAACAATCTCAGGTCCAATGTGGTCTCCAGGGTCTGTAAGGTCCACCTCTATGAACAGTGAGTGGACCTGCTTTGTTCGGTACCATGAAGTAATGGTACTAATGTAAGGAATGATGTTCAAAGGGG
>JAPQRP010000014.1:20151417-20169264 GCA_037367295.1 Apogon hyalosoma
GAAATGAAACTACTATGAGCTATTTTTGTTGGTATCATTATATTTGTCCAAACAAATGGACCTTTAGTTGGACCAGGTATTAAAATGAACAACAAACTGAACTAAACAAGGGTGGTCTAACAATTTTTTCCACGACTGTAAAACTGCTCCAGTTGGTGGAAAATGTTCACCGTTTTGTTCAGATTCTTACCAGCAGATAGAAGGTAAAGGAGCAGCTGCCATTTATCAGGTTCAAGTTATTGTTCTATGTTCAACACACTGGGTACAGGTCATACATAGACAGATTCATCCTCAAACTCTAATCCAAATTTTTTTTTTTTACATTTTGACCCTTGAAGACAGTTTTCTTAATTTTCACCTTTACTTCTCACTGGTTTGAGTTGAAATTTGCACTGAATAAGAACCTAAGGGTCATTTTCAGCACTGACTCATGGAATAAGTTGCTGCAGAAATCAATTAATATTAATATGTTAATCACACGAAGACATTTGTGCGTTTTATTACTAAACTGTAGAAATAATGGCCAAACAAAGTTCAGTCCCAGACTCTGTTCAAAAGTTCTTTTTGATACGGGAAAGCAGGTATAATTTCAGAGGTGTTTGTATGTTTACGGTACAAAAAAAGCTAAGAAATGTATAAAAAGATGTATTTCTGTTATTGGAGTTAAATTGTGGAATGACAAATATACATTTAAAGATGTGCAATTCATTAATGGTTTTCAAAACACTGGTTTGTAAAGATTTTTTGGAGGAATACAAGCAAGAATAATTTTTGATGTATTGATTTGGTAAAATAAAACTGATTTGGATTTGAATGTAGGCGAGGCGTATACAAGCATTTAACTTCTGCCTGAACCTGTTCAGTCTCAACACAGATTGTATGTTCTGTGTAATGGAAGGTGATGGAATTAATTAAACCTTAATATTTAACTTTGAAACTGTAATATCTAATTTTCACCCTGTTGCAGCCAAAGGTCAGCTGTATAGTTGTAATGAATTTCTACCAGATCATTCAGTTATTTAGATTTCTGAGATATGGCACAGTTGTATGAATAAAAGAATCTTTAAAAATACATTAAAAAAAGTTGTTATATGTTCAAGCTATTTGAAAATTAAAACTAGACTTGCAGTTATAACCATGTTTATATTTGAGTTTATGTATATTTTTAAGTCATGTATGACATACAGTTCATCAGTTATTCAATAAAACATACCTATTTGTTCTACTGCCACATCTACTGGTTCCAAAGACTCTTTTCACTGATTAAAATGTTTGAGCCCCTTTGACTCGCATTAAAATTTCACCTTCACACGACCTTCTGTTTAGTACCCCCCCCCCAACTAGTTTACACTTGGAAAAAAATTCCAGCAAAGACCAATAGGAATAAAAGGAACCAGCAGCTGATCCAAAACTGATACGCTTTCAAAATAAAGTGCATCATTTAAAAATATTCATTTTTACCCTACGTTTGTTGACCCAGCAAACATGTGTCAACACACTGATTTTTTTTGTATATTCTCCAATTTAAAACTGTGAACTAATGCTATAAATAAACATAAAAACTATGTGACAAAACATCATCACTGCATTCTATCTTTTTATTCAATTCCATCTTTAAATAATAAGAATCTGTACATCTCATAAGCAGGTCTTTGACCGTTCATTCCCGAAAATATTGATATCAATAGCTTCCTTATTAACAACAGTAATACATTTTGAAGTGCTTAACCAGGCAACTAGGAGGGCTGAGAAAGATCATACAGCAACACAAATGGTCATAAAAATGGTGCACACACACACACACACACACCTTTCTACACTCCCTCTCTCATATACACATCCCTATGCAGCCTCTCACACCGATCCACACACACACACACACAACACCTTATGATAAAGACATTAAAGCAAACCTGCTGTTCAGTCAAACAGCACCAAACATCAAAAATCATTGCAACAGTAATACTAATCTTAACATTCCTCATTTCAGCATCCTCATCATCATCATCATCAGTATCAGACAAAAGAATCTTTACATCTGCAAATATACAGGATTGAACCGACTGGGCCCCAAACCAGAGTGTGTACATGCCAAACAGATACAGTCACAGCAAGCAGGCACAGCTGACATCTGATGTACTGGCGCCCTCAGCCCAGCAGAGGGCGCCGCACAACAAGTCTCCAGCAAAAATGACAGCTCCGAACACAAGAAGAGCAAGTTTGGAAACTAAGCAGGGTATTGCTGTGATAAAATCTGTGCAAATTTTTAAGAGACCCACTTAATTTCCAGGGAAGAACTTTGGTGCGAGTTTGCACAAAAGGCAGGGTTTATGTCTGCACCCCCGGCAAGGCCAGTCCAGGCTCCAGGCTGCTGCTGGGAGTGGGAGTGGACGGCAGGCCCTTGGGTCCGGGGCAAAGCAGTCCGTGTGAGGCCGCGTGGTCCCCGTTCAGGTTTTTGTAGGGGTTTCTGCGTGGCGGCGCTCGCAGACACATTGAGGGGAAGCGAAGGCCGGCCAGGCAACACCCAGGACAGGAGATGACCTCCTCCTGCTCCAGGGAGTGGCCACTACCAGAGCCAAAGGGCGAGGAATCTGCGGGGTCGCTGGGAGGGGAGTGGTACCCGTTGTTGTTGGTAGCCGGGAGGGCGTCCGTGGAGGCGGAGCTCCAGCCAAGGGGTCGGCTCATGATCACATTGTTCTTGTCCAAGTTGGAGAGGGGGGGCAAGCAAGGAGGCCCGTTGGAGATGGCGGACCCCCACCCATTGGACAGAGGGGGGGTGCAGGGCTGGAGCGGCGTTGAGAACTGGGACGGAGGAGGGGAGAGTTTGGAGCACGGAGAGGAGGTGCTGTCCTGTGTGTCCGGGGAGCTGGTGCAGTCCATAGGCTCCTCCCCCTCCTCCTCCTGCTCCTCCTCCTTCTCTGTGTCCATCAGGTCCAGTGACAGCGGGATGCCAGAGTCGCCTCCGAGGGACGTCCCCGTCGTCTCTGCCGTGTCCTTTTCCGGTCCCAACAGTCTGTCCTCCTCCGTCCCGTCGTTGGCGTCCCCCTCCTCCTCTGCCAGGACCGTGTCGGGTGCTGATGTCAGATGTGGCGGGGGCGTGCAGGGCAGTGAGTGGCAGCGCCGGTGCCTCCTGGGCATTTCGCTGCCGTCCTCAGCCTCGCCGTCGCAGGAGTCTGGGGGCGGAGGCAGAGTGAAGGTCAGGGAGATGACCGACTTGCTGGGGGTGTCGAACAGCTTGATCTTGCCGCCCTTCAGGTCCTCTCTCTGGGAGAACGGGTTCACTCGAGTGGATGGTGTCACACAGGGGGGCATGTCCGGTGGGTGGAGCATGTCGGACTTGCTGCGGGAGAGGCGGGGATCTGACGGGAGGCAGAGGGAGCGCCGCCGCACAGGGCCAGATGTTGGTGAAACGGCTGAGAAACACACAAATATGAACAGTCAGTGTCTAAAGGAGAAACTAAAACCATGAGTCGACACTTTGACCCAAATATTCCTTTTAGAAATGAAGCTTTTAACTCTAATGTAAAAGAAGCAGAAAAGTGCATTAACGCTGGAAAAGTCTTTCAAATTTTAGATTCATGACGGACTTCTTTAAGTCTGGGTTTTGGAAAAATATCAACTTTTGAGTCTCAAACTGAAAAAGTTTGTGAATCTTTGGCAAACGAAGTAGGAGGAGGTCGACCAGTGATCGACGAGGCCTGGCTGAGCATCAGTGAAGGAGGGGCTATGGCAGAGGTGTCAAACATGTGGCTCATGGGCCAAAACCAGCCCCCCAAAGGGTCCAGTGTGGCCCGTGGGATGATTTTTTTTTTTTTTGTCATTTTATTTTTATTTTTTTCAGGCACCCTTATCTTATCAGCATTTTACATCATGTGCACCTCTACATATGAAAAGAAAAACAAAAACATACACAGGGGAACAATGACAGAAATAGCAAAAATATACACAAACTAAATAGAGTTAATGGCAAATAAGTATTTTTCCCATTCCATTCTTTCCTTCCGTAAACCCTTTGCCCCTGTATAAGATCAACACTGAACATTTAAAGTATGGAGCATAAGGGTTTCCATGGGTCTGTATGCACGTTACTCTGATCAAGTAAAATCTGCTCTTAACAGTGGCGTAAAATCAACCTAGTTTTTTCAATAATTGGTGAATTTGTCTGAATCAAGTCTGACAGAGAAAGTCAACTTCTCCATCCTACAGATCTCACCTAAAACCTCTGCATCCTGTTTATGCCACTTCCTAGTGACTGCTTTTTTAAAAACCTGTCACCGACAATATTCTCATAGATATTTATCCCTTGAATTTGTCATCCTCTGGTTCACTTTTCCCAAGTAAATAGATTCAAATGTGAACGGAAATTGAAATTTTCCATGGGATGAATTCGTGAAATGCAAGAATTACACTGAGATATTAACAATCAAGGGTGTAAAACTCATAACTCCAAATTTTTCACTTCGCTTTAGTGTAAAAAAAAACAAACAAAAAATTACATTCAGTACAATTTATATTGACACGGTATCATCTCACAAAAAAATGAAATGACTCAAGAGAAGTTCTATTTTAACAATATTGTTCCTGTTATTCAATGTTTTGTGTATTTTTTGATCCACTGTGATCTGTAAGTTGTAATAAACATGTGTAAATCATAAACTGAGGCATAATATTGTTAAAATTTAACTCAATTTTCCTTCAGAAATTTCAGGTTTTTCATAGTTTGTAGATGTAAACATTGACATAATGTAATTTTTACTTTTTTCAGAGAGGAGAAAAGTTTGGCGGTGACATTTAGAGATTATTATGTTATTATTTAACTGTCTGACCTGTTTCAGATCATATTGATGTGTGTATGCGGTCCCTGGGCTATGGCCTTGGAATCAGACAGAAGCAGTGACAGTTGATGATAAATGATGACCCATGTCCCAGATGCTCCCCGATTAGCTTTCATCAGTCCCAGTGTCTCCATGTTTGCCATCAGATGCCGACCTCCTCTACAACGCAGCGTTTGATGACTCACCTTTAAGCGTCGGCTCCTCCTTCTGTTTCCTCTCAGCCTGACGCCTCTCGAGTTCTGCGACAATCTGGGAAAAGGAAGGACGGAGCTTTGGATTCATCTGGTAAGAGAGAGAGAAGAAAAAAAGACAAGGGGTTAACAATAATATTTAAATGGCTACAAGACGCGAATGAATTATGTGACAATGCAGCAGATTGATAAAAAAAAAAAAAGTCATGAATTCAGTTCGTCTTACATTGCAGCAGGAAAATGCCAGTTCCAGGAATTCGCCAGGACAATCGCCAACCATGTGCTGAAAGGTCTCGACATCCAGACCAAAATCCTGCACAATCAGAACAACACTTTATTAATCCCATCAGGAAATTATTGGGAGTCCATTCAAGTACAATAAAAACAAGGAGAGAAAACACAAAAAAAAAAAAAAAAAAAAACAGCCCGTGGGATGAATGTGAAACGCAAAGAAATGAAGAATCATTTTAGTTCACGTAAAATAATATAATAACCTATAAATAATGACAACTACAAATGTTTCTCTGTTTTCATGCAAACCAAGTACATTTTCCTTCTGTATAGATCTTTTTTGCTCAAGTCAAGCAAAAAAAATCTGCCAATGGAACAAGTGAAAATTATCTTGGTAAGATTTCTTGAAATAAGATTTTCCAGATCTATTGTCTATAAATAAGTTCTTCTATCTGACTGAAAAGTTCCTCTTTAGGTGATTCTGTCTTATTTTAAGTGTGATGAGATATTTGAACAAGAAATGAGAAAAATACACTTGGTAAGATTTAGATTTTTGCAGTGTAACAAAACTAATCTAACGCCACTTTACAATTAGAGCTGACAAAGAGACCAGACTTTAAAAATAAATAAATAAGTTACATACACACAATTCACTGACTTGGACTGGGTTACAATGCTTTTTTTTCCTTTTTTAAATGATGCACCTTGTTAACGCGACCTCCCTTTACACTCATGTCATGGAACTATATATAATAAAGCCTCAGTATAATGAGACATGCTTGACGTGAGGATATGATGATATGGGAGAACAAATTGACAAGCGATGACACCGTTGTCAACAGTACCTCAGTGCGTGGCAGGATGTCGGGGTCGGCCTGGATCCTCGCGATGATCTCACAAAGGATGATTCCGTACGCAAACACGTCCACCTGCAGACAGGACGGTGCAGAACATCCACGCGGGTAGAGTTTAGATTTATGCCCGGTGAGGAGATTAAGCGATTAACTGGATGTTTGTGGGCAAGATTATGCAAAAATCACACTGGTTTTCATGAAAATTGGAAAAGTGGGACTTGAGCCAAGGATGAACCCAGGACAGTTTGGCGCAGATCCAGAAAAAGGGGCACTTCCTTTAGGGCTCAGACTGTGATTCAATTATCTGATCTCATAATGTTGGAGAAAGTGTGGCCTTTTCTATATCTGGAAAGCCAGTGCAGTTATTTCTTACATAATCCTGCAGACAGACAAACCTACAAAAACACTGGAGGATTGTGGGATTTTGGCAGAAGTAGACACTCAGCTCTATAGTACATATGTTATTCCCTAGATGGCAGTCTGGAAAAACTCATTATATAAGCCATGAGACTTTACATGATACTAATGAAAGTTTAAAAAAAAAAAAAAAGACCAAGTGCTGGATCTGGTATTTGTTCAATTGCAGTATTTGTGACCATATATAGGCCAATTAACCCATAAGGACCCAATGTGACTTTTGCGGCAGTCACCAAATGAATTTTTCTCTCTATATAACCTTTCCCAAGTGATTTATCACCATTTGTTATAATATCTGAATTTTGCAGTCTTTCCAGGGGAAATCGTGTATTTTCCTATGTTTTATTGACAGATCATGTAAGTGTTAATAAAAGCTCAGAGTAAATTCAAAGGTTATTATATCAATACAAAAAAAAAAGAAAAAAGTGACTTTCAGTAAAATTTATCATCAACTGACCACAAACCCAGTGTCTCCATCCACTGTCATCTTTTTATGGTCATCAGATATGACCCATTTGGACGTTCAGAGGCTCCGTAGTTACCATGGAAACACCGTCATCTTCTACAACATTGATTCACCAGTAAAACCCATGGAGTTGGATCAGTGACAGTGGATGAACACACTGTGTTTATGTTCAGTTAATGATAGTTTTGTCACTTTTTCTTCAGTTTTCTGTTTCTGATATAATAACCCTCAACTTTAACGTGAGCTTTGATGAACATCTATGTGATCAGTGAATTAAATATAGGAAAATACATGATTTTCATTTTTTAAATAAAAGCACAATACAGAGGATAATATAATAAATGGTGATAATCACTTGAGAGGTTAAAAAAAATCATTTGGGAGCTGCTAAAAATGACGCTGGTCTTTATGGTTTAAAACTGATTTTAACTGTGCACACAAAGCTTTTTTTATATTTGAGATTTGATATTTATTATATTGTTTTTGAGAGTCAACACAACAATATGTCATCCTAGAGCACAGTTTATTTAACATCTAAAATGCTCCACAGTCTGCCCTGGTACAGAATAAACTCAGACTTAAAAAGGTAATTCAGTCTGGTATAAAGGGAATTCCAGTTGGTGTGACCGAGCCATAATCGCTTCACCGTGGCCTTAACAGGGCGTCTGCATTTCCACCAAGCTGCAGAGAAAATACTCCAAACCCAGAAAGAACAGCGTTACATAACTACATTCCTCCGCTCCGTTTGTCATGGACATTGTAACTCATGTATCCGATATTTATTGCTGTATTTCAGGGCCTCATTCCTTGGCTTATTTGAGCGTCGTCTATCACACCCACTGTGGATGTTGAACTCTCCCATTAATCTGCAGCCAGAGCTGATGAAGAAAGGTCTCTGTCAGTACCTTCTCATTATAGACCTCCCCTCGGAGCACTTCCGGAGCCATCCAGTAGGGGGAGCCCACCACGGCCAGAGGCTCCTGGTCTTCTTCATCTTCACTACAGGGGAGGAACAAAAACAAAGAGGAAGGAAATTAAACCTAACATAGATTCAACAGTTTATTGGAGTGTTTTTATTTGGTGAAATGCTGCTTCAGTTACAGAAATGAGCATGAAATTATGACAATTACAAGTAGACGGAGGTGAATGAATCCATTTCTATTATTAACTATTACAGTTTTAATCAAGGAAAAATAAAGATGTGCAATCTCTAGTTAAGTGCTGTGACAGTGTATGGAAAGTTGAAGATGAGGGGTTTTCTATGTTAAAAAAAAACAATTCACAGTATAAAAACTGCATTTTGAGTTAATGACGGACATTTAGACTATTTAGAGCAGGGGGGTCTAAGGCTCTGTTCAGACTGCGGGCAAATCTGATTTTTCTACCCATATGTGAGCTGTATCCGATCTGTTAAAGACAGTTTGAACAGCACAAATCCGACCCAGACCACTTTTATGTGATCCTAAAGCCAATATGTATCTGATACTTTACAATGTGACTTCAGTCTGAACGGCCAGGTCGCATTTATCCGACCTTTACGTCATTGAAACGCGACAAACGTCACAATTCTGCGTCCCTGCGTGGTCATGTATAACGTTGGACCTCTTTTGGTCACTTCAGGGTTGCATTCAGTTCAAACTCAAAACTGATAGTAGTTGCATTTAATGTGTAATATGAACGAGCACACACCAAAAAAAAAACAAAACACAAACAGATTTCACCAAAAAAAAAAATCCAAATTGTGCATTAAGACCTGCTGTCTGAACTTGGTCTAATTCATTTTCTTACCAGGGCAACATTCAGCCCAATTTTATCTCAAGTGGGTAAAATTAATTAACATTAGTAAAATTAGAACATATAAATAATGACAACTCCAAATGTTTCTGTTTTACTGCAAAAACATTAAATTATTAAAAGACAGTATTTATATTTCACAAACTATCCTTTCAAAAAGAGCTGGAAATAACCTGAAAAAAACAGAAATGTATCAATACAAGCGCAATTTTAACCATATTATGTCTCAACTCATTTATACAAATGTATTACAGATCAACAAATGCACAAAACATTTAATAACAGGCAGAATATTGTTAAAATTGTACTTAATTTTCTTTAGACATTTCAAGTTGTTCATATTTGTTCAAGTTATTCACATTTTATGCTTAAGGGCAAGTTTCTCAATGTAAATATTTTCATGACATAATATTTTTTTTCACATTAAACCTAGAAGAATTATTTACAGGTTATTTTGCTATTATTGATTTTGAGATCATACGCGGTCCCTGAACTAAAAAAGATTTCAACCCCCTTGACTGTTAATATCCTCAGTGTAATTTTTGCACTTTGGTTGACACCCCTGATTTAGAGCCACTATTGTAGTATTTAAGTGGCTTACTCATTTAAAATGACACATCTAGACAGAATGAAAGATGTAAATAAGGTTCACACAACCTGTGAGCTCCCAAAAAATATTTACTCACCACTAAACACAGTGATCAAGTTACAAGTATGTATTTGCATGAACTTAAACTTGATCACTGTATTTATATTAACTTAAAGAAATCTGATTACTGCATTACTATGTATTTAAAGACACTCATAAGATTTTGTGATAACATGAGATAATTTGCATTTCCTGTCACATGATGTCATAATTAATACTCTATATAGGCGGCTGTGTGTCATGATCTGTCCCATGTTTGATGAAGGGCTGTGGCCCCAAACTGCATTTAATTCTTTCATCCATTGTGTTTTTGGGATCCTGCACACCTTTTAGCAACTGGATGTGCGTGCCATAACCTCTTATCATATTTAGGTAGAATGTCAGGAAACTTGGAAGAAAAAAAAAAAAAAGTTCCTTGGATTCAAGTATGAAATCCAAGACTTTGGTAGTCAAAAGGTCAAAGGTCAAGGTCACGCTGACTTCATCTGCCCATCCTACCATTTCTGCAGCTGGATCCCTCAAAATCTCACAACGAACCTTTAAAAGTCAATTTTACGTGAAATTCGTCCACATTAGGTTCGGTGGAAGGTGCAAATACACCTTGGAGGTTTTTCTTAAAAATAATAGTGTTAAATGGTTTAGGTCACACCAGCTGCAACGGAGATAAAGGTGCATGCCTTAAAATAAAAAGGCAGTGGTGCAAAAGCTGCACCAATTTGCATGATACATTATGAACTATTTTAGAGATCTATTCAGGAAAACCACAATTTGAGCGATGAAAAGTATGATGACGGATAACAAATGGACAGACAAGAACAGTCAAGCAAGCAGGCATCACGCTCCATTTCATTAATGCAGAACCTAATCTTAGAGGGTTATATGGGGTGAAATCAGACCCACTGCAAGTATGACTGTGTGTATGTGTGTACTTCCTCTGTATCTAAGAAACCACCATGTTTTCAGTTAAACGCTGATATCGTTGCACAATTTCTAACTGAATTAAAAAGGATGATGGATTTGCACACATGCTGCCTATGCGCGCACGCACACACACACAGCTGGCAGATACTTCCTCTGTGCTATTTTCATCTGCTGCTGTGGACTACGATATTACAGAGAATACAACGAGGGAAGCGATGGAAGAGGGAGAAATGAGGAGCTCAGACAGAGAAGGACTGGAATAGTTTGACCTTATTTGGAGTGCTTTCCCTAAACCTCCCCCCACCCCCTTTCCTCCCTCCCTCCCTTCTTCCATGCCACAAGCACAGTGGTAGCACTCCAACACAAACACACACTGGAGAAGGGTTGTCATCATCGGCCATTCTGTTAGCGCTCTGCGACAGGATACGATGGTGTTGGACAGAAATAAAAAGAAAACACGGCCTCGAATTTGACCAAATACACAATACAGCCACTGGAAAAAGACACTTCAGTTTAACATTTGAAGCATTTTGCAGCATCATTTTTGACCAAATTATTTCTCTTACATTAACAGTCGTATATATGTGGTCGATATACACTGGTCCTGTGGAAATACTGGTTAGTTACTTAGTCACTAGTAAGATCGCATCAGAAACGTTAACAAATGTGGACTTGGACACAGACGAGCCTAACTTTAGCAAAAATAAAATAAAAAAAGATGGATAAATTAAATTAAAAGTCAAATATTTGCAGACAATAAGACTTCACAATTTAACCCTTTAACAACTGCAGTCTCTCCGGCGCTGCATTTTGCACTTTACAGCATTCAAATTACTGTAACTCCTGAACCGTTCGCACTATCTACAAAATCCAAATGGCATCAGAAAGCTGAGATCCTGAGCTTTTCAACACTATATAACAATTTAGGGCAGCAATGTGGGACTATTACAAATAGTAGTAGAGAGGAACTGAAAAACACTTGAAAATAACAAAAAAAATATAAAGTCTTAATATGGATACTGAATGTTCCAGGCCAAAAAGCATGTTTAAACAGATGTAAAACAGTTGAAAGTTTATTTCTGCAATCTCAAAAAGTTTCATTAAGGACATTTACAGTTGTTTCTGATAATAAATATGCTAAAAACTTCAAGTCCGTTTTTTTTTTTTTTACTAAAAACACACTCTTAAGCATTTATCATTTATAATAATTATAATTAATGGGCAGATATTGAAAGTTAAGTTCTTCCTGAAAACAAAAAAAATCATTTTCTGACACTTATTGCAAAGAAAACATGAAGACACCTAGGCAGCCTGTTATAAGGGCAGTCTTAAACGGGTTAATGGAGAAAAAATGGGAAGCAAATAAAATGTATTGCTCAGTTTTTGTCATTAAAAATATAAATATTGCATTGCGGTCCTGCTATAAATCCTCCACTACAAGTGAAAGTCCAGCATGGCCAACCTTACTTAAGTAACAGTATCCAAGTATTATGAACATGGCATTTGAGTCCAGAGTCAGCAGTAGTCAAGGTGTTTGCTCTTTATCCAAATACAAATTCTAGACTTTTTCGAAACTGCCTTTTTTTTTTTTCACAAAGACCTTGACTTTATGTACTTTTATACATGTGTGTCTACTTTTTTGGTTGAGATTGTTGTGTGTAGTAGAAGAGTTTACTTTAATAAATGAATGAATGTGTGTATAATTCGCAGCAAATTATGTTTTACTGACAGAAACATTTTCAAAACCTATGAAAATCACAAAAGTGCTATAATATCACACAACCAAGTTCCAATACAATCATTCCGCAGGGTTCCTACACATTTGAAATTTCAAATTCCAGACTTTTTCCAGATGTCTTGGTAAAAAAAAAAAAAAAAAAAAAAAAAATCCAACCAGTCTTTATTTGGGATTTATGAGCCAGTTGTCAGAGAACTTACATCTACCCATTCTGAGTTCTGCCAACCATCATACCAGGCATGTCGAATAGCTCAGCAGTGTGTGGACATCACCTGTCCGTCAAAGCAGCAGTGAAACTTGACGACACCTGGGCGGGGCTTAAAATGGATTGGAGGAGGATAAGAGCAGAAGGCGGGGCATTCAACTTGTCAATCTGCCCAAATGTTTTCTGGGACACATACCGACTGTATGTGCTCTCACACAAACATTTTAGCTGCCCTAGCAAGCGCCTTAAAAAAACCAAAAAAACAAACTGATCTACTTCTTTTTTTTTTTTAGATATTCGTCATTTTATGTTTTAGAAAATTGCATAATTGATAACAGTCTGGGAAACAGGAATATATTTCCATACATTTGTTACCATTTTCCATACCTGGAAATTTATAAAAATCAAATTCCATACTTGTGTAGGGACCCTGATTCCAGTACTGACCGGTTAAGTGAAATCATACAGTTTTTAACGTTTTCCCTCATGTAGTTCTTATTTTACCTCATGCACCTTTGAATATACTCTAAAATTCAACTATGAGGGAAACTTTCACCCATACTTTATTTAGATTTTCACACAAAATTCCAGATTTTTCAACGTCTGGAATATAGTGGTTCAAAATTTCATACTTTTTAAGACTTTCAAGGCCTGCACAGGCACCCTGGGTAGGGCCTTACAGATGCACGTGTTGTTAGACTCACATTACCGCTGTATTCCAAACACAGTTCATCATAACCAAAGATACTTGGGATTAAACACGACAGAGTCCAATGTGTCAGTTTAACTGTTGGCGAAAACCTAATGGCTAACCTGAGGCTAATTAGCTTAAGGTCACATGTACAACTGTTATCGGGTCCAATTCATTTATAATCCGCAGTGAATTGATGGCAGTGAATGACAGCTCAGTTAAAATGTCAGTGCAGAGAAAACCTGTAGCTCAAAACAATGAGGAAGCAGCGAGTCCACAACAGGTCAGTTTAAATATTGACACCGTCTTTGTGAGTCAAGCTGCTGTGTACTCGTATGTACGGAAATGGGGCTTCATATTAATAATAGTTCCACAGAGAGAGTGGGGGGGGTCCAACCACAACATTTAAAGCATGTGTCTGCATACTTTGGAAAAAGCCTCGGTGCACTCTGGTGTGATTATGACTCATTTAAGGGTCTCCAAGAATAAAGCTGCAGGAGACATTAGCACATACAGATATGGCAGTGGAGATAAATATGAGGAAGTGAAGCGCAGGAATGTCATTTATTGAGCATGACTTATCTAATCAGAGTGTGTTGATAGAAGGTTTGATGAATGGACTATTATACAGACTGACCTGTAATCTGGGATTTTCTCTGCTAGACCAAAGTCTCCCACGATGGCTGAGCACACGTTGCCCTCCCAGCGAACCAAGCAGTTCTGCACACAGTAACACACACATATATATATTAGTGTTATCAAACGATTAAAATTTTTAATCAGATTAATCACAGGGTTGCTGTGGATTAATTTCCATTACTCACAATTAAATGTCATTCATTTTTAATCTATATTAATCTCATTTAATTTTGCATGAACAAACAGACTCAAGAAAGAAGGGAATATACAGTCGGGGGAAAAAAATTATTAGACCATCCAAAGTCATCAAAAACAGTGGTTATGCAATCAAATACCAACTCCAGTGTGTATCATGTGACTAAAACAGACAATGCTTTTATTCATTCCGTGTTTTCTTTTCTGTTTTATGATGCAAGAACTGAAGTGATTTGGGTTATTATCAAGAAAACATGGAAAATGGATAGATATCAGCTCTGAAATTAAACTACTATGAGCTATTTTTGTTGGTATTGTTATATTTGTCCAAACAAATGTTAGTTGGACCAGGCATTAAAATGAAGAAAACAAGGGGTGGTCTAATAATTTTTTCAGCAACTGCATATGCACTTAACATGTTTATTAAACACTTTCAACAAAACAACTGTTGGTTTTTTTTGGCCTCATATTTCCATCCAGAGGGCCAATGTGCTGTTTAGCGTCTTCCGTCTTTATGGGTTGGTTCTGCTGCCTGTCACTACTGGATCACCTGCCCCTTTACACATGTGCAACGCTAACTCCGCTTGGACAAACTGACCCAAATACGTTACCAGAGGCGCTCAGAGTCATTGATATTTAAAGTTTCAATACGCAAGAAAAACAGCGTGAAGGACAACACTGGTATTGTTAAATAAACGCAGACACATGAATGTAAGTCTGTGGAAGTGTGGAGGGCGCTAAAAGAACGTCTGTTGCTTCATGTTGTGACACTAAAGAATCCAGATGTTACTCATTTAAACTGCAGAGCCATTCAAAACTTTCCTATATACATTGCATATATTCCTGTGCAGTTACTGTATTTATCTGCTATTCATATACTGTATATACTGTTTTACTTTTTTTTATACATATTCTTAGTGTGCTTTATATTTAATCTGAATATTTAAGTTGCAACACTCTACAGTCTAGATGTTTTCTAATATACTTAAACTGCAGAGCCATCCAAAACTTTCCCATTTCAGTAATATTCACTCATAACAGGCTCAATTCCTGTGCAGTTACTGTATTTATCTGTTCTTCATATACTGTTTACATGTCTTTTTGTACACGTGTACACTGGGGCGCCGCTAGCAACTGTGGGCCCCATGAAAGCGAAACAATGTGGGCCCTTTATACAATTCAGTATCTTATTGATTTGTCGGAGAAGGGGGTGTGATATGTATGTGGGGTAGGGGCAGCAGTTATATTCGTGGGGGTGCAGTCCATAACTAATGTAACTAACGCTGACATGAAGCGAAAGTGAAACTTAACATGCTTTCAACATTTGACTCCCTCCTTCTATGCCTCTATTATACAGCGGAGCTTACCCGAAATTTTCACAACTTCTAACCTGTTTCCACTGGACCCCCTACACTGCTCTATGGGCACCCCAGAAATGCTGGGCCCCATGAACCCCCCCCCCCATTCACGTTCTTAGATGGCTAAATTTCATTACGTGTACATGTAATGACAGTAGACAGTCTTGAATTTTCTGTGTTGGGAGAAAAACTACATACAACAGAATTCCATGTATTTAATTGGCAAAACTATATGGTCAGTCGAAGCACAGAGGCTGATCCGGCCAATAGTCCATTCTACCAGTGCACCATCAAACCCTCTGCACCCTAGATCTTTGCCTCAGCCTGTGCCGGCCCCGTCTGTTTTCCCTCCTCGTCCTGTTATTGTGGAACATGGTGTGACTGTTGTTCAGTGGTGCGTGTGCCCTTAACGTGGGCCAACGTATGCCCAGGCTCCTGTGTGTCGTCACCTTGGAGGTGAGGTCCCTGTGGAAGATGCCCTTGCTGTGCAGGTACTGCAGTCCCCGGGCGATATCCAGAGCCAGCCTGAGCCGCACACTCCACGACAGGTACACGTCACTGCCCAGCAGCTGCTCCAGGTTACCGCCGTTTATGTACTGGACAGGATTCAGTCGTTAGTCCATCTCATGCAATCAGCAGTCGTGAATCAAAACATGTTGCAATGAAATTAGTTGGAAAAGCTACGTCGACTTAAGAAAATAAAGAGATAAACATCATGTTTCCTGGTTTATACATATTGCATACAATGGCCACAAAGCAACTGGCAAGAATAATAAAAAAAAAAAAAAAACACCAAAATGAAATTTATCAAAGGAAGAAATATCAGCATTAAAATGGTGTATATTTGCCTTTAGTGTCAACAGGTTTCTACAAGTTAAATTTAAGACTTTTTAAAACTACTTAGAACAGAATTTAATGCTCATTTCACAGCTGTTCCCTTCCACTCATGTCAACCAGGTCTAGAATAATCTTTTGTCCAAACAGGCATTATTAAATTTGCACTTCCTCATGCTTGCTTACTTTTTGTTTGTGAGCCGTCTCTTAAAGTTCCTAAAGTCAGCTTTCTTGGGCGACGTGTGACTTACAGCTGCATGTGTGTTGGGCTGAACATTCTGTGATCATTTCTCACCAGGAGCTGTAAAGTTAGTGGTCACTGGTTCCTAATTTCAACAAATTGTCAGGTTGGAACTGAGTCGACTAATGTTCCTTTCTTTGCAGTTTGGACATTTTCCAGATGCATTTAAAACACAATACAGCAAACAAGTATGACAACATAACTTAAGACCTGCTATATCAAAGTTAATACCTTTTAAAGACTTTTTTTTTTTTAATTAGAATTTATTTTTTATTGACATTCAGTATCAGACAGTCACATCTGGTACATCATATGTACATATAATCATACATCTGTTGTCTGCTCTAAATGCCAAAATATTTTAGTTTTATGTCCAAACACAGAAAAGCTGGCCAAATAAAAGAAAAAAAAACTGTACAAGGAGTGATCTTTTCCTTACAACATAATCATAGATTTGTGAAAACATTTAAAGACTTTTTTTTAAAGTATCAAAGGCAGATTTGTAAATTCAAGACCTAAGGCTTTTTAAGACCCTGCTGGACCCCTGTATTTAGTGGGTCAAAGGCTCCATCTGATACAGGTTCAATTGCTTTTGCTAAGTCATTTACTGAAGTTAATGAGCTTCTTACCTCTGTGAGAGCATGGAGCTGCCCCTCATGGACACACACTCCGATAAACCTGGAGGAAGAACAGAAGAACAGCACTGAAACCCCCAGACAAATGTTTACAGTGGAATCTACTCATACATTTAAGGGAAAACATTTGGAATCAAAGAAACCAGAGCAAAGAAAAGAAAACGCTTTCATACCAGTGTCCCTTAAAATGTTGAAGAACAACAACCTCTGAGCTGTAAAAACACAATGAAAATGACAAGTTTGGCCAATATGCATGTGCTGTTGGCCACTTGGCTAGAGCAGACTGTATGTGAGGTTTTCTTTTGTTCCGTGGCACCATTCCTCTAGCACACATTTGACCAAAACTACTTTTCTCCTGACATTATTTTGCCAAGGCTCTGTCCCTGTGTCCTGTACTCCGTTATTTCAGAATAACAGAGGATGGTGCAAGGAGAGGAGTACGTCTGTTTAGGGTCTGATGAAAACAGCTGTACGACTGGAGATAAGAACTATTAGCATTTGAAACTAAGGATTTCATTGGTCAAACATATTTTTGCAGAAATCCACTAAAGTAGATGTCCATCTAAATATTTTTTCTACTTGCACGACGTAGTATTTCATATACTTGAAAAGATCAGTAAAGTTACTGAAGGAGTTACTCTGTGGATAGCAAATTAGTTAAGTACCAGCTTTTTTTTTTTTCTAAATAATATATTCAACCTTTATTTACTCAGGAAACAAAATTCCACATTAAGAACCTCTTTTGCAAGGAAACCCTGGTCAAGATGGGCAGTAGAAAATACAACACACAGTTAAAACACAAATAATCAACATTTAACAATAAATAATTAGTAAAAACAAATATTTATATACAGTCAAAAAATTCTTAGACCACCCTTTGTTTTCTTCAGTTTCTTGTTCATTTTAATGCCTGGTACAACTAAAGGTCCATTTGTTTGGACAAATATAATGAT
>JAPQRP010000014.1:20188319-20198857 GCA_037367295.1 Apogon hyalosoma
AATTAGTAATATATATACTTTTTTAGACAAACATATAAAAGAAATGTGTATTTCTTTTGTTTCAAGAAAAACAATTGTACTGTTTGCATGAAATGTGTCTCTGAATGCAAATATAACATTTAGGGGAAAAACTCCTAGCACATGAAATACAGTGGAACCATAGACGTTACATTTTGATCATTTTCTTTCAAATAATCTCAATTTTCTGTGAGACAAAGTGTGTGAAATTCATATCAGACACTGGCCAGTGCTCAAAAAGACAGTACATAATAACCCTGTTGTTACTACAGTGGACAAACCTTAGCTACTTTAAGCCGTTAAGACACTGATGTACGTCAGGTCCTATTTTTTGCCTTCTTTGCCTGTCACCAATATTTAAAGAAATACTGCTTTTTTTTTTTTTTTTTCCTTTTTGAAATTGGAGACAACCTAAGACTTCCTATATAAAATCATACTAGACTTAGCATGGCACAAATGCACTGAAATATTTAACACTTATGTTAAATCAGATGTTCTTATCTGGCCAACATGTGGAGGATGCCTCAAATCACCTTAATGCATCTGCTTTATACTTGGTTGATGCTGGAGAATCAAAAGAAGACTACTGTGTGTCAGACATTTGCTGAAGCAACAGCTACCAGTTGTAAAAGTGGCAGTGGTGCTAAGGCTTCAAATGTCAGTGCAGTAACACTCTAATGTCAAATTCAGAGCATCCAATGAATTTTTTTTTTCTTTTCTGCTGAAGGTTGTGTTCAGGTCCTTACTGTAGAACTCCACCCATCATCTTAAAGACTTGAGGTCTGACAGTAGAGAGTGAGGGGTGGGCTTTTTGCTGAGGTGGACTGTACAATTAACTGTGGTTGTGGAAGAATGTGAAGTCTGTCAATTCTGAGCCATTTCTGCTGCTGCCAATCTCAGTTTTTTGCCTAATGAAATTTTCAAATGCTCCTTCATGTATGTTGGGAGAACTAACGATCCATTCACGCTGGTACATACAACAAACAGAGGTATTATCATTCAAAAATGCCTTTGCCAAGGCCTTATGCACTGGAAAAAAAACTTTGTGGACTGCATGGCTTAAGGTAGTTAAAGGCTGATTTTGAATTGTAAAGATGAAGTGCACTGACTATTATGCATTTATATCTAGTCTGAGCAATGTCTGTTTTCTACTTCATGTGAATGCTATGCCCTGTGAAGTCTCACCTCCCATTTCAAACTGGTAGTGCATACGTAATGTTAGAATGTAGTAATTAAAAATGTATGCAACTTTTACCAGAGTGTAAATTTGTTTTAAAAACCATTCCTCAAAAATACTCTGCTGATGTACAATCCAAAATCTTTTGCTATTTGGTTTTTTGTGATTAATGAATTAATTTGCGGGTGAGTGTGTTGTTTTTCGTGTTTGTTTTTTTCACTATGGGTTGAGGTTTGAGAAGGTATGCTGCATAAAGAACCTCTCCTGTTTGGAGCTGGCTCTTTTGAGTGCTTTAGAACCCAAAAATCATCTGATGCTCTCTCTTGATGACAAACACAAAGGCACAAGCTGAGGAAGCAAAAGCTTCAACTTCAGCGGTTTTTATCAAAAAACGTGGCTCTGTTCAAGTCACTGAAATAACCAAACTGTAAAAAAATAACAGTATTTCTCTCATGATCAATATTTCATTCAGTGTTATCTGCTGGTGAAGGAGCGTAGAACTGAAAACTGCACAAATGTACAGATCCTGGGGGTGTGCTGTGTTAGTTCAGATGGCGTGTGTCGATGCTCAGCAGCCTCGGGCCAAATAAAAACGCTCATGGGCATGAATGTAAACTGCCAACATTTAAGGTCTTAGAAAGATTTTTATGTTTTCAATCTCTTCTGGTTGCTTTTTTACTTTGTGAATGAAAAGAACGGTGGATAAAAAAGATGAAAAAGCAGCTATTGTTTCTTTCATTAAGTGACTAAACCACTATACTAGATGTTAGACATTTTTGTGTGATTGTAAATAGCTGTATCTCTTAACCTATCGCTAATGTATTATTTACTGCAACCTTGTATTCTCTTGCTGTATTTTTTTTTTTTTTTTAAACCAAACTTCATGGAGTTTCATTTGTGTCTCAGAAGATGGCTGTCGCCTGGAATGTTCCACCTAACGAGGAGGGTGAGGGGTGAGGGAGGAATGTGCCACATTGGCAGTTAAAAAGGGAGGGGGGGTGTTGGTGGGATGGGGATCTGCAGCTACAGAGCTCCAAGAGCATGGACTCCCTCTCTCTCTCTACCTCTGGTGAAGGATTTCGCTCCACTGTGGCAAATACAGAAAGACTCACTCTGGACTGAGGCCACAGGTGCCAAGAACACATAAGCACTTGTAGCACAACTGTGTCTTGTTTTGCTATTACAGTACAGGTTGTTTTGATTTTTCTTGTTTTTTTTCTTTTTTTTGTTTTTTTTACATTTCCTATTATGAATATGGATAAAGTTCTCTTCCTCCTGTACACTGACTGTATGTATCATAGGCATATAGACAGGACATGGTAATGTAATTTGTAACATGGCCCAGAGCTCTTTTAAGGTGGAATTTTGCCAAAGTTGACAGTAATTCAGTAATACTTTTTATCCTTTCCTGGCTATACACATAATCCTGTACTTACTTGGTAAATTTGGGGGAAATCCTGCCTGTGTGCCATCTAATCAAGCAATAAGTACAAACAGAAAACCAGAAATAAATTATACACTATCAACAAGGATTTTACTGAAAACAATGCTGCATTCATGTTCTAACCCTTAATAATGTACCACTTTGTGGCAGAAATACTGTCACAGTATTGGCAATGCAACAGTACTGACCACTCTTTATATGGAGACTCAAGGAGTGTTTGATTGTAAAATGTTATTTTTTTTATTAATTTATTTTCTTTTTGCAATTTTTCTTTACAAAGAGGTGTCAAAGATGTGTTTTTTAAAACTTGAAATTGAAGTACACAGGTGTACCTCTGCATATTTGTACAGATTTTAATAGGAACACGGGGGAAATGACAAGAGAGGGATAAGGGATTGCTAAATAAATACTGTTCAAGCAGACAGGAAAAAAGATAGTGTAGCAGTACTCTGAAAGTGGTTTAGCTGTTTATTTTCATTTTCAGCTCCTTGTAATGCTAACGCATGCACTGGAACTTGCTAACACTTAAGAATAAAGTTAAAAAAAAAACAAACTGCAGCTACCGGAATCGCAACAACCACTTTGACTTTTCTTACCAGTGAGATTCAAAGTCTTTCTTTTTGAATCTGCAAGTTAGTAATGTAAAGTTGTAAAATATATTTTACTGTAAATAGCACCTGGGGGTCATTTTTACTCCTTTTGTAACAGGAACTGTGGATTTAAAATATATAAAATATATATTTTAAAGATATTTACAGCACTTATAAAGAGATTCTACAGGAGCGCAGGTGTTCTCATCTGTGTTACACACAACACAATAATCCCACACTGACTGACAGCGCTGCAGGGATGATGTATTTTTGTAGACTAACCTGGAAGTTAGCATTGCCCTGGTTCGATCTTCAAAAAGCCAATGGGGTTTCCCTTTGCATTTTGGATTATTACAGAAAATAAGTTCAGTGGTAAACAAAAGTTCATGATACTTACTTTTTTTTGGTTCACCAAGATGATGTTCATGAATAAAAATCAAAAGAAAAAAAGTTAGGCTGCCATGGCAGAAAATAATGTGCTAATGCTAAGCTATAAATTAGCAACACAAGCGTACGACTTCAGCATCACAACCTCAAAGCTTCCAACTTGTTATCTGATTTAACATACTTACCTCATTTACAAAAAAACACCTCATGTTCTGTAGAACATTCTTTAATGTTCCTGAAGCTTCTCTACTCTTGTTTAGCTAATTGGGAGCCTTTTTTTAAAGAATACAAGCTTCAAAATTCATGAGGGAGCTATGATTTTTTTAAAAATTCAAATGCCATTGTCAAATGTAAGACTATGAACAACCAAAACTACGATATGGTTACATTACTTTGATCTGGTTCTTAGCATGATCTAACCCAGCTAATGCACAGACCTAGCAAATAAAAACCAAGAGGCTAGGTGGGTGGACTGGTGAGTAGATAAGATTTCTGATTAGTATGATGATGTTTAATGTCCTTGACAATCTCACTCTAGTCTCATTTAACCACTTGGCAGAAAATGCCACATTTGACTCAAAGGTTATTATTTACTTGAGTATTTTATATCATAGAATAACACACTTCCAAGGCTTGGGTTATCCAGACTTTACTTTAGGACTATGATCAAAACTCATTCAGTAAACCCACTGACTTTGACCTGAGTGAACTGGAAGTGCAAAATGCTAACTCATTTCTGGGTTTTAAGAGTCATTTACGCAGCGCTCTATGGCAACCACTTTCAGGGACCAGTGTACGCTATCTTCACCCTCGTGTGTTTTGTTCCACCTGTCTGCCTGAACTCACTAGTCGTCAGAGAGAGTCCCTGTGAACGGTAGCAGTACTGCTAGCTTCAAGTGCACACCAGCTACGACCACCAAAAAACTGTCGGTGGCCTTGGCCTGGACTGAGCCGTTTAGCGAAGGCAGGCTGCTGGGATGCAAAGGGCTCTCTCTGCCCTCAAGGCCTGTCATGGCTGTTGTCTGTTGCCAGGAAACCGACCCGCACAAAGCACAGCAGGGGACTGATATGCAGCCACACTGTGGGGAGGCAGGCAGGTCAACCAGCCGGTCAGGATAGAGCCACGCAAGGAAAAGGACTGATGGACAGATAGATGCGAGACAAGGACTTAAAGGGGGAAGGGACCCAAATCGTGCCTGAGGGAACTTTGTATGCAGGGGTTAGGGGACCTTTAGGGGAGCGCTTTGGCTACGGCGAGGAATTTGAGAGAAGAGGCCCTTAGGCATATAAAGTAGAGCAGAGAGTAAATAGTGCCTGAGGCCCAGTTAGTAGGAAAGGTTAGAGAGGAGACGTTAACCAGGGGAGGAGTTAGATTACCGGCATGGATGGTGTGATCAGAGACTGTATCGTCCTGAGGCCCAACAGGTGATTATCAAGGCCAGTTGGTGCAAAGTGCAGTCCCATAGACCAAAATGACCTTTTAACCTGTTAACACCTAAAAACATAACCCAGACTTTGTAGAAGTTTTAAGGCTAATGACATTCATTTTGTCTTCTGTTAATGTAATTATACTTACATTAACATGTCTGAACAAAAGAAAAAAGAAAAGTATAATTTGTAGAAGTTTTGCTTAGGGTTGTTTCATGAAATCAATGGAAGTTTAGGGAAATTTGCAACGTCATCAATGTACATTTTTCAGATGAGAGCGACTCTCCTGGAATCTAAGCTTCTAAATTTCAACTAATGAAAATGAAAAATCAAATGATTTTTGCAAATATTTCCACCACTGACTAAAGTTCAAAAATACAGTTTTAAAAAATATCAATTGAATTATATTTTTTTAATATCTAAATTATCAAGCTTTATGTAAAAGTAAAAATGTCCTGGATTTTTTTTTTTTTTGGTCATTTCCTGATAGTAATGTGCTCAAAACTCTGAAAATCAATTTTTAGCTCCAAGCAATGTCCCTACTTTTCACGCATGTTTTGCAGTTCGATAAACTTTCATGGCTCTTATCGCAGAAAATGCAGTTTTTCTTGTGTTTGCTGCTGCTCAGAGCTTTGATAGCTAATCATATACTGACAAGCATCTTTGAGATTGGCTCAAAATGATCTAAAATGATCTTCTATTCACACAGTCTGGACCAAAACTACTCATGCATAACATCCTAAAGGGACATTTTATGAATATTTAATGTAACAGAAGGATGTGGATTTGTTTTTGTAGTTGTGGGATAGCAGTTTGCACCAACGTTTGGTACAACTAATCAGATGTAGTGATTCCAAATGAGATGGTGCAGGATGAACTAAAAAGGGTAAAAGGGTCCATGTCCTGGTCCAACCGGTCTGCCCCGATCTCAGTGAGACTGCAGTGAGCACCTGGTTTTTACTGGGGTCTATTAGCTTTCAGTTCCCTTTCTGCCATTTCTTTGAATGATTGCTGAATTAATACATTGGGATTATTATTGTGATTATTAACCCTTTCTTTTATACTGACAACAACTGGAACTCTGTATAGGTGTAAAGATGGGATTTCCTGCATTATGATGACTATGATTGAAACATGGATGTACATATATTGTATCAATTAAAATGACAATGCATTAAGCTTTTATATGTTCCAATATGCAGCGTTTGTTAAGCCCAAAGAACCAGGGAACAGAAGGGAAATGATACCTACTGACAATAACTTGAGAGAATATTAGATTTCACATGATAGAAGTGTCAGTAATTACTGTCTTGAGGATAAGTCCCTTGAGATCTACTTACACATCTCATGGTTGTCATGGCAGCTACACGAAGCTCATCTAGTTGCCCTTGACAACCCAAGTCTCCAGGGAGATGCTGACGCCTTGGCTCCTGTTAGCCAAGAGCAGAGGTCATTACTCATATGAACACACTCATATCCGCCACAGCTTAACACACACTACAGGCAACATAAAAAACATATTAACGTCTGAGAAATACACAATATTTCTCAATGCTTTTCCCATGAATTTCCATTTTAACAAAGTTAAATCTAATTTCATCATATGACTTTCTCAAAGAAACACACTTGATCTGGAGCTGTGTGTTGGCACAAATCCACTAAAAAGATCAAATCATGACACAGGGCTTACCATGCACCATGTAGGAATATACGGTAAGAAAAGCAATATATAGTCCATGAGCCAGACAAGATGTTGATACCACACAAGGTGGCAAAGGTAGCTTATATTTTTTGAAAAGATACATGTCTGTAGTCACCATTTTGGTATGATAACCCTTCTGGAGTCAAAGCTAAATTAGTGTTATCAGCTGTTAACCCATAAAGACCCACATGTACTTTGGTGGCAACTCCCAAGTCTATTTTCTCTATATATAACCTTTAAGTGATTTATCACCATTTATTAAAATATTATCCTCTGTATTTAGTGTTTTTTTCAGTGTAAATTAGGTATTTTCTTATATTTAATCCGCTGATCATGTTGATGTTCATTAAAGTTCAGAGTAAAGCCAAAGGTTATTAAATCAGAAAGAGAGAAAACTGAAGAAAAAGTGACATTTTCAACAAATATATCAATAACTGAACATAAAACAAGTGTGTCCATCCACTAGCATCGATCAAACTCTATGGGTTTTACTGGTGAATCGATGTTGTAGAAGATGACGGTGTTTTGCACATTCACTACGGAGCCTCTGAACGTCCAAATGCGTCATATCTGATGACCACGAAAAGATGACAAACTGTATTTTACTCCAATTATTTACATGTATTGATAGGATTAATGGATCAACGGGTATTAAACAGTTTACATCAGTAGATAGTTTTGGTCGTCAGTGGCTGTTTAGGTCTTTATGGGTTAAAGTTACCCTCCCCCATCGAAAAAATGCATTTTTGACCCTGGTGCATATCTTGGTATTAGCCCTTGTTAAGGACATAATTTCAATGTTTTATATTAACATATTTGGTAACATTTTAAAGGGGGCACTCTGAGCTTTCATTAAAGCTTTTTTGTGAATACTAAGTACAGTGGACACTGGAGCTCTGCAAACTTGTAATCATACATTTTCCTACCATTTTCACCTAAATCATCTTTTTTCTTTTAGTCCTGTGGCATCAGGAAACATCAGAGATACAAAATACAAACACTGCAATACTGGCATGACTAAGGATTCAGGAAATGTATCATTTACTGTGACTAAAATAGTAAAACAAAGTTGACTTTTTTATTCAGTTAGTGGGATCAAAACTTGCATTTATTACAATGCCCAATTTTAGAGGAAATAGTGAAAATAACCAATACTGAATAACTTTAACTAATTTTCTTAATATATAGTTCAAATAAGTGAAACCTCTCTCAGTAAGGTGATATACTGCGCTTTTTAAAATAGTAAAACAACCTCTGAAACACTAGTTGTAGTACGCTGCAACTGCTGTGGATCAGTACTAGCACGAATCTAACAATATGATACAGAACATAATATAGATCTTATGATTATATATAACATATGTTGCAAAAATATATATAGCAACAAGTAGCAAGATGATAAGTTATTATTTTTTCAACTGTAAAAAAACATAATTGTCCCATAATCAGAACAGAGGGATCACTGTACATTTTTATTTATTAAAAAGTGCATTAAATCATGAATATCTGAGTGGAAAACACCTTCAAGAAATCTCCTATACCTGGTAGAGTTGTTGTGTAAATGCAAGTATGGCTTTAAATACACTGATATTTGCAAATTGTGCTGTTTTTTTTTTTTTTTAACATTTGGTTAATTGCAGTACATTTTTAGATCTAGAAATGTGATTAAAATTTGCCATAAATTTGGGGGAAATATGACTAGAGTCCATGTAACATTGTTTTGTACAAATCTGAGCAAAGGACCTAATTTCTGCCTAAATCCTTTAAAAATGAAAATAAAAATCCTTGCTGGATTCTTTTTTTTTTTTTTTTTTTTTTTTTAAATCATTTTCATTTTTACTTACAAAATCACAACAAACAACAAACTACAAGACACCAGTAATTTAAAAACAAAACAAAACAAAAAAATTATTGCAAAAACCAAAACAAACAAAAAATAAAGACAATAGCCATGAGGGAAAAAAAACCCCAAAAAATCTAATAGATGACAATAGGCAAAATCACGAAGAAAAAAAGACAATAGACAAAAAACAGATTAAAAAAGACAAAACCAAACAACAAAAGTACCTTAGAGTCCTAAAAATACCCTCACATCATTTTACATTAAAAAAACAAACAAACCCCACCACATTCCAACCTTGCTGGATTCTTTACATATTTTCTAAGGCGTCAGTTAAAATTTGACAAATTTTGACACATTCAGATGTAAACATAAGTGAGGAAGTCATAATAGTGCAGTAGTTCTCATCCTTTTTTGGCTCATGACCCCATTTTAACATCACAAATTTCTGCCGACCCCAGACATTCAAACTGGAGACATTATTTTGCTCAAATTAATTTGTTTTTGATCATGTAATAGTTTGCAGTACTTCAGTTTGAACATTTGACAGATCAACAGTACCACAGTGCTTCAGTTTGAACATTTGACAGATCAACAGTACCACAGTGCTTCAATTTCAGACTCACAGTTTGTCATGTCTTTTATGGATTGGGATTGTCTCTTTCAACTCACCATATATTTTTATTAGTAAGGTTTTGTTTTTTTGTTTTTTTTTTCAATTACTAGAAATTTCAGGCGACCCCATTTGGATTCCAGGCGACCCCACGTGGGGTCCTGACCCTAAGGTTGAAAAACACTGCAATAGAGTCAGAGTTGCTTAGATCAGTTAAAATAAACACATTAAATTAAACTGGCTGCAGGATTCAAATTACGTGAAAATCAACACTGTTTTAGAAAAGTAATATAGTATAAAAATATGTGAAACTGGAGTCTATTGGTGTTTTCTTGGAGCCTTAGCTGCTGCATCTTCTACAGAAGGTGTGTTTGCACTTCTGTGAGTATTTCTTTTACCTTTATGTCCGCATTGAACACCACTCCACCAAAAAAATGCAGAGTGCCCTCTAGAATTTGCCCATAGTGCTCTCACAGTCCTCTCTCTAAGGGGGGAAGGTCGTATACCCTTAGACCACGGAACAAAGAGAGAATAGAGGGGCAGATTTCCATAACACTGTCCATACTGACCTGGTGAGAAAGGCTTCTCTCGCATCAGCATAGTCACACACGGAGAGCACATTCCTGTTCCGAGATCAACGGGAAAAGTGAAGGCTGAAAAAGAAAAGGAAACCTGAGGAATGTTGATACGTTACCCAGAACTGCTGACTGATCTGCACCGTATTCAACATTCTGCCTTTGTACCAATGTAAAAGGCAGCAGCCAGTGTGAGGTTACATGAGCCACTGGGGGTAAGCTTTGTGTAAACTGTCATAAGGTGTGTGCAGACCCACTTTTGGGTTAAGTGGAGGACAGAGGAAAAGGCCCAATGGAGTGTTCCACAGACGGGGAAAGTCGGTCAGTGTGCCTGGAAGCCTGAGACGGCGTGCCAGTGGATTCAGGATTGTTGTGTGGATGAAAAAGCGTGGGCGTGTGTTCCTGAAATGCGTGTGCGTCTGTGGAATGTGTGTGACAGAGGCACAAACAAGACAAAGGGGAGAGCGGGTTAGAGCCAAGTGAGTGGATAAAAGATGAGCTGGAGAGAACAAGGCGCTGGATGCTCACGGCGGAGTAAAATGAGATCATCTGCTTTGAATCCATTCGATGCAACCAACACAGAAGCAACAGTTCATTAGAAGGTGTCCCTTAAGAAAAGTAAGGCAATCTGGAACCATGACAACAGGAAAAAAACAAGAAAACCTGCTGAATACACGGCAAAAATCGAAATCTGACCAAGTGTATTTTTCTCATTTCTAGTCCAAATATCTCATCACACTTAAAATCAGACAGAATCACCTAAA
>JAPQRP010000014.1:20205757-20261674 GCA_037367295.1 Apogon hyalosoma
GGAAAATGGATAGATATCAGCTCTGAAATTCAACTATGAGCTATTTTTGTTGGTATCATTATATTTGTCCAAACAAATGGACCTTTAGTTGGACCAGGCATTCAAATGAACATGAAATAGAAGAAAACAGGGGTGGTCTAATAATTTTTTCCACAACTGTACCTTCAGGAAGGCTCTACCACAGAAAATGAAATTCTGTATATATGCTTAATCCACAAGTAAATTCATGGTTCTGTACAATTAATGACCGCTATTCCAATTTAACTTTGGTTGTAATAGAGCTGTTTTAACTGACAGTGTTCTGTGAAATAAGAATAGAATAGAATAGAATAGAATAGGAACAATGAAAATCAGTTTAGCAGTAAAAACACTTAAAAGTATCCCACAAACTGTACCAAAAAATATAGACAATACACAAAAGTACAAGAAATACTGAAACAAAACCACAGCTCTATAATATAGATAGAATGGATAAAAGCAGCCAGGTGATATAGAACATATACCAGGTGAAATTGAAATCAAAGTGTGTGATTGGTGATTCTTGCACTGAGGTAGGGTGAGTATTGTAATGCTTATTAAACTGAGGCTGTTGGATTAATGAATAACCCACTGCCCTCAGGTAATACAGGAAAACAAAAAAAAAGAACTTACTGGGTCTGATCAGTCCTCCCGAGTCCAGTCAGGTATCTTTTTGTTAGCGCTCCACCTAGTGTCCACATTCTGTTAAAGCATCTTCTACGTATTGAAAGTGCACTAATAAAGCTTCACCAATAGAGGGCAGTGTAACAACTGAGTTACACTGCCTACATAGAGAATTATTACATTATGTTTTGAGCACGTTAGACTACCTTCACACTGCTGCTTGATCCAAATCTGTTTTTTTTTTACTCATATGCAATGCAGATCTGAATGCAGATTTTTTTTTTTTTTTTTTTGTGTGTGGACAGCGCAAAGCATATGGAATCTGATTCTTACAGTTCTGATCCAGACCACCTCCCAACATGTGGTCCTGAATCAGATCTTGTTCAATGTGACCTCAGTCTGAAAAGATGAACCAAAAGTCACGTGACTTTTCATGGCTTTGAATAGATATTGTATTTAACTTTATCCAGCAATAAAGTACATGATATAAGTAGCTGAAATGCACCAGCAAGATGAATGCAGCAGTCAAATGAATCTAACACATCCTAGACAATAGTGAAACATTGACAGGGATCTGGACTATGAATGTTGACAATATTAGGACTTTTTTCTAAATGTCATGTGATGTCTGGTGACATATTCACTCATTTTTACTTCCCCCTTCGATACTTTACTCCCACTATTCCCCCTCCTCATTTTATTACATGAGAGAAGATGATTAACAGGCAGTAGAGGTGAACTGATGTGCTAGTTTGACCTGATAAGCTACTCACAGCATCAGTGAGGGTTAAAGAACTTGTCGCCAGCTGAAACATAATCACCCATGCAGTAATTATCCAATGGCAGGCATTTACCTATTTACTTAGTTAAATCCAGGTGGTGGTGACTTTTTTTTGGCTGGTCACTGTATTTACTTTGTTAACTCATGGAGCAGAATTTAAATATTAATCACTGCAGTAATTTTCCAATGGCAGGCATTTACCTACTTGTTTAATCAAATCCAGGTGGTGACTTTTTTTTTTTTTTTTTTTTGGCTGGTCAGTGTATTTACTTTGTTAACTCATGGAGCAGAATTTAAATATATTAATCACTGCAGTAATTATCCAATGGAAGGATCTTCCCTCTTTGCTTAGTTAGATCTGAGTGAGTATTTTTTCTTCTCTCTCTCTCTGCTCAGTCATCCTGATCCCATCCAGATCACAGGAGTCTACTGGTATGTAAGGCTCAGAAGTTAAGGTCATTCATGTTGAAGAAATGTAAGGTTTAACAGTGAGGTAAATTCATATTACAACGAAAAGGCTAATTCATGTATTTGTTAAAATATATTCAGTGTTTACCCAATTAACTATTTACATTTATGTTTGCAGAATTATTATTTAACACATTTAAATATTTTCATTTGTAGTGTTCAAGCAGCTAAAATAATCTGCCTTTCGAAACCACTTACATTTACCAAGCCAAGTACTGCCAGCTCCTGATTGGTTAGTTCAGTCACGTGAGGACAGGTATCAGGAAGTGTTGTGGCTGTAGCCGCGGTGTGTGAAAAGAACACAGTTGCTCACCCTGCTGTCTCATGCTGCCTCTCTACAGTGAACCACCGACGAACCCTCACATCCCAGGTATATTGCTGTCGTTTCCCCTAGTGGTCACGTACTGTTACTCCATCCTCCACGCGTTGGGACTGCACCGCCATGGCTCCGCCTGTAGAGGGCAGTGTCACACAGCAAACTCAACTGGGAGTTCAAACCGGTAAGAAGACTTCTCATGATAAAACGGATAAACTTACAAACAGGGTGTGCTTTTGTCCTCCGTGGCTTATTGTAATTCCCGCCTCTTAAACAGGCTTGCTTTGTGGGCTTTAGCATTAGCCTGACGCCGCCAATGAGCTACTTGTAAGCTAGCTAAATGGGCTCGTGACAAGGAGTGCGGTGGCCTTTGGCTCGTTAAAGGGCTCTGTAACGTTTCCAAATGATGACATTACCCTTTAATACAATTACCCAGCATTTTCCCTTTCTGTCTAAATTACACTTCAAAGGCTAATTCCAGTTTTATATGTTAGCCAGCAGGCACGACGTGTGTAAAAAAAAAAAAACAAAACTCTGAAACCTACCGTAAACTCGCACGTGCGCCAACGGGACTGTTTTACATATCTCGTAAGTCTTTAAAGATAACTTGAATAGACATTAAAAAAAAAATGAACTTCATGCCGTCAGAGGCTCAAAATTGGCTGTGTTTCCCAGAACTAATGTAGAGAGGAAGGCTTTTTATTTAAGTCTGGCTTGTAAAGACTATTTTTGGGGAGCCTGTTCTGACACAAGGAGCCTCAAAGCCTGTAATGGCGTCCAAAAGCCACAAGTTTATCATAGAAGCACAGTATAGGGATCAGGGTCACAACTGCACTGCTTCAGCTGGAAATACCTGGATAAGATGTAAAACAAACACATTTAACAATACTATTTTACCAGAAAGGGGTAAAAAAAAAAAAAAAAAAAAAAAGGCTGGTTCTGTTTTTGGATTATAATGGAGACTGATAGAGGAAGGTGGAGGACATCTCATACCATCCTCTTCATCCCATTCTGATAAACCTGAGACTGAAGCAGCTGCAGTGGACGGCTAACCCTATTAGGATGTAAGACCGACTACCTCCCTTTAGAGCTTGAAACATTGTCCAGCTTCTCATCAACCTGACTTTTTTTTTTTTTTCCCCAGTTCTTCATCATCATTGTTCTCCTCCTCTATTTTAAAATGTCTCCGTGTCTCTTTTTCAGCTGACAGAGACCCAGTCAGACAGCAGCTACCAGCCTACAGTCTTCAGAAGGTCAAGTTCAGAGAGGTTTTGTGCCTTGGACAAGAAAGAATCACCACTGAGGTGAGACTCGCATCAACATTTATAATTTGAATTTCTTTCGTTTGAATTTCTATTAGATTTTCACCCTGGTCATTCATATTACATTTTTTTAGTCAATACATTGGAAACTCAAAAAAGGCAGTTACACATTACTGTAGTGAAACAAACCGAGTGGCCTTATCAGATAATACCTGAAATTTGCAAAATAATTAAACATACCGCCCATGGGCCAAAACCAGCCCTCCAAAGGGTTCAATCTGGCCCATGGAATGAATTCATTAGCATTCAACGGAGTCACTAGTTGCTTTTCCACAGATCCTCAAATTGCGTGAATATAACGTGCGCATAAAAATTTGCCTAATGGAAAAACGACAGTTTCGCCAACACTCATTTTCCAATGAAAAGTTTTTGTGCTGGCAAGAGGTGTTTTTTTTTGGGTGTAATTAAAGTGGTATATCACACAAAACTGCAATGGAAAGACCTTTTTCTGCAATTAGAGTCACATGAATGAAAAAAATGGATGTTGACAGATGTTACAACAAATGAAGAAGAAGAATTTTAAAAGAAACATGACGCAGTATGTGTGAACACGCCAGGAAACCAAATCATTTTTGAATTTAGTACGAGATAGAGGGGTAATATATAACAATAATAATATTGAATATATCTGTAAATCAACACGATATTTATGTTCGTCGCCATGCTTATGGAATGACTTCTTGTGTCATCTCATGATAAATAAACAAATCATCACGTTTGTGATTTAATGGAAAAACCGACATTATGCACTTCTGATTTTTCAGCATTTAGTAAATATCGGAAAAGCTTTGCACAGATGTCCAATGGAAAAGCGACTACTGAGTTTTAACAAGCTGTATTAATAATAAAGTTAAATACTATATTTTTCAGATCCAGATGCCTGTTAAGTGTTTTGTGTATTTGTAGATCCATGTGATCTGTATGTTGTAATGCACATGTGCACATGATAAACTGAGGTATAATGTTAAAATCTCACTTTATTTTTCTTAAACTTTTGGTTGTTCATGACTATTCAGGTTACTCACATTTTTTGTGATAGGATAGTTTGTCAATGCAAACATTTTCATACTGTAATTTAACTTTTTTTGCACTACAACAGAGAGAAAAATCTGCAGTTGTTATTATACTATTATTTTATTGTTCCGGCTCCCTTGAGATCAAATTGGACTGAATGTGGCTGTGTTTGACATCCATGGTATAGAAGATCCTTCAT
Source organism: Apogon hyalosoma (assembly GCA_037367295.1). NCBI lineage: Eukaryota > Metazoa > Chordata > Actinopteri > Kurtiformes > Apogonidae > Apogon > Apogon hyalosoma. The sequence goes on from JAPQRP010000014.1 coordinate 20,210,500, forward strand.
ACCCACTGCCATCAGACTCTGCAACACCTCAGTCTGATGATTCATAACTGACTGATGGTGGCTAGTAGTTCTTTTGTTCATTCGTTCTTTTGAACTGATGGAAAAAGTGAGTTTCCCCTTGGAGGTGGGGTGGGGTGAGGGTCAGTAAAGTTCATCTGTATCTGTTAAAAGCTGAGGAAATGTTCTCCGTAAAGCATCAGAAGCTGCAGTATGTCTGCTCCCAGAGAATAGTGTTTAACCTAGTTTCAGATCAAACTCAGCAGTAGGGACATGCTCCTGCTCAGATATGTGTTTCATCCTCAAGGCCAGAAATACCAAAAAATATGAGGAATGTGTTGCCACTAGTTTCTACTGTATCTGCTGCTGAGGATGAGAATAAGGTCAGAGAACAGGTGTGAGGTTGTGAAAAGTATTTATTCTGTAGCACAAGATTGAATTACTTTTAGTTCCTTTTCCCACTGGATAGTAGGGCTGTTCAAGAAGTGGCCCATGGGCCAGATACAGCCCTTTGGAAATGTTCTGTGTCTCACAGACAGCTGCCTATAGATCAGTGTGGCGTGTAACGTGATAGATAAAGCTAAGGTAGCTCACCTTTGAGGCATTATTAGACATGGAGGACCGATGTGCTGGGATTTGCTGCAACAGGATTACACCCGCCCCTCATCACCTGCCACTCATACAGTGAAGCCTGACAGTAGAACTGAGGAATCAAGAGAGAACCACTGTAACATCCATGTGTGTATTGTGGATACTAATTATTGACCTCTATTGGGGTAACTTGTGTTTCTCTAGTTTAAAAGTAGCCTGAATGTGCTTGGAAGTCTTGATATTGTAAGGGGCCAACAAACTGATACTAGTCTGATGGCTGCTGTTTTACTGTTTTCATTGGTCAGTATGTATCATACGTGTCAAACATCCAGCCTGCGGTCCATCAGAGAGTCCAATCCACTCCGTGGTACGAAAGAGGATTAGGGCCACTGGGACAAAAAAAAAGGTCCACTATATATGTGTATATATTTATTATTCAGAGAAAAAAGCCAGAATTCTGAGATTAAAGTCAGAGTTCAGTGAAAAAAGTCAGAATTCTGAGATTAAAGTCAGAGTTCAGTGAAAAAAGTCAGAATTCTGAGATTAAAGTCAGCCCTAATCCTCTTCTGTACCGTGGGATGAATGTGTGATATGCAAAAATTACACTGAAGGTATTTAGTTCAGGTTCCACATTCAATTCAGTTTGATAAAATACTATCACAATAACCTATAGATAATGACAACTCTAAACAGTCTGTTTCAGTGTAAAAAAAAAAAAAGTAAAATGAAATGAAAATGTTTACATTTACAAACTATCCTTTTAAAAAAAAAAGGGGAAGAACCTGACCAAATATGGACAACCTGAAATGTCTTCAGGGAAGTAAGTGCAATTTTAATATTATTCTTTGGTTACTAAATGTTTTGTGTATTTGTAGATCCATTGTGATCTGTAAGTTATAATGTGCATATGTAAATGAGAAGCTGAGGCAGAATATGGTTAAAATTGCACTTATTTTTCTTAATAAATTTCATTTTTTCACAGTCCATTCTATATGCTCTTGACAAACTGATGGTTGTTTCAGAAATTACTATATTCTTGTGGCTCTCCACATTTGTAGATACAGATCTGTCAGAAAAACGCCTCCTATCTACTCAGTATAATATATTTAATTTGATTTTACAGTTCTGTGTCCAGGCAGTTGTGTATAATAGTTCCCAATACAATTGACATTAACATTATACACAGTGGTTTTTATTTTAAGATTCTACTGTTAGGTTATGTTACTTTTATTCTGTGGCCCGTGAACCCTTTTTAAGTTTTGTAATTGGCCGACTTGAGATATAGGTTGAATAGTCCTGTTCTGTGGTCTTTATCTGATGGGTTTAATTATTATTATTTTTTTTAATTTCTCTCTTTCACAGGTGAGAAGAGGATAACTAACTAGCTGAGCTGCCAGTCTGACCTGGTCTCTCTCATGTAAGTTTCAAGTTATAGTTAATACTCCTCATATTTTAACGCCATTGTAGGTTTAACATTTTTTTTCCCTGTCATCTTTATGACTTTCTAAACTCTTGAAAATGTGTGAATTTCTATTCTCTCAGACACACCACTGTAATCTGAGGCTTTCCATTTTCTCAAGAACTTTATTCTTAGAGACTTTGATGTCTTTCACTTGGATTTATGACCTTGTAATACCATAAAATAAATATATAACATATTAAAAAACAAAAGTTTTTTTCAGTAACTGTACATTTATTTATAGACTGTTTTTTGCTGCCTTTATAAGGGTTCGGGCTGTTTTGGTCAAATAAATGTAATAAGAATATATAGAGAGGCTCAAGAATGAATACTGCAAGTTTTTTTTAGCTATTATTTGTAGTTTCTGTTCCAGCTTTTCCAAATTTTTTACACAGATATGATAATAATAATCGTACAAAATTATATGAGATGATATATTTCTCTTTCTGTTTCAAAACTTTTCCTGCCTTACAAGTTTTCCTCTGACTTTTCTCTGATTTTCCCTTTCCTGGCTCTTTTTAAACTGGCACTGATTCAACATCGTATATGTGTGAGATCCTGGATTCAACTCGTCTGTGCTACTTTTTAGTGTTTATCTTGAGTATTAGTGGGTATAAATAGTTTGGAATTTTGTAAAGGCAGACGTTCCATTGATCTGCTGCAGACTACATGAGCATGACTGCATGTTTGTTCAGTCTTTCTGTTTAGTTTAATTTTATGACACAATGAACATTTCCAGTCCTTTATTTGGATTTTGAGATGTTTTGGACTCTGGCTGTGCACCTTGTGTGGCCATGCTTCACATTTTATCACTGAACAGACATGAGAAATCCTCTGTTAAGGGTCTTATGAGCAATGCAAGTTTCTTCCAAACTGTAATACATTACAGATTGCTTTTTACTGTCATTTAAAATTAATTTCTTACCTTACAATATTACTGTCTCAGAATTGTGATGCGTTACATGACTCCTGCATTACTTTTGAGTTGCATACAGACTCTTGTCATAAATGGAGCATGTGCAGTAGAACCCAACCCCCCAAAGTCAAATAACACCCCCCCACACCAATACAAGAGATAGGAGAGCCTTGGGATGCATAAATTTGTGCCCCGAAGTACATGTGGATGGATAGCTCAGTAAGTAGCACTACAGTCTACGATGTTTGAATCCCAACACGAGCACTTGCATTATTTTCAACATTTTACATGTTCAAACAGGGGGCGCAGCACCGAGGATGCCGGTAGATAAATTCGCAATTGATAAAGAATTCTAACTAGTCATAAAAACATTAGCTTACCTTGTCATTGCTGATCACAGGGATCACGCGAACTAGCTTCTTAAAGCAGGGTTAGGGTTAGTAATGAGCGTATGTCCATGTGGACAATGGACTATCTTCTACCATCTGCACCCACTGGCTGAACACCAACAGGAAATAGAACTTTACAGGTGCATTTTTGATTCCTTAGGGTCTTGGAGTCTTGCCGTTTTTTTTTTTTTTGTTTTTGTTTTTTTTTTCATTTGAGCAATTAAATTATGGGCGAAAAGTGTGAACACGTACCGAGTAAAATGTAACTAAAAATTGATTCGTAATGCCTTACACTACTGCGTTACAGCAAAAAGTAATACATTACTTTTGTAACATGTTACTCCCAACACTGCTTATGAGTAACAGACAGAGTAAAGACATAAGTCAACTCCCATCTTTTTTGTCTGAGAAGTTATTTGTAATCTACAATCCTGAAAGCCATTCCATTTTTATTTGAGGCGTGAGATACCTTTGTGTCATACATACAGACCATCCTCCTCCTGAGATTATGCAAACAAGCAGCACACAACCCCCATCAACACCAGCAGCCCCCTCCGTCCCCAGGGACCCCCACCAGGGTCTGCTGAGGGCTCTGCAGTACCAAAAAGCCGGAAGTCACAGCTGTGCTCATCCCCCTTTTACTTGGTGTGAGCGCAGGAGTGTGTGTTTTCATGTCTACATCTGCATCTGGGCCTAGTTGTGTGTCTCTACATGTTTTAGTCTCGGACTGTATGTGGACTTTTCAGATTCAGTTTATCTGGCCAGTACGAAGTTCTACTTTTGTTTTTTTTTTTTTTTAAATTATTATTATCTAACCAGGAAAAATCCCATTGAGATTAAAATCCTCTTTTACAAGGGAGTCCTAACCAAGATAGGCAGCAACAAATACAACATACAGTTACAAAATTACACCGTTAAAGCACATTTAACAGACACATATGACAATAAATAGTTTGTAAAAATAACATTTATGAGCTGATCAAGAAAAACAAGGAAATTAACTCCGTTTCCACAATGTGTGGTTCAGTTAAACAGGAGTGTGATAGAGACAGAACAGCCAGCTTAGGAACAATGTGTAGGTCTGAGTTGTGTGTCTTTGTGGCTAATAGTATAAAATCTACTGCCTGGACACACACAAACTACATTAAATTGATTCTGTTCCTTGTCTTGTGTTTGTTTTAAATATTTCTTTTTCCCTTTTTGAATCATTTATACTACTCTTTATTTATCTTTACCAGAACGTTCCTCCCAGGTTTTGTTCATGTCATTTACCATATAACTTGTTTCTCCACCTGTAGACTATAGGGGAACTCATAACCTTTATAAGAACCTTTCATGCTCCCTTTGTCTACAGCGGCAGGTTAAAGCATTTAAAATACCCCTCATGGTACAATAAAGTGAATATAGAAAATAGCAGGTGCATTTTTATCCACCAAAAAAAAAACAAAAAACCCTCTAAATATTGCACATAGTCTCTATTCTTGAGAGAGGTAGAAACTTTGATGTGTTGATAAAAGGTAAATATGACTACAATGGATACAGGTCACATATGGGTAAAATAATCAGATTTGGGCCACATTTGCCTGCAGTCTGAATGTAGCCTGAAGCAGGTTTTACATGACTTACATGTTGCTTCTTGTATGTTTTTCATCTTATTTCTTCTGTCAGTTTTCATCTCTCGTGCCTCCTCTTACATTACAACCTTTCTAGTAAACAAACACAACATGCACTGTGCGCATCTTCCCCCTTCCTCTGCAGAAATGTGATCATCCTTTGTTTTATTGACTTTAGTTCATTCCAGGCAGTAAAGTACTTACAGTTCATCAGACACTAGCGACACTGTTAGTCTATTTAAAACCATACAATATAATGAGATTATGTTCATAAGGTCATGTTTCTTCAATTGATGCAAAGAAAAAGTTCAACTTAGCGCCATGACAGAATCAGGTTTTTTGACGTTTTTGCTGTTTTCAGATAGTAAATAATATTTTAAATGCACATTTAACCATTTGGTTTATTCACTCAGGAGCACAAATCAGCACTTAACTGAATTGAATAATCATTTGATAGTTAATTATTGATACCAACAGATCTAAAAGTCTTTGTTGTACATTAGTGGAGGTGCAGTTTGCAAACCAATGAATACCTTCTCTCCCTCTTAGTAAATCCCTCAGTAGAGTCAGGGTTTGTTTGTTCTGAACCTTTTTAGTTGAAGTGGTATTAACTCTGAGTTAGAGTAGGTGAGTGTAAATGCACATTAGTACTGAATGGCATTCTTTATAACAGAGAGCTATTGTAGAAACATGGAAATAAAACTTGGTGGACAGACTGTGGACCCACTCTCACTGTAGTTGGGTGCTTGTATGAAACTGGGTTCATACTGCTACCTGGCAAATTTAGACATATTTTCCCCCAGGATTTACCTAATGATGACCTCTGATAAATGCAAAAAAAAAAATTATACTCTTGCTTTGAACCATCCCAAAATTAATGAATTTTTAATAAAATATTGGGGCCAAAAATAGGACCAAAATTGGGACATGAAAAGCTATCTAGGTGTCAGTGCATTAGATCTGAAAACATGGCTGTAAATGGTCTTACATAGTGCTATGAATAAAGACACTGTTAAATTTGACGATCCTAGTGGTTTTTCTGACCCAGACATGCAGGTTTTTTGTGAATCGGCAGTCTCATTCCAGGTATTGCATGTAATGTGAATGGACACGATGGGTTACACGCAAAACCTGGAATGAGACTGCCCATTTACACAGAAATACATGGTGAGTGATTTTGCAACAGCAGTCATTTTTATGAAACACTCTGCCATGTATAATTAGTTTGATTCCCAAAATGTACCTGTGAGGGAATAAAAGATATTTAAAAAAAAAAAGTAGCGCATAATTTTCGCGTCCTTTGTACCATGTTACATGTGGATTTTTGTACAAAAAATAATGGGGGGTGGGGTGAAAAATATAAAAATGTTTTATATGAAAAATACTTTCTCTTATATCTCAGTAAGTATTTAATTTTAAAATAGACCAAAAGTGCTTCCAAACTTGCTTCATAATATTAGTCTACATCTGGTTTGAATTTTTAGCCCCCATGTTCTGTTTTTAGGACCAGTTTCACAGAAGCACCCAAATGTAGATATCAGTTTTCCTTTTCATATGATTGTATACCAATGAAAACCCAATTATTGATATATGTACTTGGTCCATAAAGACCCAGTGTTACTTTTCTGGCAGTTCCCAAGTGAACTTTTCTCTCTATTCAACTTTTTTGAGCCCTTTATCACCATTTATTATAATATTGTCCTCTGTATTTTGAGTTTCTTCAATAAAAATCAGGTATTTTCCCGTAGTTAATTTACTGATCATGTAGATGTTCATAAAAGTTCAGATTAAAATTAAATGTCATAGTATCAGAAGAGAAAAATTAAGAAAGTGTGACTTTTTCAACAAAATTCATCATTAACTGAACATTAACCCAGTGTGTCCATCCACTGTCATTGATCCAACTCCATTGGTTTTACTGGTGAATCAATGTTGTAGAAGATGGCGGTGTTTCCACGGTGACTACAGAGCCTCTGAACATCCAAATGGGTCGTATCTGATGACCATGAAAAGATGACAAACTGCATTTTACACCAATTATTTACATGGATTGATAGGTTTAATGGATCAGAAATTATTAAACATTTTATACTGGTAGATGATTTTGGTCGCCAATGGTTGTTTGGGTCTTTATGGGTTAAACACAGATTGTATTTGGAATGCTGATAAAGGCCTGTATCTTTTCAATGAGATGTTCAGTTATTGTGTATCATTAATATTATGGTGTTGTCATATTTTTGGCCATGTGTTGTAAACTTGTCTTTATCCCTCTCCCTGTGTGTTCTTCTCCACCTTGTTTTCCTCCTGTAGTCTCATGATTCATGTCAGAGACTTGACGAACCTCTGCAGCTCCCTGTGAAGCTAGCGCTTTGCTGTAAATACGAGGCCTTTTGGTTTAATAGCTGCAGTGTTTCTCTGTAGCACTGGCTGCCTTTTGTTTTGGTTACAGATAAAATCACTGAAGGCAAACAAAACAGCAGAGAAAAGGAGAAAAAGGGGGAGAGGCTGTAAAAATGCGACGAGGATATGGAGAAATCTAGCATTGTGAAAGAGGTGGATCTCTGTGGTGCAGTAGTAATGGACAAATGCAGCAAGCAAGACTGAGCATTCTTTTTTATTTCTAACAAGACAGACAGAGAGAAGAGAAGGGAGGAGGGACAGGAAATTATTGCTACTAAAGGAGTGATGATTTGACAAAGCACTTATCCAGAGCAGACGTCGCTGCTTCCTAAATCTGAGGTACAGACTGAGATTTCAGCCTGTCCTCTTGACTTTGCCAAACTCTGCATCTATCTGCGACTGTTTCTTACATTTGTCCCATTCTAACTGACTCATCCTGCTCTCCGTGCTCAACTTTAATCCTCACATCGGCTCATGATCTCATTCTGATTCGATCATGTACGTCGACGGTGGACATAAGGAGTCGATCACCACTGTTTTTTGTCTGGGAATGTTGACGAGTTGACAGGAGAAGACTACGCTCCGACACCAAGCCTCACTCTGTCAGGAGGCAAAAGTGAGAGAGAAAGGGGGAGGGTGAGAGACACAAGGAGATATGGAGAGAGGGGGAGGTGAGAGAGGAAAGGAGGAGGAGAGATGAAGGGGAAAAAACTGACTTCACGGCCACGGACTGGACGGACTGCCCCCTTTTTCCCCCTCAGCCTCTCTCTCTCCCTCTCACCCTCTGTCTCTCAACTTTTTTCCCTCCTCCTCCTCTGTGTTTTTTTTTTTTTCAATAATTTGGGGAGAAGAGGGGAACAAGCATTCAGAGCTTGGCTGACGGTGCAGGCAGTAGCTTCAGATACAGGAGCCTGAGGGAAGAGAACACTGAACCTGATGAGGACTGAAGAGGCTTTTGTGGTTCTGATCAAATGAACTGACGGCAACAGAGGTGCACAGTGGGAGAGACAGAGGACAGACGGACACTTCCTCAACAGCAGTTCATTTTTACAGACAAGACTGTACTCCTGATATATTTTTGTAGAAAGGACCAGACACCTTGGGAGCAAGCCCAAGTGTTTTTCCAGCAGAGTCTGGAGTTTCCTTCCAGGAGTAGATTTTGAATGAAAAGAGAAGAATCCTTAGATCCCGCAATGCTTTTGAGGAACTCTGCACCCAACTCTGTCTGTCTGTTATGTACCTGGACACTTCGGCAGGCGTAGGACATATCAGCCTTCACTAATTCCCTGTGAGAACCGGCTTGGCACGGAATTGAATTGTATTTATTCCTTCTTTTTGGTGCAGGTGTTGTACTACCTGTCACTATGTTTCTTCAGAGGTACTCTTTGACACCATCATGGACTTGTTGGTTTGTGGTCTTTTGCATCTTGGACGTGTGGACCACAGCTTGGCCAGCTCTCCAACAGTCCCAACCTCAGCTCCGCTCAAGGCACGTGCCATCCTCCTCCTCCTCCCCAGCCAGCAACCTGTCAGAGAGCGCAGAGAACAAAGTGGAGCGCTTGGGCCAGGCCTTCAAGCGGAATGTCCGTGAGCTCCGTGAGAAGAGCTCCTGCCTGGACCTGGTCTTCCTCGTGGATGAGTCGTCCAGCGTCGGGGCCAACAACTTCCTCAGCGAGCTGAGGTTTGTTCGCAAGATGCTGTCAGACTTCCCAGTGGCGCCCAAGGACACACGGGTTGCTCTGGTCACCTTCTCAAGCAAGACCCACGTCGTCACCCGGGTCGACCACATCACAGCGCCCAAGGCCCATCAGCACAAGTGTTCCCTGTTTAACAAGGAGATCCCGGGCATCAACTACAGAGGGGGCGGCACCTACACTAAAGGAGCTTTCCAGAGAGCAGCAGTGAGTCCCTGCACGTTGAAGTGTTTTCTGTCATTTGGTTGTTTTTTTTTTTTTTTGTTTTTTTTGTTTTTTTTTGAGCTGGTTGTGTGCAGAGTGGGGGGCAGGTTTCATTAGTTGTATGGCACATTTGAGAGTTGATTACCATCAAGTAACAAAAAATGGCTTGTTGTTCATCACCAAGTTTAAAATTTTTCTTTCAGTTCTCATAATGCTGGTTACTGTCTAAAGAAATGTTACACTGACCCATAATTTCCCATTACTATCCAGACATCACAGTCCAATGTATCAACACAGTGTTGCAATGAACCCAAACTATTTTTGCACTTATCATAACATAAACAATCTCCAGTGTTGTGTTTTTCATTGCTGTGGGAAAGATTCTGTTGTTGAATCAGGTATCTAAGTCAAGGTATTTGTATCAGTCAGTGTAGTAAAAACATCTGGCATGATACCCAACTCCATGTGGCATCTGGAGTCTTTATATCAGTTCCATAAATATTAGGCTGTAGAAGTAATTTCGTTGTCAGAAATTGGAATTTGTGAGGCTTTCATTGCCACAAACATGTCATCTAATTTTTGTGTAGCCATCTGTCAAGCCATCCTTTCTAATGTTATAGATCTTTAAACCTAACACTGAGCCTAAAACTGTCTTTTCCCTTGAGAATTGCTCATATCTTTGGACAAAATGTTGTATGTTTTTATTTGCTTAAAATCTAGGTTTGCATAATTTTGGACCAATATTTTGAACTCAAAGAAACAAAAATGAAATGTGCTCATAGCTGAGGTCAGCATAAATTTCCCAATTTTGTTAAATATATTTTGGACAGATTTTTTTCAAAGCATTTTTCTAGAGTTAATGTACCTGTTTTTTTGCTAAGATGGTATCCTACAGAAATCTCTGCAGGGTTTCTGTTTTTCAGGTTAAGTGCACAGATTCTGCTTGTGAGTCTTAAGTTGTCATGGGAAATTGTAATAATCATATTCTTCCATCAGAGTTTGTGTGAGTGAAATCCTGGATGTAACGCTTAATTCTGCATAGGGCCATGTATATACCCCTCACTTTTATATTGACCTGCAATGCTCGAATAAGAAAAATAGAAATTACACACTAATCAGGCTTAAGTTGAGTTAAAACTGATCTCAAAAAAGCATTAAATTGAAGTGTCTGAGACCTTTCAAGGCCTTGGTTTGACTAGTGCCAGTACCTATTTGTGCCAGGTCTCCTGCAGCTGGATATGTGCAATTGTGGTGTCGTTAGGTTGATGTTAATGAGGCCCTGCATGGCCTTACGGTTACTGCTGCTTCCCCTAAATTATACACCAGCAGATAGTGGAGGGAGGCCTTTTGCCAGACACTTTCTAGTGATAAAAATAAAACCTGGCAGGATATGCACAGAAAAGGTTTGGAATCCACAGGTGAGGAAATAAAGTATTTGCAGTTGAGCTCACAAATTCCAGCTAAAACACAAACACTTCTTAAACACTTGAAAATCCACTCATCAGGGAAGCAAAGGTCATGCAGAGAGCCAACACAAACGGATGAAATGGTCTGTGTTGTCATGTTAAAAATTAAGGAGTATTGAGTGATTCACAACTTACTAACATGCCAGACAGTATTCCATCTTAAATGAGTGATATTTTGCTTTTTTAATTTAAAAATCTGGCAAATTTTTACAGACTTCCTCTCACACCACCGACTTTAAAGAAGTGATATTTTGTTTTTTTAAATGGAATTGTGCATTTAAAACATTTCCCTGTGGTCTACATAAACTGTAAATGCTATGCTTGGGTCTGAATTCTTCGTTAATTCAACTCCACAGGTCCATTTTCAATCTTACTTCTGACTAATAACACCAGAAAGATGGTTTGGAGCACTGGCCCTTTAAATGCAAATGAGCCACTTCACGCCCTACCCCCTCCAGGTTGTTGGCTGTGCTGCTCTGTCCTGTTCGACCAACAACTGAACATTTTAGGTAATTGGCTCGAAGTTTGGACATATTTTCAGTATGGACTACAACCGCTGCTGCTGATAAACAGTTATGGCGTATTTGGAAAAGCATTCATCGTAAGTGTTAACCATATATGTGCAAATATCGTGTAACAAACAGGAATTAAAACAGGTTGTGGAAATCCACTTGATTTTTGCCAAAATGAATCTAAAGATAGCTTTGCAGCACCTGGAGGGTTCAAATTTAAGCTCTTTGAACTATTAGGGTCCAAATACACAAATAAATGAACTAAAGACTAATAAAAGTGGGTTTAGTAAAATATGACCCCTTTAAAAGGAGCTGGTAGCAAGTGGTGGTGGAAAAATGTAGTATAGTCAACTTTGATGGTATAACAGTGGTGAAAGCACCAGATTGATTCTAATTTAGGGTGCAGAAAAAGGTTATTTAATGTGGTCGCATGGAAAAGCATTTCTCTATTTTTTTCTATTCCTTATCTCAATAACAATCCAATTTCCAAATGTAAGATATTGGTATACAGAACTAATCAGATCGAAACATCTGAAACAGTACTTTAGTGTTTCATATAGTTGCATAAAAACCCAGTCTGATTAAGCTATAAACTGCAGAAACGGTTCTGGAACATACCTTTGCGATTTACACAGACAGAAAGTTGTGTGTGTTTTCACATTATGACTTTAACATTCAGATAAAAGCAACTGTAAGCGGATGTAGACTGGATGACACAACCAGTTTTTGGCACAGTTTTGACATTGGCAAAGAAAAACAGTGTAGGTGTAGTGGATCCGAGTGTGATCCCTGATGGATTACACAGGAACGCTGCTGGAAAAAGTTGTAAACGCTACTAAGTGAATACAGTGTTTTGTTCATTCTCAACAAGATAAAACAATCCATAAAGTCTAATTTCTGGTCATGTGGTCAGCTCTAGTTGACAAATGTATGTAAACTATAATGAAACACGTGAGTACACTCTGGTATTTGAACAACTATAAGTACACCCCTGAATGTACTGCACTTGCATAATCCTGCTATCACCTAAAGGATGATAGAAACAGCAAGGAACGACTACATCAACTTCAGGTCAAATATTTTCATTTGGTATTTGTGATAGGTGGGAGGGCTGTTCACTTCAAACATGCTAGGTGAATATGAATAGCTGTAGATAAGGTTTAGTTGTGTACTCTGTGAACTCAGTTATTTTATCATTGACAGTTCAGAACAGGCCCCTGTGAGCTTTTCGAACTGAATTAGTCTCTGAGACAAAGATTGCAGGGTTACATGGGGTTAAAAAGGGTAGCAAGAGGTCAGTGTGTTAGCTTGTTTATGGTTTGTTGATGTGAGCTGCCTGACACCCAACCGTGCACACATGCCCTTAAACATTCACATGCATCCTCAACATATGGCACAGTTCATTCATCAAGTCCAAACAGGCCAGCTGTAAAAGCTGTGTTGGTGGTACAGGCTCTGGTCCTGTATAAACACACACCTCAGAGTCGTCCTCTGATCTGGAGCCATGTGATGCACTGATCCTTACCTACTTTACATTAGATGGCATTCACATACGAGCAGCAATGGTATCAAATTTAACCCTTTAGTTCTTTTTTTAATTTTGATATCAAGATTTCAAAAAGAGATAAAGGCATATTGTAAATGAGAAAAATATTGGGTATGACCCAAATTTTATGATGGGCATAAATGTACTCATCTTATTTACATATTGTGACATCACAGGGTGGTGGCCATATTGGATTGCATAACTTCTGGTAAAATTGAACTTTGAACAGATTTACACGGAAGCTTTGAGTGTTTGATTTTTTTTTTTGTCATCTTATCCTTAAAGGAGTGATAGTTTGCTTTTTTTAAAAAAAAAAAAAAAAAAAAGGAACTATGCATTTTCAAACATTTCCCTGTGGTCTACATAAACTCTAAATGCTCTGCTTGGGTCTGAATTCTTGAGTTCAACTCCACAGGTCCATCTTCACCCCTATTTTTGAATAATGACACAACAAAGATGGTTTTGAGTGCTAGTCCTTTAAATGCACATGTGCCTCTTCAGGCCCCACCCCCTCCAGGTTGTTGACTGTACGCTCTGTCCCCTTCAACCAACAACTGAAAATTCTTCATACTCTGTCTGTAAATGATAATTTTCTACCACAACTAACCATCTATTTTCTTTACATCTCACTTAGGAAGAAAAATTTCTCATTAAACTTTAAGGAAATATTGATGTTTATAAACTATATTGACAAAAATATTGGGACCCATCATAATTTCAGCTTGTAAGATATCCTGGTCTTACTGATTTGAGATATAATGGTTTACACTGCCATGCTCCAATGGATATTTTTGGGATAGCCAGTTTAAAGGTAGGGTAGGAGATGTTTTCCTGGAGCATTTTTTACTATATGACTCAAAATCCCCTTCACACATCAATTACAACCAATTAATTAAATGGTCTAACACAAAAACATAAAATTTTAGTCACCTGTGGAAAGGACAGGACTGAAAAAACACCATCCAATCATTTTAATTGGCCCATCGAAATTATTAAATTGCGATATGTCTATCAAGCTCAACTGCCATCAGTGTGTATGATTTAGCGGGATCAGGAAAATCTAATTGTTGAAAGTGAGTATAATATTCATATTTCTATTTTCATTAGTGTATTGCAAATCACTGTATTTTCTTTAAGTTACAGTCATTTCCATCAGGAGAAGAGTCTGCCATGTTGCAGTGCCACATCTCTACAATAGCTCAGAATGGACTTCCTCTATTTTCCATCTTATAGCAGGTGATCCAGCTTAAGGTGCATAAACTATGTTTGAGTGTGGATCTGAATCAGTATCCACTTACCTGAAAAAAACATAACCTGTAGTGGGGAACTTGACTGTTTTTTGCAGTCACTGTAGGTGAGGGTGAGTTGGTGGGTATTTAGTTGGTTGCATTCAGAAGCTTCACCTCTCAATGTAAATGAAAGTTTCATACTGAACTTTGTAAAAATTCACTAGTCAAAGTAGAGCTAAAATGAATAATTTTCACTAAGCCAGGTATTTGTTACCTATTTCATTGAGATATAACATTTCCAATGCTGTTTGTTAGCTTGTGGGATTTGCAAATTTGCAGGCAGTTGCTATTTGACTTCTTACACTGTTGTTAAAGTTACTGATAGCCAAAACATCCACACAGATGAAAGCAGAAGTAGCTGGCAATATGGCAGTCTGACTTGTTTTCCATTCAGCGTGATAGTAAGACTACATAAACTCTCCATTAATACTTTTTAGATCTTGTAAAAATTACAGCATGCCACTTTTGCAGACAAAGAGTTAGGTGAGCTTATTTTTGGCAGGTTCATCCTGGACTCCGTGCCTGTTCAAAGCTAATAGTGTTGGATGGCGTCCCCTAGCTTAGCACTGAAAGCTTGGCCCTCAGGACAGGTTTCAGCTCTACCTCCTCAGTTAAGTGCTGATAAGGAGCCTGCTGGCTGCCGCACACTTACCAAAGAACAAAACAATACCAAGAAAAGGCTTTCGAAGGGGAGCTCTGAAGCCTTATCATTATCCACTAACACTCCAAATGTTTTGGGTGATTTATCTGCTGATGTGTAGACTAAATCATCCGAAGATGGCTTTTTTTCCTGCCTTTTTTTTTTTTTTTGAGAGGATGTAGGACATACTGCCCACGCTTTTATTCCTTATTCCTCAATTATGATAGTGAGCAATCTCTTATACCTCTTATGCTGCATTTTGCAAAAGCATGGTCAGCATCAAATGTCAAAACATTTAAGAAGCTGCAGGTATGCATTACACACATTTTTCCTGTACTTCTTCCATTCTGGCATCTGTATGGCTGATTAGAACAATGTATGAGTAATGGGAGAGCTACGTGCAGCCTACACACAGCACAGATTTTTTGGAAAGATAGATGAGCCTAGCAGATACAGGCCCCGAGACGCAACACGATCAAGAACTACTCCAGAAACCGCCTCAACACCTGATAGATTTAGTCTGACGTTTACTGTGTGTCTTTGCATGATCGAGGAAGTGCCGTTATAAAAAACAGGCCCATCTGTGATTTATCGCCCGATCTGTGTGTGTTTTTATCTTCTGTCTGAATCTCAGTGGAAAGAGGGGAAAAAAAGTTTATCGTCTCTTTCCATTAGCTACATAAAAGATGGATCTGTTAACACTAAACTACAAGGCCCACATCCGCCTGTCATCACGCACCGACTGAACCGTCAGACTGTGTTGAATTGGGGATGGGAATTTGCAGCGCATGTAATTAGTAATTTTGTGCTTCTGCCCGTGCACGTACCTTCATATGTCTGTGCCACCGTGTCTGAGTCTGTGCATCCATCTAAGGTTTCAAGGGAAAATGAGAGGTTACCATGCATGTGTGTGGATGTGTGTTTATGGGCTTTTAATAAGTGCATGTATGTGTGTGTACATGCATGTTACAGAGAAAAAGACAGTGAAAGTGAGACGGGGAGTATAATTGATAATTGTAGCATAATGATAATAATGCCATATGCTATTCCCTTGGCTGGTTTTAGCTTTTTTAAGTGCTGCAGAAAGCTGGGATCCATTAAGAGAAACATTTTTCCACCAGTCGTGCATGTAGAGACAGGGCTCTCCTCCAGCATGCTTCATCTCTGTCTGTCTCTGTCTGTCTTTAAGTCCACAATCGCTAATTTCACCTCATAGAAAAAAATCTTCATGAATATTGATGATGCAATGGGGAATGATAAAAACTTTTTGGGGCAAAATCTTAAAAAATTACTGGGTAAAAAAAAAAAAAAAAAGACTAAAGAAAGCAAGCTCAAAATGAACAATTACATAGTACAGAGTTCCTCCGGGGTATTAAAAAGTTTTAAAAGTCTTGAATTTAGAAATCTGCGTGTAGTTCCTTAAATAAAATCTTATTAGTATTAAATTTATTATGGTAAATCTTCAGTTCTGTTGCCATAAACTTGTTGGCTTGTGCTGTGATTGACTGTGTCTGGGAAATATTTAAGCTGCAAAAAAAAGTTACATTACTCTACTCAGTTCCACATGTTTCAACCTGACAATTTATTTTGAAATTAGGAACCAGTTATCAATAACTTTGCAGCCCCCAGTGAGAAATAATTCAGAATGGTGAGAATCAAGGCTTTGGAGAAAATAAATACACTTTCCTAAATTCTAAGAGCTGCAATTTTTTGCCAGTATGGTCATGAAATAGACTGTGAAATAGACATTAAATTATGTTCTAAGTAGTCTTTAAAAGGTCTTCAAAAGTCTTAAATCTAACTTGTAGGGACCCTGATAGTAGCAAGTCCAATTATGGTAGCTTCTGCTTCAAACATACCAGTTAATGCAGCAATTAAACACTTGAAAAAAAATGTGGACTCATAAAAAGGAAAAAGACAAATACAGAGATCAAACTGTCGTCTAAAAGTTGTTGTTGCACTCAGCTGTTCATTAAATACAAAATTGGAAAGGTGGTTAAAGATTGAATGAATTACAAAGCTTCAGTCTGTACGCACTCCATAAAGAGCTGTAAGGAAAGCCAAGAGTAAAGTTTAACACCAGAGATGAAAGACTCTGATTAATGTCAGGGCTTAAGTGGTTCCATAAAGGTTTAAGTGGTCAAGGTTGTTGTCTGTGCAGCAGAAAGTCACGGGTCAAACCACTGCTGTCACAAAACCAGGTTTTCTCCACTGTCTGCCAAC
This sequence comes from Apogon hyalosoma, assembly GCA_037367295.1. NCBI lineage: Eukaryota > Metazoa > Chordata > Actinopteri > Kurtiformes > Apogonidae > Apogon > Apogon hyalosoma. The sequence goes on from JAPQRP010000014.1 coordinate 20,227,439, forward strand.
TTCAGGCTTCTACAAAACCCTAAGTCATGTGGTACTGTTAACGTAATTGTTATTATTTTGTCATTAGAGCCCTAACGTTCTGTTTAAGCTAAAACTGCAGTTCAGTAGGTGCACTTCCGTCAAGAAGGCTTCAATGTGTGTTAAAAACAGTGTTTCAACAGTGAACCTTTTATTATTTTTTTTAAAATATTGCATGAAAGCTCAGAAAAGTTGCCACTATTGAAAACTAAACGCAAGCAAGTGCCATGAATAAAGATATTACAAGTAATTCAGTGCATGTGCGGACCGATGTGACTGTAACGTCCATTGAATTGATACAAAAGACACTCATGTCATATTAGATTGAAACTATAATGATACACCATCATGTACGAAGAAGGGTAGAAACACATGTTACACAAAGGTTTTGACAAGCTGTGTAAGAGTTTGAAACAATGGTATATATTCCAAACCAGGGTTTCAGTTCAGGAGGAAAGCCGAAGCTGCTTCAGAATATCAATCGATGCTTCAAATATATTCAACTGGCAAAGGTGAGAGTATCAAGTTAACATTAACTAGTTAGCACTCTCCTTTGTTTTGTTTGGCAGCAGTATTGGCTCATCAAGTACACTTCTTTAATTTGTACGCTTCCATCCTTGCAGTGGTGTAAGGAGAAGGAGACCCCAACATACAAGTATGCATATCCAAAGTGGAGTTGTAGCAGAGACCTCACTATGTTCCCTGACTGAAAAGCATATTTGAGTTTATCGTCTTTCCAGAGGTGATCTAAATATTTGTGGCTTGATCAGGATGGAGCATTGACAGGTCTCTGTACTGCAGTTCTGTGCCGTGTCCGGTGTTTTGCCTTCCACGTCTCTACACCAGTCACACCACCAAAAACGCTGAATTGGAACCAAGTGGAAATTTCTCTTTACTGTTGCCAATGTGATATATAAAACCATTTTCTCCATAAAAGAAACTGTTTTCTTAAAGCAAAGTAGTCTTCCATATTGTAACACATGCAGCTTTTGCATAAATATAGAAGTCTACACTTAACAAAAGGTTGAAGTTAATGACTCTGTTCAGGAAATAATCATTATTAACATTTCCTGAAAGTGTAACTCTGCATCCAGTGCAAACTTTGCATCTTTTCCAGAGTGTTTTGTGCACATTTCTGACCAACAAAGAGCTGAGGATTGAAATAAAGACATTTTGTTTATGAGCTCATCATTTTGTGATTTTGTCATAACACAGATGAGGGTTGTGGAAAAAATGTAGACTATCAAAAGTCATCAAAAATAATGGTTATGCAATCACGTTCTAACTCCCGTGTGTATCATGTGACTAAAACAGACAGAAAAGAAAACATGGAATGAATCAAAGCACTGTTTTTGTCAGTACAATGACATAGATATTGATGGAAGAACTGAAGTGATTTTGGTTTTTAATCAAGTAAACATGGAAAATGGATAGATATCAGCTCTGAAATTAAACTACTATGAGCGATTTTTGTTGGTATCATTATATTTGTCCAAACAAATGAACCTTTAATTGGACCAGGCATTAAAATGAACAAGAAATTGAAGAAAACAAGGATGGTCTAATAATTTTTTCCATGACTGTATATACTGTGGGTTTATTAAGAGTGCAGCTCTAGGTCATGATGATTCATGAAGCCTAATTTCAGCATCTGTATCTCCTCAGCAACACATCAGACATGATAACCTTGTAGCTGGTGACTTCACTCACCCTCTAGTTCTATAGAAGATAACCCATGTCTTTCTGCACATGTTTTGAAGAATAGCTCCTGTCCTGTACGTGAGACAGAAATAGTTCTCATCAGCCTCCTCTTTTCCTCTACTTAATGTAATTGCTCTGAAAAGTCAACCCATTTTCCTGTGTTCTTTATTTCTTTTCCATACTTCTTACATGACCAGATAGCTTCAGGGCTTTCTGGCTGAAGCTCCTTCACTGAATTCTGTTGGACACTAGTAATCTTGTTGATCCAGGAATTATTATGTTTTCCATTGTTGCATATATTTATTAAGTATCAACCCTAAAAGTACAGGGAAAGACATGATTGCAGTAGCTAGTCAAAAATCCCAGCATCACTTCATTTTCATTTTATTGTATGTTTGGAAGGCTGCACAATTAATCAAATTGCAATATCAGTCTGTGTTGATAAAGGTCCAGATTAAGGATGAGTTGTGATATTTAGTGAAATGGAACAGAGAGAGATGTTTATTAGATGTTAGTTTAAAAATCACTATATTTTGTATGTACTAAGAACTTATATCATTAGGTTTTTTATTTGTCTCATGCTGCTTGAAGTCCATCATGGATATTCATCTGTGGATTGCCACATGCTGCCAGATCAACCCCACCCCCACCCCACCCTCCACCCCACACGTACTAGGTTTTTGCAAAGAACCACAATTGCTAAACTGGACTTGGCAACCACAGTGAGAACACTTTGTCTGCATAGTTGGACGCTACATTTGCAGGTAGGCAGCCTGTTGAAAGAATAAAGCAGAAACAGAGGTAAAATCCATTGGTTGTGGTAGTGAAAGGAGGACTGTGGTTGTTCAGAGTAATGTTTTTACCTGACTCTGGGTTCACCGTGCTGAATCTGGGTCAAAACAGACATTGCAGTATTTTACTTCATAAAAGGAACTTTTTGCTCACAATGCCAATGTGTTTTTGGGACTGAAATCCGTAGGCAGGTGGACGGCTTTACTCTTCAGTGAAAAGTTTAAATGAAAACACATATGTTCACGCATAATAAATCCACACACACATGCACATATACACACACAGACAGTTTACAGACCAGCTGCATGTCCTTACATGATTGTCATCATACATATGTCAAAACCAGAGTATGGGCATGTGTGCCTGTACTTGACTCTTTACTGTGGGTTTTTAGGCCTGGAAACATCCACCAAAAATGTATTTAGTCTGGTCTAGATCAGGTAGTGTTGATCTCACACTGTTTTGCTGATTGCCAAATCCAACCCTGTCACCAGAATAAATGGTGGGGATTTCGTATTTTTTATTCCACAATGCTCTTCCTTATTTGCGCGTGTTTCACCAAAACAACTTGTTTCTTGAAACTATTTTGCAAATTTATTGTTAGAGCATCTAGCGCACACTACTGCTCAAAAACTAGCCAAAAAAGACAAAAGCATTACTCCTAATGTAGAATGATAGCAGAAAGTACCAGACCTTTCTGGTACATCTAGGGCTGGAGATGTGAAGCTAGAACTGAACATCAGCCGACCAATAAATATCAGCCAAGAGCTGTTTTAAACTTCTGAACTGTTATTTTCCCATCAAAGTTGGTTTTCAATTTCCCATTTCCACTATAACAGCTGATTTAATTTACAAAATATATTATCGTCTACCAGAGCTGCACAATATATTGTTTGAGCATCGTCATCGCAATGTACATGTCCGCAATAGTCACATCGCAGGTCCTGCAGTGTAGGAGACAAATGAACTCAATGCATTCTCATCTAATTTCAAGGGTATGTGACACACATTGTGCGTAGCAATCCACCAATCACAATTGTTCTTAATCAGTTTGAAGTGAGTCACTGGTAACAACATTGAAAAATGAGCAACGAACAAGAGAAAATCACCGTAAATGAAAGAGCCCGATGTGGTGGTGCACCATCCATCTGGAAAATGATGGTTAGTTGACGGTCAACCAGTTGTGATGACACATATTCAGTCTAAAGGTCAAGGTCAACATGTGCAGTAATTGATCTCTCTTTGAGGAAAAATGGACTGATGATTCGATTGCACATGATCCTGCAATGTGATTAAAAACTACAAACCACTGAGTATATAGAACAAATCTGATTAACGTATATCATCAATTGCTTTTATAATTAATGTTTAAAATTGTAAAGAGAGTTTGTGGACATCCTGCATTTTAACTAAACGATACTGCTTTCCTAATTAACGCTTTAAAACCTGATGCGTCATTGCTGACACACCCTGCGCATATGCAGTTTGGATGGCTGTAACTCTTTCACTGTTTGTACAACTGGGAAAAATTCCAATGGTTTCTGAAACCTGAGATGTTGTGCTTTATAGACTTTATTGGATCATTACGGTAATTTCACCCACGCCTTAACTAGAGGCTGGAGAAGAAAGTGTTTTAGTAGAAATATAAAATGCAGTAAAGTGTAAATGATTGCCCATCTTTCCAGGACACTTTTTTCCCCCCATATCTTTCAAAATCTAGCAAACGGACTCACAGCATATTTTCTAACCTTTTTATAGTCAAAATAAGAAAAAAAGTCCAGGCGGACCACTTTAGGCTTAGGGTTTAAAGGGTTAACCAAAATACTATTATTGCCTAAACCTAAAAGGGTCTGGGAGTTGGGATTTGAACTTCAGTCTCAGGATTTAAGAGATAAAATAAGATATAAAAATATGGCAAATTCTTCAATGATAAATTAAGTTGAGATTAAATATGACATTGTATTCTGATAACTGGACTAACCAAGCCTCATAAACAAGTACTCACATTTAAATGGCCAGTGTAGATGAAAGTGTATCTGCTCTTTGTCACTATTTCTCTAAAACTGTGTTGAACAGTGCAGCAATCTGATAGTTTTCATTGTCCATCTTTGCCATAATTGTAATCAAATCTACATCCAGTCTAATGTTGAATAGTCGAACAAAACACTTGTCATTCACACTTTATAGGGCCCTCTTGAAAACATGACTTTCTTTACAGAGCCTTGCCAGACCACAGTGAATCAAACAAATATCAAGCTCGGTCTGTGCGGCCTCCGATTCATTCCAGTGGGTCAACGCTATTTTTCCCATTTCTCCCATTTCACTGCCCCTCCATCATCTACTTCTCCAGAGCCGCAGACCTCCCCGGCAGACCGTCAGGCACAGGGACGTCATTGGTGTCAGACTGTGACGCATTACAGCCAGAATATGTGGTATTGTTTTTCAAAACATTGTCTATTAGATTAAATGAGGCTTGTGTAAGCTGCTTATGTTTGGCTCAAGAAGAACGGAGATATACTTGTAGAGATTCTTAGCGTGCTTGAAACACACAAACTTGATGTTAATGTCTCGGAGCCTGGATTTGTGAATAGCAAATAGTGTGAAATGGAGCAAGTGGTAACCTGTGGAGTGGAACAGTGACAACAAGAAGACACTTTCACAAAGCTCCAGAGGTGACCCCATACTAAAATGTCAAACTTTTACAGCAGAAATAAACATTTTAACCCTTCAGGCGCCCAAGTTTTTTCCATAAATATTCAATTTTGATATCAAGATTATAAAAAGCTGTGGTTAGAGATAAAGGCATATTGTAAATGAGAAAAATATTGGGTATGTGTGGTGTGTGGTTTAGCATGAGCAAGACGACTTTCACCATTTGCTGTTCCCCTGTGCTATCGTTTTATCCAAAGATGGATATATGAGACTTCCAGAAAATGGCAAAGCTTTAGAACAGTATTCCGCAAACCACTGGGTGATGTCAAAGTTGCTGTCCACTTCTTATATACAGTCGATGAGAGACAGCTGCAAATTATGGCAGGAACTGAACACCATGCACTTCCTGAATGCTGGAAAATGATGTTTAATACAAGTAAAACACATGTTTACAGACGGGCTGTTTCTGCTCCATGAGTCAAAGTAAATAGACCATGCAACAAAGATACAGTAGTCAATACTCATCAGCAGCTGAAAATAGACTAAGGTTAAATATGGAGCAATGTGGAAGAATTACAACATGTACAAATGGAAGCTTCTTTTGCATCAAGAGACAAGACTCATTTACTCTTCAAAGATCCCAACAAAACATTCAATAACAGGTCAAATATTGGTAAAATTGCACTTACATCAGTTAAGACATTTCTCATTGTTCATATTAGTTCAAAGTTCTTCACATATTTTGTGAAATGATTAGTTTGTAAATGTGAACATGTTTATGTAATTGTACTTTTTACACTAACAAAAGACAAAAGATTTGAGTTGTCATTATTCATAGGCTATTATGATAGCATTTGGGATTCAATTCATCTGTATGTGCCCCCTTGTTTGACACTCCTTGATTTTTAATATCTTCATTGTAAAAATAGCATTTCACAAATTCATCCCATGGGTCAGCTTGTCCCCTCTGGTGGGCCGGTTTTGACCCATGGGCTTTATTTTATTTTTTTTTATACCAGGTAAGTTAGTTGAGAACTGATTCTCATTTTCAGGAACAACATATAGAGACGAACAACCAGTCACTCTGACATTCACACCTATGGGCAATTTAGATGAACCAACCTACTAGAGCAGATTTTTGAATGGTGGGTGGAAGACGGAGTACCTGGAGAAAACCCACGCAAATACAGGGAGAACATGCAAACCCACACAGAAAAGTTCCTGGTGTTGGAATCAAACTCAGGACCGTTTTGGTGCAAGGCGACAGAGCTAACCACCGCACCGCTGTGTGTTTGACATATACTTTAGACAGGGAATGAAAGGGGCTTGCATCAAGAGATAAGACTCATTTGTTCTTCAAAGATCCCAATTGTCCCTCACCAGAGAAGTGAAGAGAGGCAGAAGAGAATAAAAGGCCAGAGAAGAAAGGCTGAAGTCAATGCCTGCAGTTTCAGCAGAGGAGACGATTGAGACGAGTGCCCTCTGCAACAAATGAAAGCAAGGTGCATGTCTTTGATCCGCTCCCCACGGCAGGACCGGCTCGTGATAAGATGATAAGAAAAGACTGTTTCCTGTCTGTGCAGCGGCCACTTCCCGACATCTCACCCTTAATCATTTCCTTGGCCTCAGTGAGTCTACGTCTCCCTTCTGTTCAGCCTCTCGGCCTCGTCGGTCCACTCACCCGGGTTCGCGGGAATCGCTGGGATGGGAGGGATCGATGAGACAGAGGGAAGGAGTAGACCGGCTGCCTCAAAGCCCTGATAAGACTGAGACCAGACAGGAACGTCCTCAGGCAGACAACGGCTTCAGCTGTTCTCCATCTGCACTGGGATGTGGGTCACTACTTTTACTGGATATAGCACCTCATAAATCTGTGACGCATTAATCAGGTCACCAACACAATGCACATTAGTTCTCGTCTCAACTTCAGGAATTACTGGTTTGGAGCAAGTCTGTATTCATAATTATGTAGAGCAGGGGTGTCAAACTCATTTTAGTTCAGCCCAATATGATCTCAAATGGGCTGGACCAGTAAAATAATAATATAATAACCTTTACGTAATGGCAACTCCAAACTTTTGTCTATGTTTTAGATGGAAAAAAGTAAAATTACATCATGAAAACATTTACAGTTTATCATTTACACATGTACATTCCAACTTACAGATTATGTCATACTCGGAGAAATGTTTGTTGGAAGTCTTGACCTTATATGTGCAAATGTTGTGACGTAACTGCTTATAAACGTAACAAATTAAGCAGGATTTGAAACGGATTGTAGAAATCCATTTGATTTTTGCCAAAATTAATATAAAGATAGCTTTGCAGCACCTGGAAGGTTCAAATCCAAACTTTATGAACTATTAGGATCCAAATACACAAATAAATGAACCACAGACTAATAAAAGTGGGTTTAGCAAAATTTCATGTTCATTTTGTTCCGATTCTTCACATTTTTTAAATAAAGGATAGCTTGTAAATATGAACCTTTTCATGTGTTTGTACTTTTTATGCTAAAACAAAGACAAAAATGTGTAGTTGTCAGTATTTATAAGTTATTATGATAGGATTTGAGCTCAGATTGGTCTGTATGTGCCCCCTGAACTAAAATGAGTTAACACCCCTTGTTTGTTAATATGTTCAGTGTTGAGTGTGTTCAGTGTTGAGTACTTTTTAGACAGAATAGAAGAGTAAAGGCTGAGGCTGCCGTGTCCTCTTCTGCTTTGTCTGGCACACAAAACCCATTTAGCTCTTGTATTTCTTATTAAGGTTTTATCTTGTATTGAATAAATGTATGAAGGATTTAATCAACGCATCATGTTGATTCTGGAAAACCACAGCTACTCCAGATTGTCGTCATATCACAGACGAATCACGGCAAATGTAATGTTTTTGTAAGCAGACATCTTAACCTATAAAGACCCATTGTTAATTTTGTGTTGGTTCGCAAATGAATTTTTCTCTCCATTTAACCTTTCTTAAGTGATTAATGACCATTTATAATATATCATCCCCTGTATTTTTGCATTTTTCACAGTAAATTATATATTTTCCTATATTTAATTTAGATGCTCATGAAAAGAGTACATTCAAAGGTTATATCAAAACAGAGAAAACTGAAGAAAAAGCAAATCCATCAATTACTGAACATAAACCTAGTATCTCCATCCACTGTCATTCATCCAACTCCATGGGTTTTACTGGTGAATCAATGTTGTAGAAGATGGCGGTGTTTCCACGGTAACTACGGAGCTTCTGAACGTCCAAATGAGTAATATCTGATGACCATGAACAGATGAAGAACTGTATTTACACCAATTATTTACAAAGATTGATAGGATTAATGGATCAGCAGGTATTAAACTGTTCAGATCAGTAGATGCTTTAAGTTGTTGGTGGATGTTTTTTATGAGTTAATTCCACATCTAGGTCCATCAAACTGCCTACATGATCTTCACTTTAAGCTATATTTCAAGAAATCTGTTGTTAAACACTGCTGGGAAAGTATACTATGTGGACAAAAGTATGTGGACACGCTAAATTCAGGTGTTTCTTTTCTAACAGGGGTCTGAGATACAAAACAATGACAAATCTCATAATTTAGTTTTATATTGTGATAAATATCATTGCATTGGTTTGTTTAGTGTAAGTTATCTTTGCTTCTTCCAAAATGCCTCAGAGATGGTTTTTACTTAATTTCTCTCAACACTGAGTTTTTTAGTTTTAATCCATGACTATGATCTTAAATGTTTTACCTGTAAATTGCTAATATATTTTTCATGCTCCGACTGTAAATAATAATTTTCCACCACAATCTACTTTCTTCACATCTCACTCAGGAAGAAAAATCTACCATTAAACATTAAGGAAATATGAATGTTTTTATCTCAAATCAGCTTGAGCAGGACATCTTATAGCTATAGACATGTGTCCCAATATTTTTGTCCATATATTTTATAAACATGTGTATCCCATACCCCTGTTAGAAAAGAAACATCTGAATTCAACGCATCCAAATTCTTTTGTCCATATAATGTATTTCAGATGGTCATGGTGATAAAGACAATGGAATCAACATGACTGCGTATTTTCCTGCCTCTGTGTGTATGTTTGGGTCAAGGAGGAAGAAACGCGCTCGTTTTGGAATCAGCTCCCTTGGGCCTCCTCGGACTGAATCTCTTCAATAGAAATATTCTTAACCATTTGTCCATTAACATCAAATATGCTTTTTTGTGGCCTTTCGGAACATGTTTCTTGTGAAATATTTTGTCTGAGCTGTCTTGTCTGTGTGTCCCATCGCCATCCCAGCTTCTTTTGTCCTTTAGAAAATAATAAAAATGAGTTTGAGCTTTCTACTGTCACAGGACTGTTTAGCAACGTACATGTTTTTATAGGACGATGTGAAAGAGAACTGGTTTCACAACTGTCTTCCAGGTCATTCAGTCTGCCTTTAAGGGTTCAGTTGAACTCTATCTCGCTGTGTCTAATTGGGCAATGTTTGTCTTCAGTCGTTACTTAACAGCAGCCTGTTCGTTCTCTCAGTTCACTCTGTTCACCCCTGCCCTTCTCTCTGAAATGGATACCGAATATTTTCCAGAACCAGGGGCCTACTTTCCGACCTCTAAGCATCTTGCAGGACCCTGAGGCCTCCTCATTTATTCCCCATTTGCCGGTATTTCACACACAGATCAACTCGCTCACATGCAAACCGTCTTAACCTAAGACCTCAGAGGAAAAGTACTGTGAGCATAAATCAAAGTTTTAAAAATACTGAGACAATGGTGAGATACAGTACTTGATGAACAGCGGGGGAAAAAGGATGTAAGATGGTGTTGTGGTGGAGGTGGGGTTTGTTGTATGTGGGGAAGGGGATACAGGAAGAACAGGGACACAGACTTTAAATAATTTTTATTTAAAATGAAATCGCTCAAAGTTTAGCTGTTACTAGCAATCAGGTGGAATGACAAAAGAATTGAACAAAGCAATAAGACGGCAGTGAAAACAAACATTTAATGAAATTATCAAGTCTTTTAGCATAAATTCTAGTTTTTAGAGAAAGTATTCTTATTGTGAAGGGTACTTCAGAGCAGTTATGCAAATACGTCTGGGTTGGGAAAAAGCTAAAAATAAGCTTAAAGTCCATTAATTTTATTAGAAGTGAGTTAACCATTTTTTCCACAGAGAAGCTAAAAAGTGAATGAAATTTAGAGGAAGAAGATGTAATGGATCTAAATTTTTTTAATTTTATACTTTTAAGAATGCTTAATTCTACCTGCCTTCTCTTGCACTGGTGTGTTGCATGGTGCTGCTGTCAACTGTGAAATTTCCTCATGGTGGGATCAATAGTCTTATCTTAACTTATCTTATAGTCCAATAATGCAATAGAGAAAAGCTAAAAGCAATTTAAAATGTATGAACATTTTAGATATGCAAGTAAAATGTATAACATTTACCCTGTAGGCCTGGGATGTCAAAGTCATTTTGGTTCAGGTTCCACATTCAGCCCAGTATGATCCCAAGTGAGCCGAACCAGTAAAACAATAAAATAACCTGTAAATAATAACTCAAAATGTTCTGTTTTTGTGCAAAAAAGTGTCATTTTTCAATATTATGTCTCTGTTTATCATTTGCACATGTGCATTACAGCTTACAGGCAGAATATTGGTAATATTACATTTATTTTTCTTAAAATGTCCGGTTCTTTATGGTTGCTTAGATAATTCACACTTTCTGATTAGGATAGTTTGTAGATGTAAACGGTTTCATTATGTAATTTAACCATTTTCACACTAAAACAAAGAGAAGCATTAGCAGTTGTCATTATTTATAGGTTATTATGATATTATTATATTGGTTTGACTCACTTACAGATCAGATTGTTCCTGTATGTGGATCCTGAGCTAAAATATTTGACACCTTTGATTGTTAATATATTCAGTGTAATTTTTGCACTTTGAAAATTAATCCCACGGGCTGGATTGGATCCTTTTGGGGGCCGGTTTTGGCCCGCAGGCTGCATGTTTGACACCACTGCTATAGGAACTCTACAGACATTAATTTAGAAATAAAAATATGAAGTGGGATAAGGGGCATAACTCTGGGATAAATTGGTAACAAGTAGTTTGTCTGAAAATGAATTCCAACCCAACACCACAGCCATTATCATCACTATTCAAATTGTGCATACAGGGAAGAATAAAAGTACTTTTGATGTGGTTGGTCGATGAGTCTGATCTAATCTGTCATTATTCATAGATAACCCCCAGCCCCTCTGGGTTCTCTAGATCATGTATCTATAGAGAAGTGTTGACAGACGACCAGGTAGGGCTGAAACTCCAGACACTGAGAGGTCAGCTGAGTTCAGAGTCACTGGTGCATCTTCTACAGCACAGACAGACTCAAAGGAGGCAAAATGTGGCCTAAATATATGCAGTCCGTCACAAAAAACTATTTCACAAAGGTTTTGCCAAACCCATATCATATCCAGAACTGAACAATTAAACAGAGCACATAGTTTTTGAAGTATGCTCCCTGTTGACTACTTCCCTTAAATTCTCCAACCGTTGTCCCATCTGTGGTCACTTCAGCAGCTTTGCCAATGAAAGCACTTGACAAATTGATCGTCCTCTTAAAAAACTTCTTTGATCTTGGTCAGGATCATAGTCTTCCCCCTTCAGGAGTACCCTAAGGAGGTTTAATGACTTACAAGGCTTACAGGTCAAAATAGTTTCCGTCTTAGATTTAGGGAAAAACAATAGTCAGCTTTCTCATCCATCACATTGGATTCCTGTGTCTGGTCCACGTATGCTCTACACCAGGGGCTCGTGGTCTTGAAACCAGTCCACCAAGGGGTCCAATCTGGTCTGTGGGATGACTTGGTAAAATGCAAAAATTACACTGACGATATTAACAATCAATGATGTCAGTCATTTTAGTTCAGGGGCCAAATTCAGCCAGACCAATAAAATACTATCATAATAACCTATAAATAAGGACATCTCCAAATTTCTCTCTTTGATTTAGTGAAAAAAAAAATACATGAAAATGTTTACATTTACAAACTATCCTTTCAAATAAAATGTGAATAACCTAAACAAATATGAATAACCTGATATGATATGTCTTAAGAGAAGAAAGGACAATTTTAAGAATATTCTGCCTGTTACTAAATGTTTTGTGCCTTTGCAGATCCACTAAGTCGTAACGTACATGTGTAAATCATAAGATGAGGCATCATGATGTGGTTGAAATTGCGTTTATTTTTCTTAGTAGATTTCAGGTTGTTTTTGGTTGTTCACAGTTTTTAAGGCATACTATGTAGATGGAAACATTTTTATTGTGTAATTTAACTTTTTTCACTGTTGTTATTTTACTGGTCTGGCACAGTTGAGTTCAAGTCGGGCTGAATGTGGCCCCTGAAAGAAAATGAGTTTGACACCCATACTCTGCATAATGACGGCTCCTTTTTTTAAACACCCAAATGCATCAGACTTTTATTAGTACTTTATTTTAAACAGTCACACACTATGCTATATCTCTACAGTAACTCAGTAACTTTGTGTTTTTGTGGCCACTCTAAAAAGACTCCTGAATGTCCAAGGTCTCCTGTCTAGGTCTGAAAGGCTGAAAACAGAGCCCAGAGGAGCTGCTCAAGGTTTGTCTCTTTTCAGACTACTTGAGTTACAACATGTTGAAAGGTTAGCATTGACCACCAGAATCCTGTCTACTGAAGCTGTAAGTTGTAATTAAACCTCCATGATGGAAAGGGGCAGAGTAAAACTAAACTTTTGTATATAGAATAGAAGGCAAAAAATATCAAAATTGGAGAAAAGCTAAAGAAAACATGCCATAGCACTGCAAATTCATATAGAGATGCTACAAACAAGCTGAGAATGCTGCAGATTTTGAGAGACTACAATGAAGCTATAAACAATTTTAAGGAGGGAAGCTAAAAACCAGGTTAAACACTGCACATTTTACAGAGAGAAACTAACCCCCCCCAAAAAAAAAAAAAACAAAACTAAGAGATGCTACAAAGAAAAATGCTACAAAAAACTTACTGAGCCAAGTTTGGTAAAACAAGCTAAAAAATACTGTAGATTTTAAACTTTGGAGATGCCACATAGAAAATCTCAATATGACATTATGAATTGCGTATGGATAACACACCACTTTTAATTGGTGTGTTATCTGTATGCATTATAAGCTTTCCATGTGTATGTTCACACTGCGTAAAATAACACGCGATTAGCACGATTAACTGTTAGGGGTTAGCGCGATTAGTGGTTAACGGTTAGGGTTAGGCTTTGGGTTAGCGATTACGGATATGTAAACCGGAGATCTTGGTGTACATATACACACGTTCAGATGGCGCTTAATAACACGTGGAAGGGTGAAAATACATACATATAGCACACCAAATGCCGTAAGAACTGGCGTGACGTACAATGCGATTTAATGAGATCAGTCTGAAAATCTTGAATAGAATATAATAGAATACATCTTTATTTTCATTGTCACAGGAACAATGAAAATCTGTTTATACGAGCAGGCCTATAATTTTATATTTAATTTGTCTTGGTAACAAAATATCATGAGACAAAATATTAGACTATGCTGTTATTGAGAACCTGAGTTTATTTATTTGATGTATTTCTCATAACACATTTTGGCGACTGATATTCTATTTAGTGGACATCTACACGTGGCACTGGTTAAAACAGACATATTGTTAACCTCATAGCATAACTGCTTAAGTCGTATTTTTGGCCAAATTATGAAATCACCATAACACTGAGCTTCATTTTATGCAGATATCACAATTTGGCCATAAATATGACATAAATAATTATGCTATGAGGCTAACGATATGTGGATCCTACTGCTGCTTGCAAATCTGTGTGTTTGTACAAATTCAGACAGACTTTTGCTATCTGTCTGGTAAAGAACAGGTCAAAATCTGTCTTTTCTGTGTTGTAAATAACTGAGTTTAGGACTTGGCTTCTTCTGTTGTCGGCATGTTATCGTTCGCTGTCTGAATAACAGTCTGCTTTTCACCGTCTGAGTTGCCTTTGTCTGTTGCCATGTCATTTATTGCTGTTTGCAGACTTGTCTCAGTCCTGTTTTTCCTACCTTCCAGCATCTTTCAGTAGAGGTCAGTGTATTCAGCCCGGTCTGGTTTGGAGACTCACAGCAGTTGTCCCACTTGGCCTCAGGCTAAAGCTGTCGCGGTCTGGATAACTGGACTGTGCTCCAGCCAAAACCAGCGACTCCAGTTTGACAAAGAATTAGAGAATGAAAATGAGGTGACTGAGGCCAGTGGAAACAAGTGTGTGTGTGTGTGTGTGTGATTTGTGTATGCTTGTGCATGTTTTTATGGCCTAATCCCACTGCTTTTCTCCTGACACGCATTCTTACACAATCATATTCTGGAGTGTGTTCTTGAAAACATTTTTGGGGGAATTTGCAGTTGTAACACTCACCATTAATTTGCTTGAGCCAAAACTTAGGAAATTCCTCTGATAATCTAAAAATCTGGCAAATTTTTACAGACTTCCTCTCACACCACCAACTTTAAAGGAGTGATATTTAGCTTTTTTAAATGGAATTATGCATTTTCAAACATTTCCCTATGGTCTACATAAACTGTAAATGCTCTGCTTGGGTCTGAATTCTTCATTATTTCAACTCCACAGGTCCATCTTTAACCCTGTTTCTGACTAATGACACCAGAAAGATTGTTTTTAGCGCTGGCCCTTTAAATGCAAATGAGCCACTTCAGGCCCCACCCCCTCCAGGTTGTTGACTGTCCTTTCTGTCCCGTTCAGCCACTTGTGTTCGTTAATACAACTGACAACTGTATTTTAGGTCATCGGCCCGAAGTTTGGACATATTTTCAGTTTTTACTACAACCACTGATGCTGACAAAGAATTATGTCGTACTCGGAGAAATGTTCGTCAAAAGTCTTCACCTTATATCTCCAAATGTCGTGACATAACTAGTTATAGACGTAATAAATTAAGAAGGAATTAAAACAAGTTGTAGAAATCCACTCGATTTTTTGCTGAAATGAATATAAAGATAGCTTTGCAACACCTGGAGGGTTCAAATTCAAACTGTATGAACGGTTAGGGTCCAAATACACAAATAAATGAACCACAGACTAATAAAAGTGGGTTTAGCAAAATATGACTCCTTTAAAGAAAGATACCAAAACACATTTTACAGACAGAATCTAAAAGTAAGGTAAACATTAGATATAGATTTGAAAGAATCTGCAGACCAGCTGCTGTTAAAAAATGCTTTAGATTTTGAGTGACACTACAATGAAGCAAGAAATATTAAAAATTTTAAAGAGTACCTAAAAACACTGCAACTTGTACAAAGAGAAGCTAATAGTGAGCTAAATACTTTGGAGAAGATACAGAGAAAGATGCATCAAAAACTTATTCTCTTAATTTTAAAGAGAGAAGCTTAAAACAAGCTAAAAAATATTGCAAATGTTATATACAGAAGCTAAAGACAAGCTTAAAACTTTAGAAAGAAGCTACAAAAACAAGGATGCTGCAATTTTTCCAGACAGAAATTTAATGCAATAAAAACTGCAAATGTCAAACAAGTTTAGAGATGCGGTTAATTTGATTTATTAATAATGTATAAACATGTCTGGGCACAGACATTAGACTTTATTTCAATTTCTGTTCCCCCTACACAACTGTCTTGTGTGTGCATCTCTGAAACCAAAGGAAACAGCTTATTTGTTTTGTTCTGGAGATGGAGAACACACACCACTCCACAGTCCATCACCAGAACTGTCACTGAGCCAAATTCCCAATGGAAATAACACTGTGGTCATGGATGACCATCAAGACAAAAATGAAAATGAGTGCGGGGAAGAAATGTCAAAGGTTAGTTGGATCCGTTCAAGAGACAATGTACAACAGGAAGTGGTTTGATTTTTTTCAATGTTCCATTCCTCAATTTGGTCTTTGGTTTACCCTGTTACATGCATTATTATTAGTCATATTGTCATGATGTTTTGCCACAGATGAAATTACCACACATGATTTTGTCTTCCAGTCCAGGCTCAAAAGAAATGATTCGCATACTACTAGTACTGCTAAAGTCACCATTATCTCCTAAATCCTCTTTTCCACTACTTTACAAAGAATGCCAGTGGAATGAGATCAGCACATTTCCCGACTCTGTTTTTAACCCAGGTCGGAAATGTAAAATGTGAAATGTAAAAAAAAAATACCCCTTAACAGATGTAAATTGAATCAGACACAACCCTAAGCATTCATCACTGCTTTGCATGTTCCTCCTACAGTTAATTGTTCCCTTGACACTAAGATTTTACTTTAATGACTACTGAGAGAAGAGGAGTGTAAACCCTGCCAATAAAACCAGATCCACTATATGGGAAGTCTCCAGGAAGGACTCTTGAGTCCTGCCTGGGTATGCATCAGTTTTACATACTGTGCTCTTTAATTGTGTTTTGTAGTGAAGCCAGAGTGCAAGTATGTCTCAGTAGTCACTTTTCCATTGGACACCTGCGCAAAACTTTACCAATATTTACTAAATGTTAAAAAACAGAAGTGTGTAATGTCAGTTTTTACATTAAATCACAAATGGGATGATTTGTTTATTCATTATCGTGAGATGACATGAGAAGTCATTCCATAAACATGGCGACAAACGTAAATATCGTGTTGATTTACAGAAATATTCATTATTATTATTATTATTATATATTACCCCTCTATCCCTTACTAAATTCAAAAATGATTCAATTTCTTGGTGTGTCCACACATACTGCACCATGTTTATTTTAAAACTTGTCTTCTTCGCTTGTAACATCTGTCAACGACTGTTTTTTGTTTTTTTTTTTTATTCTCATGACTAGTTGTGGAAAAAGGTCTTTCCATTGCAGTTTTGTGTGATATACCAGTTGTGCTACACTCGAAAAACCACCTCTTGCCAGTGCAAAAACTTTTAATTGTAAAAATGAGTTTTGATGAAATTGTTGTTTTCCATTAGGTAAATTTTTATGTCCGAGTTATATTCATGCAATTGACTTGAAGATAAAGTACCGCAAAAACTGCTGCATCCTTTGGTACCTTTTTTTTTTTTAGTAGAGCTTCTTGTATCTGTCTCTCCAGCAGGTTTTTTCACAGTAAAGATGTGGACTTTACGGTACACAGGTGTGGCTTACAAGTTCAATCATGCTTCTGGTCCATGTGTAGTAAACCGTGGCAATAGGCTTTCCTGCACAGGACCGAGGCCTTGGCTGTAGAACACTATCTGGAACATAAGCTCAATGAAGGTCATTAATCGCACCTGTGCTTTTATTGCTATGACAAGTCTGCTTCAGAAACAGTCCAAGATACATTTACTAATGGATTTATGCCTTTTCCTCATGTAACGTGCATCCAACATACTACACTACTGCCCACCCGCATTTTTTTTTATTACACTCACCAATCGTATTTTCATTTCTGCCTCATTTCTGACTGACTGTGTCATTCACTTTCCTGCACACATCATGCTCACTCACTTGACCTCAACACATTTTTTCCACTTACTTAAAATGCTGCTCAGCAATCGATGGGCACTGCTGACACAAGTCTTATGAAGCTCTCTGTCTGTGTATGTATGAGTGTCACTGTGCAAACGCAAAGTATTAAAAGTAAGGGTAGGGTCAGTGAGAGTGTAAAGGTAGAGGGGTCCAGAGTGCAAATACACAGCTAAGAACAGAGTGGTGAGGAGACATTTCAGACCTGTGCTCTGCTGAGAAAAGTCAGGGAGGCGTCGGTAAGGACAGGAACTAACTGTCAGCAACTTTAGTGGTACATGTTTAACGGCCATATTTAACTACTGTAGGAACAGTATTAGCAAATAGTAACAGTGGTTCTGATCTCACTGGAAAAATCATGTTTCCACTGGGCCACCATGCTGTTAAAACTTTCCTTCTTTTAATAGTAGGTGAATATTTTGTTTGAAAATTCTTGTCGTCTTTCTACAAAGTTTCGTGACGACTGATGCTGGATTTCTGGGTCCATCAGTAATCAATACATGAATAAAAAAAAATCCTGAGTATTGACTGATTATTAGTTTTCTTCTCTGTCTGGTTGTTTTTTAAACCCTCCTCCTCAGCTTCACCTCACGTGTGTTGTCTGGTCTAAAGTAGGGTAAGCACATAAAGATAATCGGGCTGTTTTTGTCCCAATTTTCCCCCTTCTCGACCAAGGTCGTCAAACGCCAGATTATTTTATGTCTTAAAAGATTATCCTATAAGATTATCCTGTGGTCTGAGGTGTGTTAAGAGTGAATTTGTCCCAATAATCAGCTCATAAATGGGTTGGGGCTGACAATCGTAAATATTAAACTTGTTCAATATTTATGACTAAAAATTGTCGTGTGTGGGGAAAGCCGACAACTCCTGAGTCATGACTGTGTGAATTGTGATGTGGAATGGAATGCAGCTAATCAAGAAGCGAGCTGACTGAAGAACAAGAAGGCAGGTGTAAATAAAGTTGGGTGGACCTCAGAAATAAAGTCACGATATCATGTTGACCAGCTGGTGGAGCTGTGGGAAGGCTGAGAATGTCTATTCAACGTCTCCGCCAAGTTGTACGACAATCAACATAACATGTTGTGTTTTCTGGTTGTTACTATGTTTCTACTTCTCCATTTTTGTTAGATCAACTTTGATCACATGAGATTTCTGGCTTGGAGGACTAGATTCTAGATCAGTGGTTCAACGCCTGATTTTTTTTAAATCTTCATGTGTGGGGTCTGTAATAGATAAAAAACCTCTTCAGATTTAGAAAATCCTTATGTGTGTACCCCGCTTAGGTTTAACTGTCAAAGGGAGTTCCATCAACTCCATCATCTTCATCAACACCACCAGTGACTTGGCTCCAGGAGGTTTTCTCCATAGCTCTAATACCTGATTCATACAATCACTTTGCATGGTGATCTTCTTGTTATGATCTAAGCACTAAAGTTTCTTATTCATGATATATCAGTTTGCTGTACTACAAACTCTCTCCATTTCTCTGAAACTACTTAGTCTCTCCTGATTGAAATAAGGCCATCAGTGCTTTGTGGTGGATGTACTACATAATAGCAACACCATCTCCTTGGCGTGAACCATCTGCTGCATACCAGTGCATTAGATTTTTTGGGTTCAGCCATCAAACAGAAGGAGAAATGGAACACCAAGGGAAAATTAACAGTTGCTGTAGCAATTGAGGATAAAACAACCTGGTTTAGTCACATCAGGTATTTAAACCTTAAGCAACTGCTTATTCAGACCTATTTTTCAGAGCTTGTTTTTGTTTTGGCTGTTTCCACCTTGGTTTGGCTTGAAGCCATAAATGACCATATAAAGACAACATGGGTGAGATGAGGAGGCATGAGGGTTGATGGTTGAGCTAATGCTAAATGCTCATTTGCAGACCTAGTAAGATGGTAAACTTTATGCAACATTTGCAAAACACAATTATTTGATGACCTTGTTAATGTAACAACAAACAGCAGGCAATGAACTCAATGAACTCCCATACAGCCAACATTATATTTAGGAAAACTTAGTATTATTAGTATTGAATAAGTTCACTTGTAGTCAGTTGGAGGCCCGTGTTTTTGGAGTGACTGTTATTAGTATTACATTGACATTTTAGATATTGCATTACATTTAGGTGTGAGACAGCCTGTAGTGAAGTTACTGATAAGGCAACAGTAGGGGTTTTAAAAATGCTGCTTGTTTTGGCGCTTTCTGATGATGTCATATCCTGCTTTGATTATATCCAATAAGCACAAGAGTAAATGTCAAGTCCCACCCAGGAGTTTTCCGGGCTGCTCAGACTATCTACCCCAAGGCAGGGACTTGTTTAGCCCCCGTAAAAGTTCTGGGACATTTTCAGTCGGGGGAAACGTACCAAAAATCCCCAGGTCCCATAAAATGACCCCAAGGTTCCTGCAGTGGAATATAAAGTAGAAACCAATAGTAATATAGTACTGAAACAAAACCCAAGTCACTAAAAGAGCACCGTGTTATGATTATACAACAAATTACACAAATTTGTTACACATAAGGATTTATTTTGGCATCTTGAGATTAGGATTTACCAAAAGTGTCATACACTGGAACACGAATAAACCAAAACTATTTCATAGAGCCAGTAGTGGCAAACTAAATAACATGTTTTTTATGGGCTAAGGCGTGTAGGTCTATTAGTAAACCACTTGCTATGTTGAGGTTAGAGTTTGAGAGTGCCAGGCTGCATTGACTTGTTTTTTTTGGTGACTGAGTGTGTGTACGTGTTTGTTTGCCTGTCTCTATGTCTGTTTGCTTGAATGACTATAAGTTGGTAATTGGGACATGTAAGGGAACCCACAAGTATGCCTGCATCCTGTAGTCTTTGTTTGTGTGTTTTTTCTGTGGGTTTTTTCATGTCACACAGGTCTGATTGTACAAGATTTTGATTTCTGCTGCAATTAGTCAAGCTTTCAGCTTTAATAGGAAACTTTGCTGCAAGCAGTGCCATAAATATGAAGAAAGGGTACGCCTCAACACTAATCAGTTCATGTTTGGAAATGCCATATCCTGGCAAGAAATATGTCCCCCACAGCACGATACGGATCACCAAAAATTTCCAAGTGCTGTTGTGCAGAGAATGCAAAAAAGTAGAAGTAAAACCATTTCAATTCAAAAGTTTCCCAGCAACGGCAATATTTGTGTTGCTATTGTAGTCAGTTATCTTGGAGAAGAATTAAATATAACAGTACAGGATGTTCCCAATTTGTCTAGAGTTATGTTGTGAACTTTTGATTAAATCCAAGTGAACTGAGCCCACACAGTCTCAGAGTAATGGCAACCCAAATCTGTCCTACTCTTCAAAAGACCTCTTAAAATCAGCAAGAGCTTGGTGCCTCTTGATAAATATAAAATAATGTATTCTTCCAGAACTGGACATATCCAGTACAAACAAGAATCAATAAGTTCCATCAATCAGCAGCATGTCATTAAGCCTTGAGCTTTACTAAGAAACTTCATGTCATACTGAAATATGAAGAACAATTCCACACTTGCCTCAACTCATTTCATGCTTACCACATACCGGCAACAAATTTGTTGTTATAGGCATCACGAAAACCTCCCATCCAATTTTCAGAGAGCACAAAGAGTAGAAATCCAACAGTTTCAATGCATGGTCTCAAAGAGTAAATGTAGGCGTTTCCCAGCAACTGCATATTTGTATTGGTCTTCTAGTTTTCTTGGAGAAGAAGTAAGTACAACATTGCAGTATGTTCCAAATTTGTCTTGATTAATTGTGACGTTTTTATTTTTTATGAAATCCAAGAGAACCCAGACGGTCTCAGAACAATGACACCCCAAGGTCGTCCTCCTCAGATGACCTCCCAACTTGTGCAGGACTTCTGCTTCCTCTTGATGCTACAGGGTCTAATAAAATAGCTCTGGGCGAAGTCCAAGACAAACAGGAGAATCAATAACTTGAAAGCTCTCCATTAATCTGACGTCCCTCCACTTCCCGGCTCGATTAGTGGAAATCTCCACCTACAGTCAGCGCCAACGTAAACAAATTCTTGAAGAGAAGAAAGACAGCGAAAGTAGAGCAATGCAACTACAGCAACAACACTGCACATAACAAAGGAAAATAATGTGTCTGTCTCAGCGGTGTGGTCTGAGCTAAGTCTGGAAGATATGAGATACATTTTCATTGATGGTGTAAGCTGACGACGGTCCCTAAAATCATTCCCTGCATATAAGCACTTTGAAAGCGCCAGTCTGGAGTCAGGAAACGCATGGTGTTTCACCACACTGATGCCTTTGTTTATTTTCAGTCAAAGCTCAGTCTTAGTGGTGATGCTGTGGCTACTGTGTCCCGAGGTAGTGAGGTAATGATCTCCTGAATGTCACATGTATTATATAACTTTTAGTTAAAGGAAAAAATCCACACACAGAAGTAATTCTATTGAAAAATGCTTTTTTGTATCAAAGAAGTCAAGCATGGTAACATTTAGAGACAATACTGTCTGTGAGGAGCAATGATTGGGACCTTGCACCTTTTTAGATGTTGGGGGTTGGGGGTGGGGTGTACAGTCACGGTAATTCATGTGTGACAAGACAATTGGATTTTACTTTACAAAATGGAATATTCATACCAAAGTGGTGCACTTCCTGTTGGTTTTAGCATATAGCTAACTGGACCTGGCACATGTGCCTACTCCTAAACCTATTTGAAACTAAATCCTAGGGTCAAAAATTTGGTAGGCTGAGTTGATTTTTTTTGTTTTTGTTTTTTAGCATATTTATCATTTTCAAAATAGTAATTTCAAGAGGATGTTTACATTGACTCATTTCCATTACGCTTTTTGCTGTGATAAAATGCGATTAACACATCTGGGTTTATGTGGCCAGCTTTACTGTCTTGCTCTTCCCCAACTTTACAATCTCACCCAAATGTTCTCTCCAGAATCCAAGGCAGTGGTGGTCAAAAAGTTAATATCCACAAACCAGTGGATGATGTCATAGTATGTATATGCATTAAGTTTATACAGTCTACACATCCATTGTTGTAGGTATTTCAGGCACATGTTCATCACATAAAGCAGCAGTGGTTATGTACAATCTGAGGTGTGACATGAACTCTTCCCTAACTGCATTTTACACATTCAAATACAGATACACAAAAACCAGTCCTTGCCAGCTCATTAGCATGTAGAGCTGACACTGCTCAGATTTATTCCACTCGGTCAATATGTTTTTGTCTTGTGTCACTGAAATGTAACCACAAGATGAGAACGAAGACTGTCTGTTGTTCTTGTTTGTCACTTTTCTAGGATCTACCTTTCAAAACAAACATAAAAAGTTGACATTCCACAGATGATAAAAAAGTGCATCCGTTCGGAAAGCTCTCTCCCAATCGGTCGGAAGTGCAAGTGCTTGTTTTGACAGGCTATCTGCTCTTGGCTTGGGTGGTAAGAATAACAAAAACAACTCTAAAGGGGCCCAACAGAACAACATGAGCACATGAACACAAATTAAAGAAACTAGACACAACACTGGAATCAAGGAGCAGCTCATTCTACGATTAAAACAGAAAAGCAAGGTCGTTTACAAAGACAGTTTGTTTCCTGATCAAGTCAAGGATTCACAGTGATCCCACTAACATTTAACTTATGCCCTTCGGATAAAGCATGCCATAAGGAATAAGTCACCAATGGATGATTCAGATAACTTTTTTTTATTTTTGCACTTTTTTCTAAATTGTATCAAA
The DNA here is from genome assembly GCA_037367295.1 of Apogon hyalosoma. NCBI lineage: Eukaryota > Metazoa > Chordata > Actinopteri > Kurtiformes > Apogonidae > Apogon > Apogon hyalosoma. The sequence continues at coordinate 20,250,911 of JAPQRP010000014.1, forward strand.
CTCATAATCGAGTGTGATACCTAAACTATGGTGTTAACTGACCCCTGACCTCTACTTTATACATCAATGGAAGTTCCAGGCTTGGAACTTGTAATTTCTTTTTTCTTTTTTAAAATGCTCAGTCAGTTGCCTCTACTATCATTGCATCATAATCTGTTCATGTTGTCCCCTCAATTGCTAAGAGTTATGGGGAAAATGCCAAAGATGAATTTTGTGAGCTCACAAAAACCTTGAGCTTTGACCACCAAAATATAACCTGTTCATCTTTGAGTTCCTGACAATGTTTGTGAAAAATTATAAGAAATGAACAAACAAAAAATTTCTCCAATATTGTTGACATGTCTCTTTCTTAAGACTACACTAACACAAGTTCACAGTAACATTGAACTTTAATCTTTGACCACTAAATCCTTTTTAGTTCATACTTGAAACAAATCTAAAACAAATTTTGTTGCCATTTATCAAACCATTCTGCATTTTAAGCATTACCAATAGAGGGCACATATAAAAACTTTATAAGCCAGATCTCTGATTCTTCTGGTATTTGATGACTGTAGTTAAGTATGTAGTTGGGTTTCTTTCTTGTAAAGCCCAAAAAAGGAGTTGTGAATGACCTAAATGCTATATATTCATTTTGCAGAAAGTCATATGGTCTGTATCTCCACTAGGTTTTCCTTCATTGTCCCTGATGAATGAATGAAGGAATGAATGACTGAGTGTACACATTTGGCTGCTATTATAGTAAAAAAAAAAAAAACCCACAACATTAATTTATGATACAAATGAATATATGATACAAATGTCCAAGTTCTTGAGCCATATTTTCTTTTTCATCCTCTGAATTATGATTCACTCTCCTCCTCTAGAACTTAATCTCTTGATTTGATAAAACTATTTTCCTTGTTTCTATTATTAACCATCCGCCCATGGAAAAAAGATGTGTGAACCAACTGGCTCAAACATCAAGATCCACAGCAGAAAAAAAAAACAAAAAACTGCTAACCGACAAAACTCGGTTCCAACTTAGAACCAATAAAAAAAAAAAGGACAAATACTCGGGACTCCTAAAATTAATTTGGTTCCGCTTATCAATGCCTAAATGCCTATGCATATCTGTAAGAACTATATGAAAGTTATCTGCAAGGTCTGTGTGGTTAGGAGCTAGGATACACAGCTGACCTTACAAAAGTCTCAGTGTTAGACTGTGGTAAAGTATCAAAATTCTAATTTCACTTTTGCAAAGAAGTTAGCAGTGTTGGAATTGAAACTCAGATTCAAATTCAGAAGATCCACAGTCCATAAGCAGAATCTGAACGGGAGTCAATCCAATTAGGGCTGCACAATATTGTAAAAATCTGACATTGTGATTTTTTTTTTTTAAAACCCTGCGATATATATATATATTGCGATATGGAAAAAATACTCAGAGTATATAATAGCTGTGTGGTGCCGACGTAAATGGTCAAACAAACGTTGCTCATTTTTCAATGTTGTTACCAGCGACTCACTCCACGCACAGGGGCGTGGTCTGCTTCGGCAAACTGATTAAGAATGATTGTGATTGGTGGATCACTGCGTGCAGTGTGTGTCAAGCATCCAGGATGAAATTAGATGAGAACACGTTGAGTTTATTTGCCTCTTACATTGCATAACTTGCAATGTGACTATTGCGCACACATACATCGCGATGATGTTGGTCAAGTGATACATTGTGCAGCTCTAAATCCAATGCAAAAAAGTACCTAACCTTGCTACAAAGCACCTCATCAACATGACAACAGTAGTACGCTAGTGGAAGCATTAAACACCACAGGTTGTTTTTGTGTAGCTTGTGTTCATTATCAGGACTGTGGAGTCACTTGGGATGTAGCCAAACTTACTATCACCTCTGACTTTTAGTAAATCTGAACACTACTCACACAACTGAGACAAAGTGTTACTGGAAGAGCAGATATATTGCTCCCAGTGTAGCAGCTACTGATAATGATTTACAAATCTACAACAGTCATTAAAATGTGGATTTGTAAGAAGGCTAAAACAGAGACCAGCCTGACTATGACGTGATGCCATCCAAAGTATTGGTGGAGAAAGTGTGGACAGTCCACTAATTGCCAGACACGGTAGGCTGGATGGCTGTGTGCTTTAGTCTGACAATTTCTGTCACAACATCATTCATCAAACTCAACAGCTCAACCAACAGCACAACAACAGCAAAGGGAGAGACGTGGAGAGAAAGTGAGAGGCTCATTCCACAATGTGATACCAAGGGGAAAGGCTATCTTGGCCGGTAAATGAGAAACTCATTCAATTACACCCTTCCCCCCCAGCCGGCCTCTGTACTGTGCTGGCGGAACGAAGCGCGGAGAGAAACATTTTAGGCACTGACCGTGTTCCAATCAGACACGGCATTCTGGGTAATTGGACGAGGAAAGCCAGTTTGATTGAGTGGGAGGAAGAATAACAATAGCAGTTATGGTTCTGAGTGCCAGCTGTGCGATCATGGGGTCAAACTGAGTTGGCAATCTGCCTCATGTCATGAATCTTAGCTCATTGAGATTTATTATATGCTCTTTTATGCACTTGGAGCATGTTTGCATTTTTTTTGTTTTGCATTTGCAATATGCTAAATACCAAATCTAGAAAGTATATTGTGTCAGCAATACATGTGCTTTTCTACTGAATTGGGTTTGTACTAGTTCTGACCTGATCTCATTTGTTTTATTGTGAGGGTATTGACATTCTGAATGCTGTCCAACTACAACATTCAATTACAATAAGTCAAAAATTACACCGTATGTTATGGTTGTTGGCTAGTTTCATTTGCCATACGTTTTTCTTCTGCACCATCTATGTTTTTAATCAGATAAAGGCAAGTGTACTTGATACAAGTCACTACTTTATGAAGTTTTGTAAATGACTGCACTGTGGAGGCTTTCACTGTACTAAATCTCTTTCAGAGACTGGAATAGGCCAGTATGATATGGTCTGCATGGCCATGTTTTTAAAGAAAATATTCACCATTTTAGTTCTTGTTTAAATTTCATTTTATGAATAATCTGTTATTTTCAGGAGTTGTTAGTGATTAAGTGCTCTGACTCATTTATTGGAGCCGTTTCTTCTTTGTTCAGTAGTTTTAGGAGTTTTTTGAACATATGGAATGAGCGTTAGAGGGTAGATTTAACTGAGTAAACCCCATCTCAGACCAAAGATTCACAGTGGAACAAGCTGGAAAAGAGCTGGAAATAATTAGCCTCTTTAAATATAAAAGGTAGTAATAATGAGTTGCTGCTACAGTTGCATTTGTAGTATTAATGAAATTGCAAAAATGTAAAAAGAGGTTGAGAATTGTTGTTTATTCCCAGAGCAGCTCAGTCATTCAGAGATTGTGTTAGCCATACACTGTACATCATAAGTGGACAGAGCCACCGTGATGTAACTCATTGATATTTTGATTTTGGACTTGTTTTGAGGCTTGGAGTTTGCATTTTGGCCATCACCATCTTGGCTTTTTGGAGTCGGAAGTGTCCAAATGGTGAACAAACAAGCCTTGGATTGGCCTAAAATCTTACCACCAGTGCAATAAATTACAAAAGAACCTCCTGTATGCTTTTTAGAAGTTGTAAAAAAAAAAAAAAAAAGAAGCCAGCTGCATACAATTATTATTCTCTCTTGATATAAAAATAAACTAACAAGCACTAACTGGCCTAAGTAGCAGGCTAGCTAGCAAATGATAATACATTGACAAATTAATGCTAAAATTAGCTAATGTTTGTTCATTTATTCATTCATTCATTCATTCAATTATTCATTTTCTGAGCCCACTTTATCCTCCCTAGGGTCACGGGGTTTGCTGGAGCCTATCCCAGCTACTTATGGGCGAAGGCAGGGTACACCCCGGACATGTTGCCAGTTCATCATAGTGCTGACATGTAGAGACAATCACTCTCACATTCACACCTATGGGCAATTTAGATTAACTGCACCTATCAGTGCATGTCTTTGGATGGTGGGAGGAAGCCAGAGTACCCGGAGAGTGTAATTTATGAGATTTAAAAGAATCACATTGCAGAAATGGAATATAATTTTCAGTTGCAAAAAATAACGATACATCTTGAGTTCCTTACCTTTGTTTTTATCTATAGAAGGAGTGGGTCACAAATTCAAGTATAAACTATAATACTTTTCATCTGTTTATTTTTCTTTAAAGTTGCCTTACCTTTTGTGGTTATGTCTGAAGTTCTACCATGGACTCTGTAACATTTTTTGTGGAAAAAATGCCTTAGTTACCAAGTTTTAAGCCATTCTACCATGGAATAGAAAGCCTGCTAGAAGACTAAGCTCTATTTGTGCCAGGTCTCATGAGTATTCCACATGCTAATCTGCTTGACTCTGATTGGCTAATAGCTAGCCAATGAGAGCCTGGCTTTTCAGCATCCTTTACCCTGTGCAACAAGTAGAGGAATTTTACTCTAAACTTTTTTATTTCATAATATAGATTGCAAAAATATGCTTTGCGTTGTCTGTTTGTGTCATTTTCATCCATAACATGACAGCTTTGTGACAGCTGTTGTCAACTAATTTTAGCTTCTAGGCTAGCAAGTGCTAGTATTGTTCAGATAGACATTAAACCTGCATAACACAGTACTTCCTTGAGTTGACGGTAGTGTTTTATTTACGGGCTGAGCACTAGTTGTAGACTGCCACGATGGTACTGCTCCAGGCTTCAACAGCAACCTGATTACGAAGCCTCTGCAGAACTCGCCAAAGTTGATGAAGTCACTCTCTTCAAAATGTGAGGAACAGAGAGTAAATATCAAATTATAGTGTCGTGGCATTGTTCCAAAAATAAACTGAAGCCATTTGATCCTCGACTCTGGGTTCTTGGGCAACATGTGCATTGTTGAAGTTCTGTTGGAGCATAGTGCAGAAAAACGTTGACGTTCAGCCATCCTTGCTGCATACGAAAACTGTGACTGAGCTAGACGAATTCTGTGGGCGTGGTCTCACCTGGGTGAGTGCATGAATAGTAATGAGCCCAAGCATTAACATGTCACACTGACCAGCTTTTGTAATTGACCTGATTTCTCTGCTTATTTCTTTTCAGTGGCAACAGCAGACAGAGGAGGGAACGGTTCAATTTCACATTCACTACATAATGCAAACACCTATGGACCGAACATATTTCAAAAAATACAAGTAAAAACGGTTTTGTGTGGCAGGGCACCTTTAATGTTTTTCTGCTGCAAAGAAAAAAAAATCTCGTCCAACAGAGTCCTGGTAATGGGGGTTGGGTCGGACTCCTCATTTAGCATTCATCCTAGCTGCCATGCATATATAAGTCTTTGATTAACAGCTGGGATGCCTTGGCACCATCTTTAGGCCCTCAAGGTGTGGAAAGGTTTCCTAGTGCCCTCTGCCAAATGCAAAGAGATGCCTGCTTTTGAAGTTTTAATCATACAAGCATCTGTTTGGATATGGTGAGCCACTGAGAATAAGGATCCAGTTATTCATCAGCAGACTGAAGGTTTTATTTATATGGTCTGTGTACTGTGTATTTTGTTGCTCACCCATGGTTTGGAAATGAGTAAGAGACGAACTGAAGGATGGCCTTATGGTTGCATTCTAAGAGCCACTTTAAATTTATTGCCCTTTTTATTAAAACGCCCTTTCAAGCGTATTTTTTTATCTGTTCCATCGCCTCTTACTATGTAATTGTGTTTTCGTATTACTCTCGCTAAAAGACGTTCATTTGTATTCATCTCTTCTGAAAATCCTTATCTCTTCTAAAGACCTGTCTTCTTTGTGTCTGACTTCGCCAAAGTTCGAGGCGCTTTGTGATGGAGATATAGTAGATTCTCTCCTTCTACTGCTAATCCCTCCAGGCCTGTGGGTCTCTGTGCTATCACTGCTGCTCCGACAGATATCATCAACTCCAAACCAGGCACATGGAAGCTGTCCCGGTGCTGCTGGTTTATTATCTCCTCTTTGGAACTTTGCCGGCATTAAAGGGTCTGCCAAGTGTGTAATTGAAGCATTGCATGGGATGTACAACACAGAAAGCCCTTGAGCTGACACACAGCAGGTCACAATGAAGAGTGGGGAGTAGGTGGGAAGTCACCGAGCACTGCATACATTACTGTCACGTTATGATAATGATGGGAAGGGCTGTGAAGTTACTGAAGTTTGAGCTGATGATTAAATGTCCTACAAGTAATTTTCATTCAGCGTATAATTGTATGCTGTTAACCATAGGGTACCACTTAAAGTCCAGTAATAATTACATTTTGCACATACACCTTATGAAATCAATCCTTTATTGCCAGAGAATTTTGAGACACACAGTTGTTCATAAAATGGCTATTTTAATGGGTAAATGTAAATCTACACTAGTTCTCCACTGACCTCATAGGAGAAGAATGAAATGCAATGAAAAATGTCCTTAAAAGAACTCCAATCAAATAATGGTAAATAACACAGAAATAAGGATCAGATATGTTATTTCTGTTATTTTCACCAAACTGTTTTTATAGAGGTGAAAGGATGATTGTGTAAAAGAATCAGAATTATTTTAAGTAACTGCAGTGGTGACAGACTTAACATTCGTATTCCAGCAGTTGCGCAATGCATTCATTATAAATGCTCTGCAGATTTTTTTTAGTCAAGTAAAGCCAATAATAGGTCTGGGAAGGTAATAGAGTTTTTTTTATGCAGAGTGAAATGACCCTCAGCTCATATTAATGTAATCTATAATTGTTGCACTGATGGATACACCAATACACTGAGTCCTGTTATTCCATCCATTTACAGTAGATTGAATTCGGTCTTGGTGTTGTAATATGAATAAATAACTGTTTTGTGTAATTCCTCTCAAATGCATTCAATCTAGAGTAATGGCCCTGTTTGAAAGTGTAATTAGTAGAAAGTAAAGTTTTCAGAAAAAAAAATAATGTATTAAGTCCAGTTACCAGAAAATTTAAAAGTGTTTGTACTTTACACTTCTGGAATTAGCCAAGGCTGGTGTCACTCATACTCTCAAACAAAAAAAAATACACAAAAACTTCATACAATTAAGGATCACCAAGACACTTTGACCAATATGGTGCTGAATGGTGTAATACATTACTGCATTATGATCTGTATATTGTATCAGAATACTTTATTGATCCCAGGAGGGGATTATTGTGTGTCACAGTTGCTCCATTCAAGTATAATAAAAAGTAGCTGGAAAGAAATTATTAATACAACAAAAAAAAGAGGAAAAAAAAACATGTTTTGATTAAAAATGATTCCACTGAAAACAGGTAGAAAAATGGGCTGGTTTGCTATGTGTCCCCAGGGTTCCACAAATTCTAATCAGAAGCAGTTCAAGTTATTAATTTGGTGTCAAAGGCGTACAGCATGTGTGAACATTTTAGCTCTTTAATGCCCGAACACACTAATCATAAAATGAAGTGGTATATCTTTATTTCTAGCTGTCTCCTCCTTATGTGTGAAGGTTGTTAGTTAGTGTTACTGGGTGTTTTTCGGCCTCTTATTAAGCCTCTGCTTAAAGTAGTATTTGGCCACAGTGGTTTCTGCGTTAGTCATGAGTCAGTGGTTGGTGTTAGCGACAGTGGAGATGCCACCAAACGGAGCATACGCATGCATACCCACTAATAACACCCTCCCAAATAGCCTCCGCATATTTCTGGTCACAGTATTAACATAAAGGCAACCACATGAGCCAGAGTGTGGGAAGGGGCTGCCCTTTACTGTAACTCTCAGCATGCACCTTTTCAAGGAACATGGTGCACAGAGCCGCAGCTAAATAAGAACAAACACGATATGATGATGATGATGATGGATGAAAACACAAAGAAGAAAAAACACCTGAATCTAGAACTTAAGAAAGAAATGCATTTTGCACAGGAACATGTGATGATTGGTTGAGTGATTTATGGTTTGTTAAAGGTGTATTATGTACACATGTTCGTGTGCTTATAAGACGTTTGTGCTCGAGTCTGTTTTGTGCTGGGAGACTTCATTATCCAGGCATTTTGAAGCACTTGGAGATTGACTTTTTTTTAAGGATTCAGTCAAAAATCGCCATAAATGCACCACACTGGACTTTTTGTTTGCGGGAATTATGTGCTGGGGCAGAACCTATGCGGAGCAGTCATTGCTGACTGGAAGTGATGTACCATCATTGATTCCGGGTGCTGGAGTGCGAGTAAACAAGTAGCAGTCAGTGAGCAAGATTGAGGTGAAAGCACATGTTGACACTTGTTGTTTGTGCAGCCGTAAGCGTTACGCTCCACCGTTGTCATAGAGATGCGACCCAGCACTGGGTCATCTTAGACTGGTGTCTGTTGCACGGGGTCAGTGAGCAGTCCATTGCAGCCTAGGTAATCTGATAATACAATGAGTCTGCATCAATACTGGTGCTGGAACAGCCTATGAAGGAAGCTGCATATCACTGGTGGAGCAGCAACTTAGTACTTGCACGTACTTAACAACGGGCTATGGTGAAAGTTATCTGATGGAACCGCTAGCATTACACATGATCTTTTGAAATGGCTAGCAATGAAAATTCACTACAGGTGACCTTTGAAGGAGTCATATTTTGCTAAACCCACTTTTATTAGTCTTTGGTACATTTATTTGTGTATTTGGACCCTAATAGTTCATGCGGTTTGAATTTGAACCCTCTAGGTGCTGCAAAGCTATCTTTATATTCATTTAGGCAAAAATTTTGTGGATTTCTACAACCCGTCTCAATTCCTGTTTAATTTGTTACATCTATAACTAGTTACGTCACGACATTTACACATATAAGGTGAAGACTTCTGACGAACATTTCTCTGAGTGTGATAAAATTATTTATCAGCAGCAACGTTTATAGTCCATACTGAAAATATGTCCAAATTTCGAGCCGATTACCTAAAATGTTCAGTTGTTGGTTGTATTAATGAACACAAGTGGTTGAACGGGACAGAGCAGCACAGCCAACAACCTGGAGGGGGCGGGGCGTGAAGTGGCTCATTTGCAGTCAGTGCTCAAAATGACCTTTCTGGTGTCATTAATCAGAAATAGCGTTGAAGATGGACCTGTGGAGTTGAATGATTGAGGAATTCAGACCCAAGCATTTACGGTTTATGTAGACCACAGGGAAATGTTATAAAATGCAGAATTCCATTTAAAAACAGCTAAATATCACTCCTTTAAATGTGAGTTATTTTTTCAATAGAAAAAAATTGGTGATACTACACCTCCAGGGAGCATAAAGCATACTTCTTTTTAGTATCCCCAGGCATATAATGGGAAAGATATAACTGTTACATGTTTTTACCACAAAACTGATGCAACTCTTCTGCTGTCAGTAGTCAGACACTAAGCTAACATCAGCAACAAGTACAACTTCAGTCTGTTGGGGATCTATCCACTAGATCTTTGCAGCTGATTGTTCTGAAAATTCTCTTCCACTGCATTTGCACGAAGCTCAACTAAAACCCAATGTAGTGACATGTTAATTAAAGGATCCAGGGAGGGAGGGCCTTGTTCTCTTTAACACATGAGCCTGACGGGTTGCACTGACAGCCAGGAGCAGGCGTACTGAACCTTCCCTACGGTGAACCAGAGCAGCAGGCGGGCAGCGCTGGGAGCTTTGAGGATCACGGAAATCAGTCTATTCTGTCTCTGTCCTCCTCTGTAATTACAGCGGTGCTGCCAGAGCTGCTTGAAGTTTAGCCAATTAGACAAAAAGACCAGAGCTTTCTCTCCTGTGGTCACACCCTTGCGTGTCTCTTCTTTTTTCACCTCTTGTATTTTACAGTCTATCATGTATAACTATTACGTCCTCTCTGGATGTAGAAAACAGAAAAATCACCCACCACCTCCTCACACACATCCGTTGTTTCCCTCCCATCCTTTTCTTCTTTACGATATACCCATGACATTTCTGGCTTTTAGTCAGTAAGTAAATGGATATCTACACTGACTGACTTCATCTTGGCTTCCTCTGCTTCTTTAATTCCTTTTTTTAAATTTCCATTTATTGTTTGCTGAGTTTTATCCACATACCCTTTCACCCTTGAAACAGGATTACACCAAATGAAGACATTGTCAGATTGTCCCCCACAGAAAAGCTTGCAGATGTTCATGTTGTGTTTTTCTTACTTGAGAAAAAATAAAGATATGTTTCTGTGACTTTAATGTCTTGTCTAATTGTATGTGGTGGATTGTAAATGGTGGCTAAAGTTAGTTTGGGAACTGTAGCCGGTGTCTGGGGCAGACTCAGCAGCCTGGTTTGCGTTGCCCAGTGTTCTCTGGTGGTTTTCGACCTCTGGCAAGAAGTTGCACAGTCTGAAGGAGAAATAATTACAATTGTAGAGTTTTTCTCCTTTAAAAAAATACTCCACACCATCCTGCCCTCGTTCCCTGTCCTGCTGATGTAGGGTTTTGAGGAACCCTAGAATTGAGGGCTGTTTTTAGTGGTTGTGTGTGACGTTGTTCGTTATTCAATTTAGTCATGTCACTGAAGCTGGAGCTATGTTGGTAGAATGCTGGCAGGGCATAGCAATGTGTGGGATGTGTGTATTTCAAAGATTAATCTTTCTAAACACAAAGCAGCATGGCTATCTTAACCCATAAAGATCTACACATCCACCGTTGACTAAAACCATGTACCAGTATAAATGTTTAATGCGTATTGATCCACTAATCTTATCAATACATGTAAATAATTGGTGTAAAATACAGTTATTCATCTTTTCATGGTCATCAGAT
>JAPQRP010000014.1:20293634-20309045 GCA_037367295.1 Apogon hyalosoma
CGTCATTTGCATCAAGTATTTTGGAAAATCAAACAAAAACATCATTTGCATAATAATTTGGAACGCAGTGTATAAGAAATACTACAAGACCAAAAGGAAAGAAAATAGCAATAACAATAGCTATAAAAATAGAAGTGAAAAACAGGCAATTACACATTACAAAGTTGTAGTGGAAATAAACAAATAAAGTAGTAATAATAATAATTAACAAAAAAGTAATAATGTTAGACTTAGACTTTATTCGTCCTCGAAGGGAGATTTGTTTCCACTTGACTGTACATAGAATTGTCACACAGACACACACATCGACATCAAATAGAAAAGAAAAACGTACAGAGGAGGCAGACATTTCACAAATACACTTAGTTGTGGCGGACATGGCGACAAATATGGCAACAGATATGAGAAGGAGGAGAATGTCAGCGGGGTCTGTTGTTTAAAGCGGATATGGCTGCAGGTTTTCAACTCCTTCCCAAGTGAGCTCTTCTGAAGCATAATGTCCGGTATCTGCGGCCTGAGGGTAGTGGGAAGAGGTATTGATTGAGTGGGTGTGTCCTGTCCTGTTCTGTTGAGACTGCAAAGCGTCTTATGGATCTGTTGTTGAGTTCTGTGAGGTTGGGTGTGGGAAGACCGATGATTTTATGTGCGACGCGTGCTAGTTTTGTCCAGTTGGTGACTGAGATCATGGAAAAGAAACATGGAGCAGTAGAGGAGGACCGGTTGGATGATGCTCTTATAGAGAAGTAACAACAGGTGGGGGGGCGACATGGAGTGCTTTCAGTTTTCTGATTGCTGACAGTTGTTGGCTTCTTTTCTGAAAGTCTGTGATGTGGTGATCAAAATTGAATTTGTCATCCAGTGTTATTTCAAGGTATTTAAAACTGTCCATGGTTTCAATCATCTGGTTGTCAATGAGGATGGGGTACTGAGGTGAAGTCTAAGTCTAATGTTATATTATAACATGCACAGTATGTATTTATATATGCGTGTGTGTGTGTGTATAGTTTAATAATACCAGAACTACTAATGATAATTATAATAAAGTTATGATATTTATAATAAAGTGATAATAGTAGTAATAATAACAATAGTTAGCTATTAATATTAGTCATTTCAGTATACAGCTTTGTTCCACACAGTCACCTTATTCAGTGAAAGAATGACATTGAATAACTTTAGTGTTTTATGCATTTTATGAATCAGTAAATATGTAAATAGCAGTTAGCAGCTCTCTTAAGTTAGAAGAACTATTTGTACAACATCATACAAAAAGTCATGAAGCTCTGGACACCTGTAAAGCTCCGAACCACCCCGCTTGAATGTGTGTCATAGGTTAAAAGTTGTTACATAACAGGCTATATCCAGACAATGTATATTAACTTTTTATACTCTTCCATGTTATAAATACAATCATCAGAACAAAAGGAACATTCAGTGTAAGCAAATATGTTTTTTATGTTCTTTGTTTTTTTACATACAGCTTTATTTCTCCGTCTCTGTAGTGACATCAACGGTGACTGTCCCACACCTATGCTAAACATTCAATGTATCGTCACATCTGATTCTGTCACACCCAATTTATGTGTTTCCACAAAAATCACATGATTTCTGTAACACATACAGCATTTGCAAACACAACAATGAAGCGCAACCGTCACGCATATTTCCTGTCAAAGCAGTGGTGAGTGATCCTTCAGGCTTTTGTTTTTGTCTGTGCTTGGGGCTAAAGGCTTGGCCACAGCAGCAGCTCCACCTTGGCCAAATGCCACATTCCCTCCAATAGGGAACAGGAAAGAGACCTACTCAGCAACTGCACACTGAGCCAAAGCCCTCCACTCAACCTGTGTTAGCTGGGCTGTCATACTGAAAGTGGTGATAACAGTATGAGTAAAACACAGTCAAAGTGAAACTCTAAATTCCCCCTTATCATCACAGTGTCTCACCACTACTGGGGAGGAGTCAGTCGGCTCATGCTTATCATAAGTGTCCCAGAAATGGGTACTTACAGCTCTGTACTCAAATTATGGGCATTGATAGCTGATCCTGTATCCTGTGCATTATCTGAACCCACACTTGTAAACAAAACCTGCAGAAGGCCTAATGCACAAGGCTCTTTTGTAACAAGATACTAATAAAAAAAATGAGAAATGCAAATCTCCTCTACAAACTCACTAACTTGGAGAGACTTTTGCTGGAAAAATATTACTCATTATTTCATCACCCTTTAACAAAAATCTAGACAAATGTGGCCCCCACTGCCATGCTGGAGGTGCAATAGAATAATGGTGGACCACACTCATGTATTTTGGTCCTGTCCCTTTATCAGGCTGTTTTGGGAGGAAGTGTCTAAACAGTCTATAAAGCACTAGGCTTTGAGGTTAATATGTCCTTTCCCACACTATACTTTGGACTTCCCCCAGGGGATTTAAGCAAGAATGATTCATATTTGCAGCCAGCAAGAAAGCTATGACGAGATGCTGGCTTCAAAAACACAGCCCCTCTGTAGACACCTTCATAAATATTGTGAATCAGTTACATCATATGGAGCAGATCACTTATAATCTAAGGCTTCAAAAGGATGTGGGAGAAGGACATTGGAAAAAGTGGAACCTTTTCTTAGCTCAGTAACTTCAAAAATGCTACTGGCTTAATCCATAAAGACCCAGTGTTACTTTTGTGTCAGTTCCCAAATTAATTTTTCTCTATATTTAACCTTTCTTAAGTGATTTATCACCATTTATCATAAAATAATCCTCCATATTTTGCATTCTTCCAGCAAAATCAAGTATTTTCCTATATTTCAATTACTGATCATACATATATATGCTCATAAAAGCTCAGATAACAGTTGATGGTTATTATATCAAAAACGGAGAAAACTGAAGAAAAAGTGACATTTTTACCAAAATCTATCGTTAGCTGAACATAAATCCAGTGTGTCCATCCACTGTCTTTGATCCAACTCCATGGGTTTTACTGGTGAATCAGTGTTGTAGAAGATGACAGTGTTTCCACGGTAACTACGGAGCCTCTGAACGTCCAACTGGGTCATATTTGATGACCATAAAAAGATGAAGAACTGTATTTTACAACAATTATTTACATGCATTGATAGGATTAGTGGATCAGTAGTTTAGATCAGTAGATGCTTTTAGTTGATGGTGGATGTTTGGGTCTTTATGGGTTAATAAAGAGACTGAGAAATAGGTATTATGCTCATTGCAAATGTGTGAAAATAATAAAGCTAAGGGTATCCTAAAACTTCTGCACAGCACTGTAATATATATTAAACCAAGGCTTTGATAAAACCATGGATCTTTTACTCTGAGTTTTGAGGTGGAAACTTCCCTCCTGCATTTATGTTATAAAATACTGCTGCAGTGTCATCTGATCACAGAGCTAATGCTTCTCACACCACTTGGCATATGTCCACCCATGCACTTATCTCTGTCTCGGATCACTTTTAAATGTAATGGAGTAATAAAAGCAGATCCATCTAAGATACACAACGATGTCCAGTATCCCACATGCTTTAGACATTTCCCTCTTCTAGCACACCTGGTTCAATTAATGATCAGCTCATCATCAAGCCTGATAATGATGTAATGGCTTCCAGGTGTGCTGGAAGAGGGAAATATCTAAAACATACAGGATACTGGCCCTCGAGGACCGGATTTGAATACCCCTGACCTACACAGACATGCTCTACCGATATAGAGATCTTTGACTTAGAGGATGAACAGTTGTGTCCAAGTCACTCATTTTAAAGGTAAAGATAAAGGTAGTTTTAATTTGCTGTTTGTACACATTCAAATACACAGGAATTATTATGCAAAGGTCTCTCAAAGTGCAAGTATAAAAGATCCAAATATACAATCAAAATAGAAGTCAGAGCTATAAGCAGTATGAAAGAATAATAACAGATTTTTAGCGTTCAGTACAGTATTAGCGTGATAAAGAAGAGCTGTTAATAAACATTGTGGTTATCTCATTTTTAGCTCTGTCCTGCCCAATGCCGTCTACCCCAGAGAACTCTATCATGAAGGGAACAAACTTCACCTATGGAAGCAAGGTGACGTTCAGGTATCATGTGCATCCCTCACAACACCTTAATGTATTAATGACAGCTGGAAATATCAAGTATTACAAACAAAAATAACCCATTTCAGCTCAGTTTCTTATTAACCTCCTTCCTGTTTTCCATCAGCTGTATGAACGGCTTCCTGCCTCAGATCCCCTATGAGTTCCAGTGTCTCTCTAGTATGAGGTGGAGCGGTACACCACCTGTGTGCCATCCAGTGACCTGTGGCTCACCACCAACTGTGGCCAACGCCGACTCCATCCTCAACACAAATACATACATGTCAGTTGTCACATACACCTGTGCTGAGGGATACAGGTATGGATGAATTATTGTTATTCCGCACCATCATAACCTTAACCCTAAGCAAAAGGCGGCATGTTCAAAGGCTCTGTTGTGTTGAGGTGTTCAGTGTGTGTAAACTAAGCAGTGTGTTGGTGCAAAGACCACAGGGCTCCATGGAGGTGGTTTGTGAAGCGACAGGGGAATGGAGCAGGCCCCTCCCCCGCTGTGTGAGCGTCCTGTGCAGTGAGCCCCCAGCCCTAAGAGACGCAGTGACCGTAGGAGAGAACTATGAACTGGGAAACAAGGTGCACTATGTCTGCAAAGAAGGGTAAATGCACCAAGAAGTTTACTCCCTTTGGTCTTTTGGCAATTTAATGTTTAGTTTGTAGAATTCAGTGCCATCTAATGGTGGAGTTGCAGATTGTACTTAGCTGAATGCCCCTCGCCTCAACATCACCTATGGTGGCCGCAAAAACACACAAAACCCAATATGTAACAGTAGAGTGTTTGGTTTGACCCTTTTGGTCTGATTCTCATGACTAATGGTGCTCAGAAGAAATCAGCAAATATTGTTCCCTTTGACCCAAAGATGAAGCGATTAGATGTTGCTGGTCAAAGGTCAAAGATGCTATGAGCTTTTAAAACACATTATTTGATCCAGAACTCATATAATAATTATGCCAAAGTCAAATTTGTAAAGGGATTAAATAACCCATATAAAAGATCAAAGGTCGACTTCACTGAAACATCATATTTCTATTCAACATCATTGTCCTCTGTTTAAAGTGACACTATTTTTCAATGACAACATCTGTTCCATCATAAAATACACTTCATCTGTTCGATTAAATCTAGACTGTCTTATATCATTTATTTATGAACATGCAAAGAAACACAATAAAACAAAGCAAAATAAGACAAAAACAAAATAACATTTAAATGTATAGAATTTATCTTCTCAAAGTCTGAACTTTGCATGGTCGAAAAGGAGTAGGAGGAAGTATAAACTTATTTAATCCTACCCCTCAAGTGCTTTTACACCTTTATCACTAACTTAATACATGAATCAAACGATACATTTTTCCCTAATTTTAGCATTCAACTCACAACTAATACATAATGCAGTAACTGAATTATGCACAATAAATATGATCATGGCAGTACAGTCATACAAACAGACATCAACAGTTCAACAATTTTCTTCAATAATTACAGCATATTTATCAATACAACATTATCTATAAACAAACAGCCCTCATTGTCATTATTAAATACTGTACTTCACAAGAATCAATTCTTTACATCTTTTTTTTTTAAACAGAATTATGTTTGATATTGACAGACATGGATGTAAACAAACTCTTCACTGGTTAGAGGAGGTGAACAACCATAAGGCATTGATGCCAGTGTAGACTTTGTATAAATCCGGTCTTTATTTCCTTATACTTTAGATAATGTCTTTCTGTCTCTTACTGCAGCTACACCCTGATTGGTCCAGAGACTAGAGAGTGTCTGCCAACTGGCCAATGGAGTGAGAGCTCTGCCCAGTGCGTCCCCCGCTCCTGTGGACCCCCGCCTGCCATCGACTACGCTGAGCCCTATGAGAGTCACCAACTGTTCGGAGACACTGCAAACTACTACTGCACTGATGGATACACCGCCAGTAACAACTCCAAGATGGTGTGTAACGCTCAGGGAGTATGGGCCCCTCCTGACGGAATGGATGTTCCTCGTTGCATTGCAAATTTCTGCCTGCGTCCACCTGACCTCCCCCACGCCATTTTAGATTCAGTCAACAAACCTAAATATGCCAGCAACACTGAAGTGAGCTATAAATGTGAGGAGGGCTTTATGCTCAATACCACAGCGACACTGAGGTGCCTGATGGGAGGAGAATGGGAGCCTTCACCATATGATATCGGCTGTGTGCCAGTCAGGTGCTCCAAGCCCAAAAGCATTGATCGGGGTTATGTGATTGGTACGAACTACAGTTTTGGAGCCATGGTTGCATATAGCTGTGATAAAGGCTTCCTGATCAGAGGGGAGAAGAGGAGAACTTGCAAGGCCAATGGAGAGTGGGGGGGTATCCTTCCCACCTGTGTACCTGTATCCTGTTCTTCACCTCCTCCACTGAAGAATGGATACATCCAGGTCCAGGTCAGTATTATGTCCATATATAATGCATTATGTACACCGAGCAACAACTGTGAAGCCAGTGCTTAAGTATCCTAATTTATCTGAAGTGTAATAGCTAAGATACTCACCTGATGTTGCTCCAAACAAACCTGGCTCCTGTAGACTCACAATGATCACCTCTCTAAAAATAATCAGACTGTGTGAGCTTCTGTTTATTGAACAAAGTAATTTTTAAAACAAAATAAAACATTTCACTGCAGTTGTGGTTAGCAAGTTACACAAACAATATAGTCAACTGCCTTTGTTTAATGAAGTATACCATTTAACCACGGAAGTAAAGTAGCCACCATCATACCTTGTGCTTCACCTCTAACTCCACCCCTTTATCCAAATATGAGCGCTTGTGGCTCCAAAAAAAAGCCAAGATGGTGTTGGGTTGCATTATTGCTGTCTTGTGAGAACCATCTGTCTCTAAAATATAAACTAAAGCTATCAGACAAATGTTGTAAGGTAGAAAGTACAGTCAAAGTTTCTGAGATGTAGTAGAGTAGATGTATAAAGCTGCAGAAAATTAAATACCTAGGGGTTACTTACATTCCATCACTGTCTAAACAAACACAATTTGCAGGGTATGTTTTAATAACATGTATTTCCCTCTCTTTTTTCCATATAGGCAGGTAGAGGGCGATTTACTTTCAACAACAAGGTGACATATGCCTGTAATGCAGGCTACAGACTCATAGGTCGTCCAGATCGAGTTTGTCAAGCGAACCGTCAGTGGTCCAACACCGATCCTCCTACCTGTGTCCTTTTAACCTGTGACCCCCCTCCAGACATTGTCCATGGACACTACAGGGGTTCAGAGTTCTATGTGGGCCGTAAGGTGGAGTATGTTTGTGATGAGGGTTACGAGCTTGCTGGGGATCCTATCTGGACCTGCCTAAAGTATGGAAGGTGGGATAAGACAAAGCGCCCTCGATGTTCACCAGTGCAGTGTCCAGAGCCGCCACTGGAAGAGAACCACCTGGTTTTGAAGGGTCTAGACTCTGAATCTGGAATAGTGGAATTATCATGCGAGGATGGCTATGTTCTGGAGGGAGCCCGGGTTCTCCGCTGTACCCCGTCTCAGGAGTGGAATGACACTTTTCCTGTATGTAAGCAGGTTTTTTGTGGCCCATTACCTGAGGTATCGTTTGGTGGGCCTGCCTCATCTTCTTCCTCTACCCCATTCCCCTTTGGTTCAGTGGCGATCTACACTTGCATGAACGGCTTCACATTAAGAAAAGAAGGCTCAGTGTCCTGTCAAGCCAGTGGGCAATGGAGCGTTCCTTACCCAGAGTGTATTCCAGTTGAATGCCCCCAGCCTGTTGACATCACTAATGGTATTGTTGATGTCCAGGGTCTAATGTACCTCAGTAAGGCAATGTACAGTTGTAAGACTGGATATAATTTAGTGGGTAACTCCACTGTGCTCTGTGGAGACAACGGACTTTGGATTGGTGGGGTGCCTTCTTGTCGTCCAATTGAATGTTCTATCCCTAAACAGATAGTCAATGGAAAAGTTGTTTACACAAAACTCCAGTATGGCCACAGTGCCACCTATTCTTGCAGACGTGGGTATCGTCTTCAAGGTCCAGAGACTCTGAAATGTCTTGCCACTGGGGAGTGGGATGTTGAGGCACCTGCCTGTGTGCAAATATCCTGCACTCCACCCCAACCCATTGAAAGTGGTTTTGTAGAGGGCCAGGATCACAGTTTTGGTGTCACTATCTTCTACAGCTGTTTCCCTGGCTTCCAACTCGTAGGCCAGGACCATCTGACGTGTGAAGAGTTCGGATGGTCCAGTTCCGTACCTGTCTGCGTGCCCTCGGACTGTGGTCTGCCTCCTCACATTGACTTTGGGGAATATGTCAGGGTCTCAGAACAAAGAGGAGGCTCTGGTTCTTCAGAACACACTGGAACTTCACCAATGGACTTGAGCTTCCTTCATGGGACACTCATTGAATATCGTTGCCAGAAAGGTTATGAACTAACAAGCCCAACTCGGTTAGTGTGTCTGGAGGATGGAGGCTGGAATGGTACCGCCCCATCTTGTGTCCCTGCAGAGTGTGACACTCCACCTAATCCAGTGAATGGTTGGGTCAACGTAACCGATACTTGCCTTGGCAGTACAGTAAAGTATACCTGTGAAGATGGATACAAGTTGGAGGGAACTCCTGTTCGGCAATGTGTATCTGGGCGAATTTGGACTGATGAGGCCCCAGTTTGCCAGCCAGTATCCTGTGGTGATCCAGGTCCTATCCGTAATGGCACAGCTCATGGAGGTGCCTTTGTGTATCCCGAGGTTGTCCACTATGAGTGTAGTCCTGGGTTTGTACTCAAGGGTACTGACACACTTGCCTGTCAAGCAGATGGAAAGTGGAACCGCCAGAAGCCTTGGTGTGAACCAATCTCTTGTGGTCCACCTGAAGTCCCTAAAGATGTTGCTTTTAATGGAGATGAGTTCACATATAATTCTGAACTAGAACTAAGCTGTCCACCTGGGTTCCTTTTAAAAGGAAAATCAGTCAGTGTTTGCCAGGCTGATGGCACCTGGAGCCATGAGGGTCCTATCTGTGTACCTGCCCAGTGTGAGAAACCCTCTTCAATACCCAATGGACGAGTGCTAGGCTCAGACTTTGGCTTTAACAGTAAAGTCAAGTATGAATGTGATGAAGGATACACTCTTAATGGAGACTCAACACGTATTTGTCAATCAAATGGACTTTGGGACAAACCAGTTCCTCGCTGTGACATCATCACTTGCGACCCACCTGAGGATATCAGCCATGGCTTCCTAAATGGATCCAGCTTTAACTACGATGACATAGTGGAGTATGTATGCTTCGATGGTTATGTGGTTGTCGGTGATCCCAACCTGCGATGTTCGGCACAGGGTGTCTGGGTGGGCACTGTGCCTCAGTGTCAGCCCTGCATCTGTGCTCTTCCTGTTGTAAAATTTGGAGTGGTTCTGGGTCGTGATCGAGCCTGTGGAGACCGGGTGCATTTTCAATGTGATGAAGGCTATAAGCTGCTGGGTCCTTCACAGGCAGTGTGTGAGAAGGGAGGGGTGTGGAGCCCTGGGGTGCCTGTGTGTGGCCGAGGGAGGTGCAGCATTGCCCCACCAACAGTACCCAATGCTGTCCTGCAGGGCAGTGGGAACTTCCCAGACACAGTAATGTACAAGTGCAGGCCTGGATACCAGCCCAGGGGGTACCCACACCTCTCCTGTGGTCGAGACGGCAGGTGGGGGGATCCTAGGATCAGCTGTGAGCCTTTGAGCTGTGGAACACCTCCAGCTGTAGCCCATGCTCAGGTGATGGGAGATGACTTCACCTTCCCAAACCAGGTCACATACAGGTGAATACTTACTCCGAATGTGTGTTAAACCTTGGACTGTTTATTTTATATAATGGACATTCTACGTACACACATGCAGAAATGTATTATTTGTGACATTTTTAGTTGTTTTTATATTGAACCTCTCAGTTTGATTTTTGATTTATATTTAATTTTAGCCAGTTTTCGAAATCAATTGTAGTTGCAGATTTATTTAGTTTGAGTTGACTGGGTTCTGGGGCACCATAAAGGGGGGGTAAACGTGACAAATTCATGGGGCCCAGCATTTCTGGGGGGCCCATAGAGCAGTGGAGGGGGTCTAGTGGATACAGGTTAGAAGTTGTGAAAATTTTTTGTAAGGTCCGCAGTATAATAGAGGCATAGACACTGGGAGTTGGATGTTGAAAGCATGTTAAGTTTCACTTTTGCTTCACGCCAGCATTGTGTACGTTAGTTATGGACTGCACCCCATGTATATAACCCCCCCCCTTTTTATTATGTAGTGAATTTTTATTATTCGTGTTTTTTAATGTGTACTTGCTTATTTTTCTTTTTTTTATGTGGTTGCATAGATTATTTGCCTTCACCCTATGCTAATACATTTTCCACTTTTAAATCAAGCGTGAATGTGTTTTGTTGTGTAGTTATCATTTACTGTATATTTTTAATGTCATCATCCTCCAGGTGTGAGGATGGTTATGAGCTTGCTACACAGACGGCGTCTACAATATGCCAGAGTGACGGAACCTGGTCCAAACACAGCATCCGGTGCCGGCCCACTCCATGCACGCTGCCAGCCAACTTCTCCATCCCACATCTGACAATCACTGGGAAAGAGCTGACCCCTGTAGGAGCCACCATCACCCTCTCCTGTCCAACTGGATTTAACCTTCAGGGGTCAGCACTGGCTGAGTGTCAGGTAAACAAGATATTGTCAAAAGTTTGTAGGAAAGACAGTATTATAATCTGCTGCTGCACTGCAAAAACACCCCTGTTACAACCTCAAGTAAAAACTTGTTGGAACAGTACGGAAATGCAGTATGAACAGTATGAACACAATATATTTCAGGTTTTTTCCACCATCAACTTAATTTCATTTGTAAATATACATCCATTCCTCCCCACATTTAACACAGAGTTTCTGCGGGTCATTAAAAAGCATTAAAAGTCATTAAATAGATTTTGTGAAAATTAAGGTCTTAAATGGTTAAAAAGCATTAAATTTGATGTCCAGAGGCGTTAAAAAATTAAATACACTTGACGGGGAAAAAAAGTATTGTTATTCATGATATATTTTGATTATACAAACTTTTAAGAATTTCAATTGGAAGTATAGTGTGATGATTGACAGGTGGAACCCTTTAATTGACTATTGTTTATGGCCAATACACAAAGTCACAACATCGGATGCTTGGAATGCAACGTACTGTGAGTGTGCTCATGCTGTGGTGAAAGAGCGGTGGGAATATTAGCAAATGTCAGAAAAATTGGAAAATGCAAGTTTCAGCAGAAGAGACTGGAGGAGGAACAATTCAGAACCTGTTAAAGCCTGTCGATGGTAAACCGTCATGTATATATAAATCTATACATAAAACTGTACTGTATCTGCAGGTGGACATGGGCATTAAATTTGTTTAAAGTGGCATTAAAAAGGGCTTTAAAAAGCATTAAAGTAGATTTGCTGATACCTGCAGAAACCCTGCTATGAGCAGTAAAATCTGCCCTGTCACATGGTGTAGTTTTTGCACAGCAGAAATGGACAGAATAAACAAGAATTCTATGTTCTTGTTTAATCTCAGACCACTTCAGTTATAATATGCTGAAGGCAAGTTTCCAAAAATTGAAATGCAGCTATGATGTTCTCTTTTTAGTGTCACACATATGACAAGAGTTTGTAAAATATCGTGCTATAACAGTACGACACTAATTGGTAACCACTGTTTGTATCACACAGAAGTGAAAATGAAAGCCAGAGGGCCACATTATTTTGTTAAGTCTATTTATGAAACTCTTCTTTTTCTGTTTCTGCAGAATGTGGTAATAAGAAACTATGACTCATTTTGCCCTGTCCTGTCTGTGTGTGTTGTTGTGTAATAAGGTGGGTGGAGGCTGGGCTCCGAGCATCTCTTCAGTTTCCTGTGAGCTGGTGGTTTGCGAGAAGCCTCCTCCTCTTCTTCACGGCATCAGTGAGGGAGACAGCTACAACTATGGAGACTTTGTCATGTACTCCTGTCTCCCTGGCTTTGATTTGAAGGTACAGTCTAGTATTTCAGCGGTGCACAATTACAAGAAACAGTGATTTTATCCTGTCACAAGTGTTCAAGGTGTCCACCAGCGTTGTATGACTCAACACTGGTCGTACCCTTGACCTCTGTAAACATAATGACAATGATATTTCAAACATAAGTGGCATAAAATATAAAGGTCAACAAAAGGCAAAGAGAAATTACAAATTTAAGCGGAACACTTCAGTATATTGAAAGCAATAAGTTAACCAAATAAAGAAAATAATGTCACACAATGTACAACTATGTCATTGTGGCTCTTTAACATCACTTTATGTCCAAAATCGAGTAGGTAGAACACAAACTACTCCAAATTTACATGACTTGGCTAATCAGCTAATGTATACAGTCCATAAAATAGAAGAATTGGTCATTTATCAAATAATTATTACTGTTTTACTCCCATTCATTGTTACTATATCCATATGGAAAATAAGGTTTTTATTCATCTTAAATTGTACAATGTTTTCACACTGTTTGATATTTTGTTCCACAAAACTACTCCACAATATGAAATGCACATCTTTTTAAGGTTTGCTCTAGTAAAATGTTTCATATTTAGTTCCTCTCTGTAGTCATAACCACCCTCTCTATCTGTGAATAATTTCTGTAGTAATTTATTTCTTGCTTTGTATAATATTTGTGCTGTTTTATATTCCAACACATCCCTCAATTTTAAGTTTTTTGTTTGGGGGAGTAAGAATAGTTTATTGGTACATTCCAGATATCCTGTTTTGTTTATTATCCTTATCGCTTTCTTTTGAAGTATACGCAATGGCTGTAGGTTGGTTTTATTGGAATTTCCCCATACTTCTACTTAATAATTACTCAGTCTTGGACAAAGAGGAATCAGGATTTAACCCATAAAGACCCAGTGCTACTTTTCTGTCAGTTCCCAAATGAATTGTTCTCACTATTTAACCTTTCTTAAGTGATTGATCACCATCATGGTCATCAGATATGATCCATTTGGATGTTCAGAAGCTCTGTAGTGAACATGGAAACACCGTCATCTTCTACAACATTGATTCACCAGTAAAACCCATGGAGTTGGATCAATGACAGTGGATGGACACACTGGGTTTATGTTCAGCTTATGATATGTTTTGTTGAAAAGGTAATTTTTTTCCTCATTTTTTTCTGATTTGATCTAATAAGCTTTGAATTTACTCCAAACTTTAACAAACATCTACATGATAAGTAAATTAAATATAGGAAAATACCTGATTCTCAATGAAAAATGCAGATGATAATGTTATACTAAATGGTGATAAATCACTTGGGAAAGACAAAAATATCATTTGCAAGTTGTGACAAAAATAGTTGTGTGTCTTTAAGGGTTAAAGTGGACGCATTATACTGCATCCACAATCCCTGCAGCAGGTGACAGCTTACTCTTCTGAGTTTCAGGCCATAGTTTAGCTCGTTTAGTTGCATAAAGAGTGGGGAAAGTGAGATCTGGACACGAGCGCTTCTGTTGAGACATATTATAGTGCCAGATATGGGACTGATGTACTTTGAGCTGTCCTGTGATTACAGAGCAAACAAAAAGAGGTGAGTCACAAGGAAATTCACGTCGGGGATCCTGGTTGCTTCATTTTTCCTGTTATCGCTGTAAATCAATACATGGTGTTCATTGTGGTGATCAAGTCATCTGCTGATTCTGTACCACACTGCAGCGTTGGAGACATTACACACAGATGACAGATTAACTAACCTTCTTTTGCATGTTCTTGGGAAGAGATTCCAGCCACTGATTTTGTCAAAATGCTCCACAGTCGGCATCCTGAAACAGTGTGCCTCTGTTGAACTGCAATTTGTACATGCTGACCTAATGTCTGGCAATCAGATTACAAAAGGTCACATGACTTCTCCTCAGCAATCAATAGCAGAGTGTAGTTGGCAGCAGAAACACAAATACAGGGAGCTGAGTCACTGTGTTAGCTGATGTGTTTATATACAGTAGCCTTGTCAGTGGGAAACTCACTGGAATATATGCAGGGTTTTTTTTTGGTAATTATCTTTTTATTATTTTTTTCAGGCAGCATTATCTTATTGGCATTTTACATCATGTATAGAACTTCTATATATGTAAGGAAAAACAAAACAAAAAAAAAATGTACTCGTACAGGGGAGCAATGACAGAAATAGCCAAAATATACACAGTAAACTAAAATAGAGTTAATGGAAAATCAGTATTTTTCCTGTTCCATTCTTTCCTTTCAGAGAGTACATGCAGTTTTAATGCTTTAAAGATGCACAAAGAGCATTCTTTTAGGCAGGGGTGTCAAACTCATTTTAGTTCAGGGGCCACATTCAGCCCAAGTGGGCCAGACCAGTGAAATATTAGCATAATAGCCTATGAATACTGACAATTGCAATTTTTTCTCAAACAATTAAAATGAAATTCTGAAACTTTTTAAATCTACAAACTATGCTTTCACAAAACCGTGAAAAGCCTGAAATTTCTAAAGGAAAATAAGTACAATTTAACAATATTATGCCTCAACTTATCATCTACAGTATATATGTGCATTATATGTAGATAACAGTGGATCTACAAAGGTACAAACCATTTAGTAACAAGCAGAATATTGTTGGCATTTGGAACTTTGATAGGTTTGACACACTTGACTGTTAATATCTTAAGTGTAATTTTTTGCACAAGTTCATCCTGCGGGTCAGATTGGGACCTTTGGCAGGTCAGTTTTTGCCCACGGGCCATATGTTTGCCACCCCTGAGTTAAGCCATTATGTAATGAAAAGGTACATGATATTCATCAATGAATAAATAATTGAAATGATCCTGATTTGTCATATTTCTTGTTATTACCACAAATCACTTTGATTTGTTTTTGTCACAGGGGGACTCTATTCAGACCTGCCGTGGAGACAGAACATGGAGTGGCACCCAGCCTGTGTGTGTTGGTAGGTTTATTTACAATTTACAAAGTTTAATTCCACCTTATAACCACATAATTATAATTACAACAGTATTTTTGCACACTTATTTATTTACATTTTCTTTAATGTATCAAATTGATGATAGTACAAATTGTTCAAATTGCTGTTTTAACTGTGTTTAATAGTGTTTAACATGTATATTTGGTATATAGAGTCGTGGAAAAAATTGTTAGACCATCAAAAATCATCAAAAACAATGGTTATTCAGTCCAGTCCTAACTCCTGTGTGTATCATGTGACTAAAACAGACAGAAAAGAAAACATGGAATGAATAAAAGCACT
>JAPQRP010000014.1:20314868-20325054 GCA_037367295.1 Apogon hyalosoma
TATGTTTGCCCTATTTGCATGCAACCTACATATTCAGGAAAAGGTGACGGCTAATGGGAATTCTTCAGCAAAGAATGGAACAAGGGTATTTTGAGAGCTAGTGCAATAAACAGAGCCAAAAGTGAAAAAAAAAAAAAAAGACTGGAGAGGAATGCAAAGAGACAAGATGTCAATGAGCGTAATTCCATGACTGCTCTCCACTCTCTTTTGCGAATCCACGGAACAACAAACTTTTCTTCCACTTGTTAATTGCTCTGGCAGACACATGTGTCTCTTTCTCATTAATCCATTTCTTAATTACAGACCAGAAGGAAATGCAGAAGTGCTTCTGCCCAAATTTCTCCTAATGAGCCTCCTGCCTTTCTTTCTGCAGCCTCCAGTCTTGTCACTTGCTTTCACTTCCATGCCTTGGTCTCCGTTTCACACTGCACCTGTGTCGGTCTCACTGGTTTTGTTTCATGCAAGTGCCAGCCCAATTTTTGACAAAGTTTTCAAAGTCTGCAAAACTAAAATGCTAATTAGGTACATTTTTATCAGCTGACTTTCTTGGTTTCATTTGTATGAAAATGTTTTGGACTATACTGCATTTTTTGTGAAGACTAAAAAGGTTACACAGATACAAAAGTGTGACTGCACCTGCTCTGTTAGGTTTTTACTTTATTTAAATGTGCAAATGTTCATTTTTTATTTACTCAACAAAGCTTTGTCTCAATCAAGATGCAATCATCAAAACACCTTTTCCCCTGTTAAGTAGTTTTCTTTTGTGCCATTGAAGCCATTTATTCAAAGTTTTCCATTTCTATTCTACTCATTCATTTTCATAATTGCTAAATCACAATTTGCATAAATACTACCCAGCTGGTAGTTCTCTCCCTGCTTCTCTTTGTACTCGTTATTGTTTGCGTCTCTCCTGAACCCTGTCCTCTTCTATTTATCTCTCTTGCAGCCTCTGTCTTGGTCGCTCCCCTTGTTTCTCCCTCTCGCTGCACTGTAAACATTAAATAACAACTGCCTACTTGTGTAAAAGAAACATTCTTACAGTAATAAAAGCCCTTCTAGGTCAGACTGTGTGCTTAAATACAAAACACGTTTTTATGTAAGATTTCCAGTCTTAGTCTGAGGGTTTATTTGGTTTCAACAGACTGAGCAGACATTCTTTTTTGTGAGTATAGATTTGCTGCATCAACGTGCATCAAACAATTCATTTTGCCTAATAAACACGAAACACAATTGATGGTGTGTGTGTGTGTGTGTGTGCGTTCCTTGATCACCAAGATGATACATAATAGAGATTGATGACTGCAGCACTGATCAAGGCAGCTGATCTGATAGGTTGGTGTGCGTTTGTCAGGGCCTAGTGGGAAATGTTTTCATGAGAGATGTTTACATGTCGGAGTCTCGCCACTCTCAGCTCAGCGTACATGTTTAATAGTTCTCCGTTCTGCTCTGCTTGGAAAGGCATCGACTTCTTGAAAAAGTGGTGAGGGAGAAGAAGAAGAACAAAAAGAAGCAGGTAAGAAAAAAACAAAACACACTGATCAATGCTCCCGCTTTGAATCTGTCTGAAAGGGAAATGAAAGGAAGTGATCCGTGAATACCAAATACACGAGGACGATCACACACACTGGATCATGTGCTCATCGTGGTGACAGGAGGAGCGAGGGCGCGCCTGTTTAAAGTCATAACACACAGAAACACCCCACCACCACCACCGTTTTGTGAGGTGATGACAAGCATGAGATAAAAGTGCCACATCCCGATAACCCAGATGCCTCAGATCTGGCACCATACTGTAAGTGTTTGGACAGTGTCTGTGTGTGTGTGTGTGTGTGTGTGTGTGTGTACATGGGTGTATGTGTGTTCGTTTGTTGCTGAGATAACATCAAATACTAAGACGGTGGGATATCAGAGGGGTAAGTACGGTAAAAGCATCGGTATGGTGTGTCTACGTGCACATGTGCTGTACATGCTGGGATGTACTGTATGTATATGGCGTATGTGTGAGTGTGAGCCACATTAAAGGCCTTCTCGCCTTATCTCTCTATGAGGATTAGAGTGCATAAGCTACACCCGAGGGCTCTGATTCTCCATATCAAACACTATCACGAGGCGCTGGACGTTGGCGCTGAGCTCTCTATTGAAGACCCTCTCATATCTAAAAGACAACTATCTAGCAAAGGTAATTGGCCATAGATAGCTCACTGATTTGACATCTCTGAAATTGGATTATTCAGCCTTTCTATCATCATCAAAGAAAATAAATAGATAAAGATAAAATAAAATAGTGCTGCTGATGATCATTTTCATTTTGGCCAGCATGATTAAAAGTAACTTAATGGATTTTCGCTGCGGGTGGTTACAAAGTGGAAGGTTGCTGTTTTTCCAAAATTTTGAAGTTGAGGCATTTTGCCAAAAAATATAACTATTCAGATGAATCCAAACACAGAGCACATTTAATAAATACCAATCTTGGTGAAAGTTGTCTACAAATTACAATAAGACCACAATTTCTTCTGCTTGTAAACAGATTTTACTATTGTGAAATTTGGCTCAACTTTAATATTATCTACTAAATATATGCTCTAAGGATGTGTGCATAGTTAGTTCCATTAAGGCGGTTATGTGATAATTCACATCTGTATTTCTGTCAGTATGATTATGTAAAACAACTGCATTGGTTTTGGGGGAGGGTAGGCACAGGGAAAGGATAACCTGCCTTATATTTTTTAACATTGTGAGATAGAGCATTTAGTTTAATTGCAGGACTGGGAAGCCTTGTTGGAGGAAACAGCCCTCTAGTTATTCTATACAATTAATGAAAATAACCCATAATTTTGCCCTTTACAGCTCCATATCAGAAAGCATGGCTTCAGTAATGGCTAAACTATGCACTTGCTTGAAATGTGTCTCCATTCAGTATCAGACTGCTTGTTTTTCTAAGCTTTTAAAGATGTACTGAAAACATTTTCCTTAAATTGCTATAGTTTTGTGCTGTATGGTGAGCCCCTGAGGCTGTTGGTGACACTTTTTAAGGACAGAAACAGTAAGGAAGGCATTTTGCAAGGAAAATATCTGAAATTAAAGCTCCTACAGTGATTGCTTAATATCAGTCAATGTGAAGTTACACTTGAGTTCTGAAATGAAAGGCATATACAGCACACAACACTTAAAGGCAATATGACCATTGAGTTCAGTTACAGTGGGATCCTGGGTGGCTGCTGTATTCACTACAGGTTGACTTAATCCCTCCTACAGAGGCCAAAGTGATCTTCACTAACTGCCATTCAAAGTTTTCTGTGGCCTAATGTTGTCCTCCAGCCAGACACAGGGCACTCAATACTCAAGTCAGAGACAACACACTGATTTTGGTTGACAGCCTTTTGGTGCAGTCCATACCTGGATGACCCGTCGTGGGTCACTTGGTGCTTCAAAACACAGGGCACTCTGACTTTATTAAAAGGAAGTTGAGAGGAAAAGAAAAGGAGGAATGAGAGGTGAGCATGCTGCCTTTAAATCCCCTGAGGGAAGAGATGTTTTTGTGAAGTCGTCTCAGTTATAAGTGGAGACTGACAAAACAGATAAATCCACTTTTGTAGATGCCGCCTGTCTACGACAAGCTCCTGTCCGATGAATATTTTAGTGTAGCCGTAAAACACTGCTTTGCTGCAAACAGAACATCTTTAAGACATATATAAATAGTCTGTATATTGTGGGATTGCCTCCTGACTAAGTTAACATGGAAAAGGTTTCGCACTAGATTCAGAGGAATCTATTTTACAATCCGGTTGTTCAAGAAAAAGTACAGAAGTAAGGTGATCTGAGCTCCTCCCATGATAGAAAATGTCACCAGTAATTATTTTATTCAGTATTAGTCGGAAAAAGGTGGAGCTATACTGCAGGAGGAAAGCACTCTGGAAATGTTTAAAGTAAGACAAAGGCACAGTGTGTTCTGCCTGCAGATATGAAATGATGATTTGATGCCAGTCTTCCTGCACAGATATTTCAGCACAGGCTGAGTGGCCATTAACGGGGGTTGAATGTATTTTTTCTCTGTATTATGATTCTCCTGGGAAGCGCAGGTCCAGTGATAAATGAACAGCCACCTGGGAAATATTGGAGCCGATGGGAGCCATTTTGGCTCCATTATTCTCAATAAAAGGCAGGTCAACGTGCCGCCCCTCCCTCTTGAATGCCCTCCTCCCCTCCATGTGTCATTAAAATGGCTTCGGTGTATGAGGCAGTGGAACATCATTAGTGCAGAGATGAAAGAGAGGCCATGCGAGTCCTGAGAGGAATGCAATAATGTGCCTCGTAGAATGATGTTTGTAAGACTGGAGAAACTCTGGATTTGTTTCTGAGAGCTTTGTGTTTGCACTGTGGGTATCGTGTGTGATGACTGAACATATCTCTCTGAAGAAAACTTTCCATGACTTATTTTTTCCTTTTCTGTGTTTAGAGGGAGTTCCCTATCTTCAATATGGGTGTGAATTAGTAATGCATTCTACAGCATGGTTTCTCAAACACACACACAGACTGTGCATCACCATTTCGTTTGTAGCTCCCAATTTCTGTGTTGCAGTCTCAGAGTTACTAGGGTTCTTTCCATCCACCATATGTCAGCAGTGAATTGTTTTTTCTCTGCAACCCCTCTCACTCTGCTGTGGCTGGAGATTGGAGTCCTGACCCAACATCATGAGGACAGTCTCTTATCTCATCCTGGAATCTGACAGCGAATAATGAAAGCATTTGAGGTCTTCATCTAAAACTTCTCTTCCCTCTACCTCCTCTCCTTCACCATGCCTTGTTTTTTTTTCAGTTTCATCTTTGTCCTCCTGCTTTGACTCACAGCAGCTTGACATCCTGTCTTCCCATCAGTCCTGTGGACCCTTAACTGCATCCAAAAAGATGGAATGGTTCATCTTGATAAAAGTGTTGGCTATCAAAGAACTTCCTGTGTGGTCGACAACTGATGGAATGTGCTATCAGTAGCAGAGCATGCTGTAGTCTGTATACTTTTCCTTTGCGATGGTGAGCACCAACTGTGGCCTTCAACCTCTCACTCACAGATTGCACTGACTTTTCAGGAGAAAACTCTGCATGTACATTGAGGAAGGTACTAGATCCACTAAATGTTTTGGAAACATGCCCTGATGCTCTTAATATATATATATATATATATATGTGTGTGTGTGTGTGTGCGTGTGCGTGTGTGTGTGTGTGTGCGTGCGCGTGCGTGTGTGTAATAAATCACACTCGAGACAGTCCAGAAATGCTTAGCATTTTACTCAGAGGAGTTTTGACAAGACTAGTTCCAGCTCCTGACAAGATACACCACAGAGAGATCCTCCCTACAGTGTGTGTTTTGTACTTGTACTGAAATAGACAAGCTAGACTTAGCTGAAGACAAATAACCTACAGCTACCACCTTTTCAGACTCAGTTCTAAAGTCTGTACATATCTTCAATACAGAGACTGCATCATATATTAAAATATGTGACTTACTTAGCCTAGACACAATTTATATTTGAGAAGAATTCTATATTTTCCTCATTGATACTGGATTTTGTTAAAAAAAAAAAAATCAATTCCACTGGCTACATTTGTCATTGCTTGATGACTTATTGCACTTTGGTATTAGAAGCAGGCTTTCATTCACTATACACCTACTCAAGCTGAAGTGTTTCCACGTATGTCATGCTAGAAATGAAAGAGACATGAGAAGTACTTCAGTGTAGATATAGTGCTGATCCATGTCAAATATTATTAAAGTTATTGTTGATGTGGGTGTGTGTGTGTGTGTGTGTGTGGGGGGGGGGGTAATAAAAGTGGCTGGACTTAATGTTTTGCTGTTAGTCTTTCGTGAAGCAGCCATGTTCCCTTGGCTGCATTTCCGAACACCTCTGTGACAGCCGTGGCTCCAATCATGATGATGTTTTGCTTATGTAATGAGCCCCCTCCACCACCACTGCTGAAATGCAATTATCATTTGGCTGACACCAAAATGCGTTTTCTCGCCTGTGGCTACTCATGATGCTATTTAGAATTTCTCAACTTTAGGCGAGGGAACAGAAAAAGCTTCCTTTCTTCCTCTCTCCTGTCGTCCTACTTTTTTAGGGGAGAGCCGGAAAGGGGGAGGGGAAGAGCTACATGAGAGAGGAGGAGGAGGGGGAGGAGGCAGGGAAGGAGGAGAGAAAGGATGGAGGAGGAGGCGGAGAAGAAGAAGAGGGTTGATAGAAAAAGAGAAGAGAAGGAGAGTTTCTGGGAGGATGCGATAATGAGGACAGTTAATTCAGAAACAGGGTGTGAGAAGCAGAGATTAGCCCCCTAGCAGGGTGATGCCGTCCACAGATTTTCTGCTCTGAATGGCTGTCACTGAGGGCTGAGGGGCTGGGATGGGCCACCGAGCTGAGAGGAGACGAGCGACAGTTTTAATTAAGGAAGTGTTTGGGTAAATATGCATTTCCAGGTCAGCTTCTATTGGCTTCTAGAGGCAGACCGGGAGGAAAAGATGAGGGGAAGCTAAGAAACACTAAAATGGTGGCAAAAGAGGCTGGCTTTCTTTTCATTTTCTCACATTATAGAATCTATCTTTGAAAAGGCTCTAAATGCTATAAAACATTCTATTATAGTCATAAGTAACGCAGTGTCATTTTGCTTTATTGATATTTACCTGCATCATTTCCTCTCGTCGCTCCTGTACTCACACATTTCTTTCCATAAAGTCTCTAAAGTCTGGCTGATTTAAAAACTATGACTCACCATGAGTTCACCATGTGAATCCATGCCAACTGCACTCGCTGTCAAAAGCTGTGATTCTTGGGGAGAGAGCAGCACAGCGTGTTGGGGGGTGGAGGACAGTTTTGACAGTCTGATCTTTTATTTACTGAAACTGGGGAACATGTAGGATTCAGAAGATGTAAGGAAACATGCAGCGCTGCGCTTATTATTTAATTAAAGGGAAGCCATGCGCCTGCTGGTCCGACCACTATGACTGATTCTGAAATGCACCTATCCACAGTCGGCACATCTTTAACACTAAACCTCTTGACCTTCACCAGTGTTGGAGGACAAACTTCAGCCTCTCACACATTCATCTACATCCTCCACTTCATCCCTTTATCTCCAGCTCAATCTCCCTCCACTCTTTTCTGCTTATTGTCCCAGGCCTGTGCCTAAATGCAGCTCTTTCATCTTTGTTTTTATCTGTCAGATCAGTGAGGCGCTAGTCCCACTCCACACAACTCCTCAAAATATAAAGTTAGAAAGTCTCCCAAATCCGGGCAGATCAATGGATAAGGGTTGGCAGGCCTAGCTAATGGAATGCAGCTCGTGCCCTAGATTAGGATGTTTTCTTTTTCGCTTGGCTGTCCTCAAACCTCCATGAAGCCATAAAAAAATGGTAGCGGAGGAAAGGGAGGGGGCAGGCAGACTGCAGGCTGGTTACGTGTTGAGACAGGCAGATGGACAAACTAACAAGCACACTGATGAATTATAAACTACAAAGAGTCCCAAACAGACAGGAAAACGGCAGTCTGCTGTCACTGAGCCTCTTAACAACACTGAGAATCATGACCTTCCACTGTACTGTCTGACCATTCACCAGTCCAATCAGAGTTGGGTGTTTAATGAAAAGTCAACTACATAGTCCTCTTTCTTAATTTATACCGTATGATTATTTCACTGGTAAGAATTTCAGTGATAGATATAGATAGATATACTTTATTGATCCCAAACCCAATTGTAGTGCAACAGCAGCAGAATGGCAGACAGCAAAAATAACAAATATAACATCAACACAGAATACAAGAGCAAACACACTATACATAATAAATTAGAAGTATAAAAAACAAAAAATGATAGAAAAACAGTAAGGTGCAACAATAAACTGTATGTGCAAATTAAAATGGAACTGTTAAAACTGATGATTTGAACCACATTCGCATAGTCAAATCAATCACACAAGTTAATAATAATAATAATGGATTAGATTTATACAGCGCTTTTCTATTAACGCATACTCAAAGCGCGTACATTATTCATTCGCTCACACATTCTCACTTTGGTGGTGGTAAACTACATATGTAGCCACAGCTGCCCCACCACCACTGAACATTCATACGCATTCATACAGCACTGATGTAGTGGAGGGTAAAGTGCCCAAGGACACAACAGCATGTGACTAGGACAGAGGATTCGAACCGTCAACCCTTCGGTTATTGGACGACTTGCTCTACCTCCTGAGCCACAGCTATCCTGTATGTTTATTCAGAGGATGAAGCTTGCCAACACCAAAAAGCTGTTCCATCTGTCTCAATACTATTCAACTATGAATTTGGCAGTCTCACCAGTTCCCTCTAACATATGTGCCTCTTTAAAAAAATTAAAATCTAAAAGTACACTGTTGTTATTCTGGTAATAATGTACTTTTAACAGCATTGCTCAGAAGAATATTGGGATGCATGGGGTGAATAAATACACTGTCATCACTTAATGTAACTATGTGGCTCATTTGTCAGTTTTTATTAGTTTTACAATATAATGATCAAAAAGACAAAATTTTAAAATTCAACTTCTAACGGGAAACAGAACCCTTTAAACTGTGTGCTCACGTTTCTTAAGATATATATTTTCTCTTTCTTTTTCAGATATCAGCTGTAAGTGTGATGTAGATGAAGGTACACTGACGCATGTGCTGTGGATGTGCCCTAACATTAAACAGTTTTGGTTGAAGATTTACAGGTATGTTATTAATATTGTTAAAAAGA
Source organism: Apogon hyalosoma (assembly GCA_037367295.1). Taxonomy (NCBI): domain Eukaryota; kingdom Metazoa; phylum Chordata; class Actinopteri; order Kurtiformes; family Apogonidae; genus Apogon; species Apogon hyalosoma. The sequence continues at coordinate 20,323,634 of JAPQRP010000014.1, forward strand.
CAATTTATGTTATGTCCCAAGTTATTTATATTAGGTGACCCTCAAGTGCTGTTTGTGTTTCCCATACCAATGAAAGACTGGATACAGACTGTTCTAATGACTGGACAGATTATAATGATGAACTGGAAGAAATATGGAGACGCTCTGTTTCAGGAGTGGATGATGGAAGTCGGAAAAGTAGCGGCATATGAAAGAATGTCATATAGGATACAGGACAAGACAGAAACATATCTTTTGAAATGAAGCAAACACCTGGAATCTTTAGATCTCAAAGACTAAAGGCTAAGAGGATTCATACAGAAAAGACAATGATCACAGACAATATGTATGCATGTGTGTTTATTATGATGAGACACCTCTGTGTAGATATGTATGATGTATGTATATATTATATATATGGATTCTCAAAGTTGATGTGTGTGGGATAATAAGCCACTATATCCATATGAAGACCCCTTCTGGTTACGGGTGGGTAATGTATCAACACTCTAATGTTAGTATTTGATGTGTGATGATGTGATATGTTTGGAAAAAAAATAATAAAAAATGCAAGTCATAAAAAAATATATATATATCTTTTCCATTTGATCACTACTGCAAAAATAAAACTCCACCCTAAGGAAGTACTGAGCGTTGTAAAATTGGACTGATACAAGAAAGACCTCAGATGACACAAAAGAATCTGCAGCCAGTCCTTGGAGAGGCAGGTAGACAAGTAGATATCTCTGATACGAATGAACGGCAGAAACCAGAAGCGATTTTTAGAGTATCACTGAGACAATAAGGAGTGGTGACGGAAGCAAGTAGAAGAGAAACTGAGGATCTTGATGATGTAAGACTGAGCTGCTGAGCCCACACAGGAAGCCAGGCAATAGAAGCTTGGAGGGTTTTTTTCTGATTACAATTTGGCTAAATGGGATTAGAGATGAGGGTATAACAGTTGAATGCACTCAGCCACAGAAACCCCAGTAGAAAAAGTGGGAAACGCTCATAAAAGATGGATATCTTTCTTTCACTCCATCTCTCTTACTTTGTGTTGCTGCTAATAACGTTTTCAGGCAGCTATTGGACAATGAATGTACCATCTCCTCTTCTGCAGTGCAACTCTGAAGTTAATGTTTACATGTATTTGTGCGACAGCGGTCCGTTTGGGTTGAAAAGACTGCAAATGAGGTCCTAGCTCAGTGGTTTCCAACCTTTTTAGGCTCGTGACCCCATTTTAACATCACAAATTTCTGGTGACCCTAGACATTCAAAACAGAGACTTTTTTTTGCTAAAACTAATTTGTTTTTGATCATTTAGTAGTTTGCTATACTATGTTGCAAATAAACATTAGTTTTAGACACATTTAGTCTATATAATGTATATTATTATGGACAGAGGCAGAAAAGCCAGGTGTAGATTACTGCACAAAGTGAGA
>JAPQRP010000014.1:20325154-20418989 GCA_037367295.1 Apogon hyalosoma
AGAGTGAAAGTTGGAGAAACTAATGAAAACAGACATAGATGCAAACACATCTTACAACCTCATCAACATTGCAGCCTTTACTCTGATAGCCATTTCTCAGGGATGGCATATAAGAAAATGTAGAAATGGCATCCCAAAGACTGGCTGCATCTAGAATGGAAATAGCAAATCATCCCTGTCTGATGGGTTTGGATAATATTCCTCCTCTATCAGTGCTTTCCACATGATTGCTTTGACAGATAAGAGGGGGCCCGATGTTCCAAGACTTGAAAATATACTTGATTACACTTTTCTCAGAGTTTTCAGTAGTGTCCTGTATCAAATTTTGACAGGGTAATTTAATATGTTTAAGTGTGTGCATTTTACAGGTACAAGAATTTATGAATTACATATTTTAAACAACATATTTGATCATATCTGAATTAAACATATACATATATAGTTGCTTGTATTCATTTATTTTATACTTCAAGGATACAATGGTGATGAAATGTATTCTTAAGAGGTCATAAGCCTTGAGCTGCATGTAAATTTATACACTCTTGTTATTGTCTGTCATGTTCTCATGTATATGTGTGCTTTTATTCATGGATGAAACCTATGGCAAACAATGGAATGGAATTCAAGCAAGAATAATTGGAAAATAAAAGGACCATTATTGCACAATATGAGACACACTTTCTCTGACTGAAAACATCAAACCTGAAACAAGTATACAGTGGTCTTATGTTGCTAAAATCTATTTGTAATCGTTCTAAAAGATGGAGGGAATTTGGGTGGTAAAGTAAAGGGACATCAACAATATTGTTGGAGACAGAGTAGGCCCGCAAGTGCTAATCACTCTCATATTTTCTGGACATGTACAAAATTGAAGTCTCTCTGGGAAAGGCTTTTTGAAATGATTGAGAGCATTATGACTTTCACAATTCCTAAGGACCCCAAATTCTTTTTGCTGGGACTGCTACCTGGAGATGTATTAGAGAAAGAAGACAAATACCTCTTTAACATTCTTATAATTGCTTCCAAAAAGGCCATTTCAAGGAACTGACTCAAAATGGATGCACACTGTGAGGATCAGTGTACTCTATAGAAAGACTGACTTATTACGTACGACTCAAGGAACATATCTTCATGAAGCACTGGAGAAAATGGCTGAACTATAAATAAAACAATGCATAATTACTACTGTCTGTCATTTAAATATTTTGTGTTCAACCAGTGACCCCTAGTTTGTGTGTTGTATTTTTTGTCTGTGGATAAAACAAATAAAAATAAAGTATAAAAAAACAAAACAAAAACAATTTGTAATCTATTTTATAACTCAAAGATAAACTATCGTTCTAAACATTTCTACCATTCTCAGTGGTATCTGGTCCATCTTTCCTCAGTAGCCTGGTTTACTACAATCACAATAAACCAACAGATGATGTCAATGCAGCAACAGAATAAATACCATCCCACTGGTGAACACAATAATTTACAACTGCCACTGAAACAGGGATCTCTGTGCCCTGTATTCATGTGTCGGCAAAACTACGCTACAGTTTTTCCAGTTCCTCAGTCCAATCCTACTGTAGAATCCCAATAAACATTTGTATATGCTGAAATATACATCAATCTGCCTGAAAATACAGGGTGAAGCTGTAATTGAACCTGAATGGCTGGCCTTAACATGGCAGCTGCTTGCACGTCTGAACACTCACAGCATATTATGAGGGAGGATAAGAGGAGGGGGTCAAAGATTGTGTATTTATTTCCAGGATGACATTCATAGTGGAGGAATAACAGCATTGCCTGCTGTTTTTGAATTTAATGATAGGCTTCTGACAAAAGGGTACTGATTTCTGTCACTGAAATCAGCACTAAATAACCTCTTGGCAATCCTGTTTCCATGTATCTGACTTTCAGATCACAATGAACTCAAAAGACGCAGACACAGTTAATATAGTTAATATAGAACATAGCAATTATCTTTACAGCTTGTAATGTTCTGAGTCAAGTCCTCAACAAATGTATCTGAATAATCCCTTAAATTTAAGAAATCACCAAATTTGAGATGCCTGTTAATTATTATTCTCCTTCAATATGCAGGCATTAGACGTGCTGCTACAGCTTTCTCCAAGGCAGAGGATTTAAATGTTGCTCCTATTTTACTTGTGAAACCAATTGTGTGCTTGAAAGATTTGCCTGAAACATTTCAAAATGTGCGTTATGTCCCTGGAGGGGATGTGACTATCACAGAGTGATTTTTGCACAAATACAATTCCAAATGTTCAGAAGCCACCTGAGTCTTTTTCCAAATATCTTTAAATAAAAACATCCAGTCGGAGCAGACAAAAAGGCATCAGTGTGTGAGGTAGTAAGGAGCGCAGGCTTTTAGACAGCTTTACACTCATTTTTTTGAGAGGTTGCTAAGCTGGAGAGCACATCTGACCTGCATATATATCATGTCGAAAGCTTATTGATCAGCTAAAAATACCCTCCATCTGATAGTCAGCTCAATAGTCTGGTGAACTGAAACAGTGAAGCCCAATGCAGCTGCTTTGGCAGAAAGCACTAATTAGTTTCAAAGGAACACATGTACAGAATCCTGTAGGAAAACACCTCAGACATATATACGTATATATGTAGTTTAGCCTTTCCAGCAGAACTACAGACAACTTGTACTTGCTCCATTCCTTTTACTGAGTTAACAGCTCCTTCTGAGCAAAATGGTTAGAGTTCCTGTATAAGCATGAAGAGATAAATTTAACGATCATGTACTGACTGAATTTACTTTGGCTTATTGCCTTTGTGCTATCGCTGAACCTGTGCAACTGTGATGAGGGTTAAAAGGCAATCATGTGGTTCAAGGGGTACTTGTGACTAATGAAGAGACAACACTGAGTCATCATTGTAAATTACAATACTGTTTAAAGCTGTCACAATTATATTTCCTTATTGCAACGAGCCAACTGCAATTACGCTGCACAAATGTGACAATCCACCATACATTCTTATGCAAAAAAAATTGCTGGGGGAAATCATATAGTCTCACTTTCATCACTATTCACACATTGTTTTAGATTCAATTGACAGTGTTTTAATGATATCATCTTGTTTTATTTTGTTATGACTTCTATTTGTACCTATTATTGCAGTCATTTCTTTGTATATTTCAGTAATAGGCTTTGTTTACTAAACTTTCTTATGTCAAATCTTTGCAAAATGTTTGTGTAAACAACTGTGCTACAGTGTTCAATTCCAATTGAGGTTCTTCTTCATCATCACATGTATTATATAGACACAGCAATTAACTGCCAGCTAAAGTTGCATTATTTTGACAGCCATAATACTATTGCATTAATGTGCCAAAATCATATTAACACACCTCAGGTATTAATCTGGTTTAGATGCATGTTTTGCACATCTAGTACATAACAGCAGTAAAAAATACATGGAACTGCCATAGGCAGTGCACTTGCCGGAGGCCTTTCCTCCTACTTTTTCACACTTTGTAACATGATACTAGTCATTTTAATCTATCTGCAAAACTGATCTGAGTTATGGGTGAAAATGGAATATCTTGAAAATCATGACCTTGCCTTTGACCTTTGTAGGTCATCCAGCGTCAACAAAATTAGTACCACATAAAAGGTCATATCCGACTTCCTATAAGTCATTAATACAAAGTTAGTCGACATCTGTCTAGTTTTCAAGATAGAAGCTGTTTTCTGAATTTGCAAATTAGGCGCTTGACTCTAACTTTGGCCTATATCTCAGCTGTACTTTGGCCTAATATTGCTAAAAACTAATCAAGTCGACTAGAGACCATGGCAAATCATTTAGTCATGGTTTGATACCAATGATGCTTGAAATGTGACCACTAGAGCGCATACAGACAGACAGATGAACTGACCCGTATGCTTGCCCTCTGACAGATAAAGTACACTACAACACTCAAAATATTTACTTGCTGGAGTATTTCTAACACATGCTGAATCCTGAAAGAGGCAGTAAGGCATACGCTTAGATTTTCTGTCTTGGAAGGAATGATACTGTATATTTTATATGACTCTACTAGATATGTGTTCATATATTTGGAGTTTTACAAGGCTTAGAAAGCAATTGAGCCAGTTTTTATACTGGAACCTATTTGCAGTTGTTTTCCTCCATAGTAAAGTACATAGAGTTCCATATATAAAGCTTTCTAGTGACTGCATTTATTGGTGTTATTGGTCATTGTTTATATGTGTATACATTTTCTATCTGCAATCTTATGAAGTAGAGGCTCATGGGGGATGTTATAGGGGATGAGGGAGGGGTTTAGCACCTTTATGCATGCAATCACATGGATGCACGCTCACCCAGAGATGCATAAATCAAAACCTACTTAGAAGAAAAGTAATGGCTGTTTACTGTTGCATCAAGCCTTCTAATAACATGCCAATCAAGTGGCAGAGGTGTGAATATTTCACCTCAAGGCTCTGCCCTGGAATACTGCTGTTTAATTATTTATTATGTTTGGAGGGTATGAACCCCCACACATGAACCACCACCTTCCCTTACGGCTAAGCCTGCAAAAAATGAAGGCAGCTCAAACTCCATACTGAAAATATTTCTGGCTTGTGTTAATATTGAATAAAGCTGTGAAAATAAAAATGTGTAAACAGAGTAAAAAGGAAAGTAATAAAAGATGGAGATAAATTAGAAGAGAGATTGGATAGATCTGTGGAGGTACGCATCCTTTGGTTATGAGCACTGTTAGACACTGACATGACATGTGCAGGGTGAAGAAACCATAACAGGCCTGTTGAGAGTCATATCCTTATTTTCCATTGAGTCATTAAGTTGTGATGTTCTGAAAAGGTCAGACTGTTTTGTTGCTGCTAGATCTATGGGAATACAGGTGAGTGTGTGGAGGGGGTACAAATGTGCATGCCACTGTGTGCGCTCCTTGATAATGTTTAATAGCCATGGGCCCCATTAGCATTAACATCATTCTAATTACGCTGAAGTGGCCTTCACAGCACATAAACAAACACAGGCTAAAACCGGAATTAGACATTCTATCCCTGAAGTACCGACCTTATGAAACAGTGGCTAAAATTATAACATTATACAAGCAGAAAGGTTTTTACACAGTTTTGAATTTGTAGACATATTTGCATAATTTTACATTACATTTCACTGTCCTATCAGTGTATTAACTGACTGATGAACTGTTAACCCCCCTATTATTGTTCCATAAGATTCTGAGGGTTGAGTGTTTTATCCACCTAAACTGTACAAACTAGTGGATATTCAGTGTTCATTGTTACAATATAAAGCAAAGCCACACATATTCCCACCAGAACAGCTGAACTAGCAAATGTTTCTTAATGTATTTGTTCAGCCTTTCCAGAGTAAACAAAAACATTAAGAGTCCCTTCACAAATAGGGAATGGGTAAAATTGCAAACTATAGTTAAAATACTAGTAGCCTTTTAGTCTCTGGGCTCAGCCGATGAAATTATTCTCCACTGGCTTCAGCTCCCCAGCTTGTTGCATAGTAGTATTGGTTTCTTTGAAATACCCCTTATCAGAAATAGAGTGAGCAAGCCAACACCTTGCACAATCAGTTTGTCCAAGCCAACATCAACTTCCACTTTAGCAACTTAGAGCCTAACATGAAATAGACCTCTGCTGCACACTTGACCGGAGGTTGGAGAAACATTCTAAATGGTTCTTTAATGAAATGAGCTGAGTGTGCTGGAGGGCTCGGATAACTTGTTATTGTGGAACTAGAGGTGCAAGAGTGGTTGAGAGAACAAAGAATGGTGTGTACAGTGGAGGGAATAATGACCTTCATCTTGGATGAGGGGAAAAAATTGTTAGAAAAGATGCTGGGGGTTAAGATGGATAGATGTCAGGAGAGTGGGGGAGGCGAAGGAGTGAGTGATTGAAGCCGGCTGAAAAAGGCTAAGAGAGAGCAGGAGACGCAAAGGGGATCAATGGGAAGCCTCTTCCTAGGAGTAAGAACGCAAATCCACTCTGTTTCATTCCCCAGGACTGTATTCCACAGACTCCAGGGTATCCCACATCAAAGACGGAGGCGGATGAATCGGGGAGATGAAAGAACGACAGTCTGTAGTGGATGTGTGAGGTGCATGCATTAAATATTGTGTGCATGTGTGTTCAGTGTGTTCTGACATGCTCGTATGATGAGCTGGCATAGGTCGGTCCACAAAGGATTTCAGACTAGTGTGTAGCTTTGACACATGACGGCAGAGGCTGGGATTCAGTTCTATTCTATTATTGTCCTGACTGAAGGTCAATTAGTCAGACACACAGCTATCATGAGGTTCTGTTTAAGAAGTGTTGCTTAGGTGGCAAAAAATGGGGGGTAAAATGGTGTAAGCGTGTCTTTGAAGACATCCTGTTACCATCTAATCACAAGAGACTGGTGGTTCACTTCTGCAACACACTGTTTTGGTGTTTTTTTCAAGTGAATAGCAAAGAAGTAAACACTAAATGCACAGGACAGGTTAAAACAAGCATTTTCAGCTAGAAGGCGATTTCACAAAACTATCTGCAAGCCAGCTCTCAAAGGACCCTAGGTCGTCATCTGAAATGTCATTGGTGCCTCTGTTCTGATGTTCAGTCAATGTTGAAGGGCCTGTGCAAAGCAAAGACAGTCAGTTGTATTCTTTTCGTCCTTGGTCTCTGGTCTCCCCAGCCCGAGGGACTCCTGGACAGGGTCGACTGAGTACACCTGTCACAGAGCTGATATTTCACATGTGGGGAGAGATGACGGATGAGTGAGATGGGAATGTGAGATCCTAAATAAATGACTGTCCGTACTTTACTGAGAGACCTTCAGTAGAAAACAAATCAAGCTGAACCAATAATGTGACGAGACAAAACCCAAACACGGGAGAGAAAGAGGAACAGAAAAGGAGATTTGCTGTGCTGTGTCTGGAACCACAACATTTAGCCAGAGGCTTGTCACTTGCTCCTCTCTTTCTCTAACTGCCTGCCTCCCTTTCTCTTTTAGCCTTTTATCTTTAACCCTCCTTTTGTCCCTCCATCCCCTTGCTTTCTCTGCAGGTTGGCAGTCTAACACAGTCAGGCTGCAGCCGTTACATAACAATCCATTTATTGGCTGGTGCTGGGATGCTGCTTTGGCGGCCAATACATGAGCTACAAATAAGGCTGTTAAGGGGGGGGGGTAATTCTCAGATGCATGTGGACACAAACAAACAAATACAGTCTGTACGAAGATGGAAAGTAAACACTGGGGTGACTGGTGGAGTCCTCACGCTGTGTTACGCTGGTGCGTCATATAAGCCAACTGGACTCATAAGCAATCTGTTGGGTTTTGTGTAAGTCTCTGACATATTAATTCTGTTTAATTTGAGCTGTATTTATATGCACTGTGGCTTAGGCAAAGTAACTTCAGTTGCCTCAACTGTCCAAGAACATGAATTGTGTTTTCAAAGAAGCTAAAAGCTGTACTGTCATTTGAGGTATACAGAGTTTTGGTAGGGAAGCATGCACCAACTGTGAAATTCGGGGCCACAACTGATACTGATGTTTACAGTAACAATTTCACAAATGCATTAACATGCATAGCCTTTGTGGTGACTTTCAAATTCAAGTCTACATTTAACTCTTTCCTAAATGATTAATCACAATTCCCTGTCAAAAGTCATCAAAATTCTCTGCATTTTGAATTTTTCAGTGAATATGAGGTATTTTCATAAATTTAACTCACTGATTATGAAATGTTCATAAAGTCCCAAAGTAAATTCAAAGGTTATTATATCAAAACAGCAAAAGCTGAAGAAAAAGTGAGTATTTCAGCAAAACATATTAATTTAGCAATTTTTTTATCAATGTTTTATCAATGAAAAACATTATACTGTAATGTACCTGAAAGGCTAAGGAGCTGCATTTTACCTGAATTATTTACTTGAATTGATAGGATGAGTGGTTCAAAATACAGTGTATTGAAAATGTCAGTGGACACTTTTGGTCTCCAAAAGCTGTTTAGGCCTTTGAGGGTTAAACTCACATTTTACATCACTAACTTAATCATTGGTAGCATCTCTACTTATAGTACAGTTGACACAGTTCAACATGCAACACAAGCAACTGAGTGACTTTAGGGACTTGGTAGTTTACTGAGGTCAACTTAGCATGACTGAAACACCTACATGGCTGCACTAACAGATTAACCTTGACACTGGTGAATATCAGCTGATAATGTGTTGGCTACAGGGACTGAAGTGGCAATGAAGAAAGAAATGACACCATGGAAACTTTCAATAATGCATTAACACTGCCTACTGTGTTGTGACAAGCTGCGGGCGTACTGAAGTGTACAGTGCATATCAATGTGTTTTGATCTTTAATATCCAGGTGTAAAAAAAAAAAAAAAAAAAAAAAAAAAAGCTGTTCTTCAACTTTTTCCTGAGGTATAAACAGGAAGTTGACCAAAAAGCGGTTTTGTGTGTAGGTGGCAGGTTCCCTCATTCCCTTCTCATTACTTTGACTCTATTATCCCAAATTTATCTTTACATACGAGAGGTTCATCTGGATGTTTCCGTCAGAAATCTTGTTGACTTTTCCTAGCATGCTTGAGGCAGTCTAACCTTCAAACCACAATGTTCACATGTAATTTCCTCTGCTCTTAGCCCAGAGGGGTGCTTGTACCTAAGCAGTGTTGATGAATACAAAGACACTGCATTTTCATGAGAGGGGAACAGTTGGGAAAAACACAGGCAAGTGTTTTGCTGCAGGCTATTTCAGAGTGTGTTGAGAATGTTTGGACAATGCACAGCAACACTGTTGAGATGGGCTGTGGCTATTACAAAGCCATTTACAATTCTTAAATGTCATGATGGTGTAATTCTGTAATGGAGGAAGAATTACCTCAACAACAAAAAAGACTAAACCCTGCCTCCCTGGTGCAAAGGCATTTGTTTTCATTGCATGCTCAGTCAAGTGCCTTTAAGTACAAAGGACTGCTCACACGCTCTCTTTCTCTCGGTAAAATAAGGCAGGTAATAGAAATGAATGGGAGTCAAGATGGCTGGAAGAGATGCTTGGAGGCAAATAAAAGCACAAATCTTATTTCATCTTGTCTTATTAACAGCAGCAAGCAGATAACAGTGCATTTGCCCTCAAACACAAACTGAAATGTGATTTGATGCAACCAGGCAGCCATTTCAGTGTCCATACACTCCAATGCCATCTCTGCCACCACGATAACTGCAGCACACAAACAAGCCCAACTCATTTCCCCAGCTCATACTTATCATGTACGTTGTGGCTAATGAGGGAAATTAGACAAATAATGAGTACAGTTCACCCTGGATTTGAGTCAACACATCTCAGACAAGAGCCAGTCTAAGGGGGGCCACAGTGGCAAGGAAACGTATTGTTAGAGCCAGTTCTCACTGGTAAACAAACAGGAAACATTTTCTCTGTAATTACCTGCCAAAAAGCAGACAAGGGCTGGTGATTAAAGTGATAAATGCTATCTTCCAAAGTCGTCCACATGCATGACATACAGTGTAGGCTTGCAGTGCATATTTGTTAAATCATGTAGCGAAGGTTCTGTACCCCTCGCTGTCTTTTGATAGGTTTGCTTTCTGTGTCTGTGTGCTAAGGTGATAGAACAAATTCTGCTTGGCTCAGCGCAGGTGGGGATGCCTGAAATATACGGCATGCCCCTCTTCACACCTTGCACTTTCTAGATTCTTCATTTCTTTCTTTAGTTTCTTCTTTTGCACTTAAGTTCACTGAACATGTAAGAAGCAAGTAGCAAGCACAAGGACCGTTTTGTTGAGGCCTTCAACAAAACCCCACTCTTACTTCAGAAGTATTATTTATAAGCAATATGGGACTACTGTTATTTAACAACCTTCTACTGTTTTATATATAATATCTGCCTAATAAACAGTGTAACAGTGTTCATAGTAAAGTGTCCATATTTTTTTTTAAATTCCTTCACTCCATGGCATAATGAGAACGATGGAGGGATGCCATACATTTTATTCTACAGTTTGGGTTTCACACCTCTCTGTGCAGTCTGTCACAGGTGCTGATCATACTTAACTTACACCTGTGTGTCCTCTCACAGCACCTCTCCTTGAGATGCATTTTAAAAACTGAAACATCTTTCAAGATGGCCCGCTGAGATCGATTTCCGTGTCATGAGGGGAGAAGAGATGGGAAGGAACAAAACAGAGGAACTAGAGAAGCCCATACAATTATCTAGCAGACTTGTACCAGATGGTGTTATATGGTTTTAGACCCATCAAAAACCTCTGTGCAGCACTGTGATTTTATCAGGGTTTATAAAATGGAAAGTGGGATTTAACCTTGTAATAAATGATGTGTGAATGGAAAAAGAGTTCGACAGATATCGTGACTGAATGTCCTCGTGGCAGGACTGCAGGATACGCCATCGATATTTAGAAAAAAAAAAAAGATCTAAAAAAACAACTTAGAGGATCAATCTCAAACTGGAGTTGATTTTAAGCACATAAAACAGTGCAGTACTTGGTCTTTTCTTTTCTCCTTTCCTTCCCTTATTTCCTTTCCCTCCTTGCCACTTTCAGTCAGCAGATTAAAAAAGGGTTTCGCGGATGTCAAGAAGTATTAGCTTCTTGTATGAGGCTATGAGGATACAGGGATAGACCTCCTTATCTGTGCTCTCTCTTTATTTTGCTCCTCCTGCATCGCTCCATGAGTTCAATGCACGCAGCCAAGTAGAGCCTCACTACCTCTCAGAAATTTGAACTGCACTTATGTTCACTCAGACAAGATGTACTGATGAAGTGCTCAGAATACAGCATTTAGCTCCGGAATTACAAATTACCAGAGAAAATCCAAAGAACATCACTCTAAGTGAGTTACACTGGGTGAAACTTAGTTGAAGCAGAATAGCTCCTTCAGTTCAGTTACAATTTTCAGAGCTGTTGCAAAAGTTGTGTTTTTGCCCACATTGCATGTTTCTTCCAATAAAAACTGTACATACAATTTGCAAAAGGCTGGCAAAAACAGTTTTCTTTGACTTTCTTTTGATGATTTCTTTAGGAAAAAGCAACTGAAAACTGGATTATCCAGCGCTACTGGAACATTGCTTTAGGAAAAACACGATGTCACGCTAAAAAAATATTATTTCAATATTACAAGCACCACAAACATTACATTACCTTCTCCTTATTGTATTTTATTGAACACAGGTATTTGAAAACCTGGACTTGAGTAAGAGGCAAGTGAGACTCTGGTTAAAATGAGGTTTTAGGAGTTTAGCATAACCATGCCAAGGAAAATAAATGCATATTTCTAAAATTCTGGCAGCATATCGGAATCTGACAAAAAAATGTCATGTGATCTGAGAATAAAAAGCATAGAAACATTTCAGTAGGGAGAATTGCAACTCCTAAGCCCTGTGTTTGAGTGATAATAACAGTGAAAACAGTGTTTTTACAATTTAGTAGATTTTAGATCACAATACAACTGACACATATATTGTATAAATGGCATGTAAAATATGTGGTAGCACTGGGTTAGCTTGTCAGATGTTCTAGTTCTTAACCCATAAAGACCAAACCTCCACTGATAACCAAAAGCATCTACTGACCTAAATTGTTTAATAAATGTTGATCTACTAATCCTATCAATAATGTAAATAATTGGTGTAAAATGCAGTTTGTCATGTGTTCAGGGTCATCAGATACGACCCATTTGGATATTCAGAGGCTCTGTAGTAACACCATCATTTTCTACAACATTGATTCACCAGTAAAACCTATGGAGTTGGATCAATGACAGAATGGAGACACTGGGGTTACGTTCAGTTAATGTTAACTTTGCTGAAAAAGTCACTTTTTCTTCAATTTTCTTCGTTTTGATGTAATAACCTTTGAATAAACTGAGTTTTCATGAACATCTAAAATAAATAGAGTAAAGTAAATATAGGAAAATACATGATTTATGGTGAAAAATGCAAAATCCAGAGGATAATATTACAATAAAGGTAAAAAAATGGAGTCACCTGCAGAAGTTGGATTTATGGGATGAAGACTGGTTGAGGAAGGAGGAGGTGAATGAGAAGGCACCAATTATGACACAATTATGTTAGTAGTATGTTTGCATGAAATAAAGTGAATAAAGAAAAGCAAAAGGGGAGAAAGAGATAGAGATGTTAAAAGAGATGGAAAAAACAAACAGTGAAACGAGATGATGAGGAGGTGAAGAAAAGATGAAGGATAGCTAACCTGCCCATTACCTCTCTTCCCTGTCCTTCAACTGCTACAACTATACACTCTCTCTCTCTCGGTTACGTCTTTCCTTAGCTCTTCCAATTTCTGCCCTCATTTTTCTCTGCGGCTCTCTGCAGAAGCTGACACAGGCCGTGCTCTGCCAGCAGGCTCGTCAGATGTGTGTGGAGGAGGCCTTGCTGTTTCTAATGAGATACCCTTGGTGAGGTTTCAAACATCCACAGCATCCCTTGCCGTCAGCAACACCAGCACAAAGTGGTATATGGGGAGAGGTCAGACTCAGAAGGGGAGGGATGGAAGGATTACGAAGAAGGAATAAAGCAGATGAAGCATGAGGTAGAAAAAAGAGGCGAGGTTGAAGGAGAGATTGAGAGATGGAGGAATCAGACCTTTCTAACCTCAGTCAGGTCAAGTCAGGTCAAGTCTGCAACGTTTACTGGCAAAAATGGAAAGTTAGGTGACAGCACAAAATACCCTGAAAACAAACATAAAATCGTGCAACACAACCTAAAGTACAGGTCTCAGGCATGTTATCCGGAGCCAAAATAGTCAGCCTTGGTTTTAAAAGATCTGAGGCTCCACTCCAGCTCAGACAGAGTTCAGAAGTACACGGTATTACTTAGGGGGAAGACCTAATAGAGCTTGAAAAATTGATCAATGAAATCTTAAATCTAATCCCTAACAGGGCACTAGTGATGAGATGCTGCAACTATAATGATGTAATTTTTTTTTCTAACCGTACAGTAGCCCCTGCTCTAAAAAGAATACAGAAAATTGACAAAAGAACTAAACACAAGTATTATTTGTAGGTAAAAGGGAACATTAAGGTGACACTATACACTACAACATGTTTTTTGGAGCTGTAAACTGAATTATACTGGTATGATCATCTGTGGTAAAATGTATCAGTGCTGGTGTTAATAGACATTAAAATGTTACATGTATATTTTAGGCATTTTTTTTTAACAGGAAATGAAGAAGGGAAAGACAGGGGGATGGAATGCTACATAGGGCTAAAACTGGGAATCACACACACTCTAACACACACTGACAACCAACAGTCAACAATCACACACGTCTTATAAAGCCTGGTTGTCCACGGCAAATACAGAATTACTGTCATTGTTGGGCGAGTTGAACATTGTACATTTGAAGAGTGCTTCAGGACTTCATTTCCCCATGGGAAAGGACTGTGTGGCAGTGAGGCAGAGCAGCAAAAATACACACTTAAAGGTATATTGAATTTCTAGGCGAGTCTTTTTAGGTGGTAAAGCGGTACAAAACCCCAAACTTTCAGAGAGTCATATGGTCGTGCATAGGCTCCTTTTGATCCTCTGTCCTGCTGATGGCCACGTAAAACTCCTGTCACACACATCTGGACCTGGCCTTTGAGACCGGCCTTTCCCACTCTCAGCCTCTTTCTGAAGAGTTAGACTCAAAATGGGGGTATGTTACACTTTAATGCCTGTAGGTATATGTGAAATCCATCTAAACCAGCTAATCTATAATGGCCCATTATAGATCATTAATGGGATACGTTTTTTTTTTTTTTCTAAAACATGTGGAAAACATCTGAAAACAAGCTGAAACCAATTTGTAAATGCCTGTACAAAGCACCTTATAACTAACTTTGGTCTACATGTGTGATGGTAGAGAAGTTGACATGTCCCTTACATCCTCATTGTCAGGTTTTCTACAAGAGTCAGGAAAACAACAATACTTAAACTAACTCTAAATCTCATTTCACCAAATTTGTGTGAACTAGATCAGATGGTACAATAAAACAGCGATTAATTATATGGTTTTAAGATCCTCCAAGAGTCTGTGTGGATAAAATGGCTTTGGTTCAGAATAAAATTGCTTTCACAAGCAAAGCCCAAAGAAAGCAGCTGTGCTCTACAAAGAAGCAGAGAGAAACACAAAGAGGGGAGATGAGAGGAATGCACAGCTTGGTCACGGGACAATGGTAACACAGCAAACCGCTCAGTCTCCAGCCATCATAAGCTTCATGTGTATGCCTGACTTTGAATCTCCCATAATGTGTGTTTCTTTGTCTTCCCAGTCTTTGTCCCTCTTATCGTCCCTCACTTTTTTCCTCTTCAGAGCTTGTTAGCCTGGGACAACCGCTGTGCTGCCCACTCAGATCACTGGTAAACTGACATGGTGGCTGGCAGGCAAATGAGACAACTGAAAGCATCCCTTGCCTACATTCAGCCATTCCTGGTGCATGTCGAGGTTTAAGAATGATTCCCTTTGTTTTAGTAAAGTAATGGCTAGCAGGCTATGCCCATCTATAGTACTAACAAGCCAACATGAAAGCTTAAAGGCATTCTAAACTGCTCTGACCCACTGATTTTGCACATAGAAACCCCAGGGGTAGTAAAAGCACACAGCTACTCAATGTAGCTTCACATTTTAGTGGCTCACAACTATCCAAGGGGCTTCAACAAACTGGGTTTTAGTCTTATTAGCTGTTATTGCCATGGTTAATAACAACACTCACAATCCCTTAATATGATCAAAATGTTTTGCAAGGCGCAACATCAGCCTCTTCATTTTCTTGCCTGCAGCTTCCTGCAATAAATTCTGCCCCTAACGCAATTTTACATCCTTACCCTTGACATGTCTGTGAACTGACATGTCTGAAATACAAACATGATCCCTGGGCTAAATTACAGGTAGACATTGTGGATATGAGAGCTACAGCACATAGAGTGATTTACAGTGGCAGACAGTTTTGCAGTGACCTACTTTTGATTTGGCAGAAAGGCAGACAGATCGTTAATAAATGCATCACAGCTCACACTCATTTCCATGAGATTTTTGCTCTTTACAAGATTTTAGTGATGCAGTATTGTACATGCGATATCAGTGTTATCCTGTTAACAGTATATGTGTTCAGAGGTTGCGTTAACAGAAAATATTCCACCACTGATGGATTTTATTTTATTTTTTAAAATATGACGGAAAATTCTGAAGACCATCCATCATTTTGACAGATTAAAATACTGAGGGTAATCTACCAAAGAAAGTTTTCACATAACACTGTGAATAGAACCTGCTCACAGGATCACTGGTCTGTCTCTTAACAAGGCATCAAACAGTCCATAACAGCATCCTACGTGTATAGAACCCTATAGCACCACCATTCACAACTACACTGAATACAACACTGGTACTTCTGTCAAATGACTCTGTTAGTTCGCGCTGGAGTGGACCCCCTGTCCAGTTGATGGTGAGTGTGCATATTTATCTGTCATTGTCAAGTCTTGTCTCGTTAAGCTGACTTTAGCTGAAATGATTTGCTACTTTGATAGCACAAAATGTCAAGATAGCAGAGTCTCCTTAGTTATTTTAAAAAGCCCAGTAAATGTGATGGAATTGATAAATGTGGTGAAAAATTAGGGACTGATGTGGTGGAGGATGAAGGACAAGCAAGTAATACTGATAACATTTATCAGCCAGCAGCAACTACAGTTGCTGGATCATCTAGCGCAACCTCTGTATGTGTGGTACAAATATTTAAAGAAAACAAACTTGGAAATATATGATTCTCTAATTGTACGTAAGAACTCCTCTGATGAGCTGCTATAAAACTGGATTTCATTTTATCAAATAAACTCCTTCAGTATTGTTCACGTATAATTGACGCATGAATAGCTGACAAAGAAATGGAAATAACAAAATAGCAGCAATTTGGTGTTGGCCAAATGCAGACAGCAAACAGACTGAATCAGAGTGTCATGCACAATGAGATAGTGACAGGACAACAGACGATAAATGACACAGAGAAAAACAAAATGTCAAAAACACTGAGTAAGACATTTTAATTTGCAGCATTGTGTGCCTTTAAGTGAATTCATGAATTATGTGTGGACAGAAGGCTAGATATCAAGATGGATAATAAGAGTACTTCAATTGCCACAGTTGATTCATCAATGAGTCAGTCAATAACTCTCTCTCTCTGTTTTTCATCTCCTCTCTCAGTACCACCTGCCTCTCTAAATCAGCCTCACTCTCCGCAGTCTTCCACACTACTCGACTGGTCGTTAGTGTTGTGCTAATCAACCACCTCCCATTAAAATCCATTCTCTCCCTGGTGGAGGAGCAGTGGTGACAGGAGGGGGAGAAGGAGTGATGGAAATTGGCCTTAATAACAAGCATGGCTGTGTCCACACTACAGCGTAATCACAGAGAGAAACTAGTGAAAAGAAGTAGCCTACAACAAAGAGCCTATGAAAAAAACAACACTGACCTTTACAAAATGGGGATGCTTGTCAGTGAGAAAATGGTGGCTGATGTAACTAAGTCTCTAATCTAAAGGAAAGTCTCTGTGTATAAAGCTGCCACCAAAACTTCCAAAACAATTTATAGTGGCTCAATTTTTAGGGACAAAGTAACACAATGACTAATGTCTGACTAAATATTAAGGTCAAAGTAATGAATCATGTCGATGTAATGCATCACTTCATATAGGTCACTAAACTATCACCCCACAAAACTGCAGGAAACTCTGGTCCTGATCCATCCACTTTAAATGGACTTACTGGACAGACAGGCAGGAGAATGATTGTGAACCAAATGAATGATGATGCATTTATGCGTTAACTAAGTCAAAATCATCAGTCAGCCATATATACTAATATAACTGAACTATCAGAAATTAAAAACATACATGGAAACTACATTAAAAAGCTACAATCACTGCAACACAAACTGAAATTCATGTTAAATTCAGCTGTGGTTGTCACGGCACTATCTCCTACCAAACTGGATCTAAAATGAAACGTAATCATATAATTATGTATCATACAAAATATTATCTAATCTCATACATTCTTTCACCCTCCTCCTCTTTTTTTATCTAAACTAAACCTAAATAAAACTAAAGTTCCTCATAATATAAACTATTTATTAACTAAAACTGAACTGAAATCAAAACCTGAAAAACTAAATGATATAAAATAAGAAATACCTTTTTAAAAAAAAATTAAAAATTCAAAACTATCGCAACTCTGAACCAAAGCCCATTTACAACATTAAAATTTACTTTAAAAAGCACAAAAAACATCTAGTCCATTACTTTATATTATCTTTTTGTTTTGCAAATGAAAAGTACTGTCTAAAAACTGGACCATCTCATTCTTCATTACATGTAAAAAACACAACCTCCTCCTTCTTCAGTGAAAGAACAGTGCAGTGACAGTGTCAGCCATTTTGTGCCTGTGTTTCCCCCCCAAGCCTAAGAGCTAAGTGAATAAGGAGAGAGTTGGGATGGAAGCCAGGACAGCGTTTTGGCAGGAGTAGATGTGCAGGCCAATGCATGACAAATGAGTGTGTCATGCATACTGTTGAGCCTGGGCAGAGACCTGCTCAGCTCATCCGTTTGGTGAACATGGCACAAGTCAATTTGACTACAAAGACCCCCTCCTCGCTGCCTCTCTCCACCCCCTCCTGTATCTGGGAAGGAGGCAGGGAGCTGTCTTGATTTGGCTCCAAGAAGCTGAGAGGGACTGAGGGGATGAAAAAGAGGGTGCAAAGGGTGGTAGGGAAATATGGGTGGAAGAGACTGAATAAGTAGGAAGTGAGAGGCGATGAAATATCCTGGCAGAGAGGGTTAGAAATGAGCAGCAGGGGAAAATAAACACCAGGAATCAGGGGTGACGTGTACAAGTAGATGTGACTGACAGAGAAAACAGTCAATAACAAAACCTTGAAAGGACTTCAGTACTATGAGAAGAGAAGGAGGAGACAGCAAGTCGGAAATTTCAATTTATAAGCTTGAGCCACTTTTCCCCTCACTTTGGGTATTATTGTGATTTCATGTTTTTGAAATACTCCTCGAAAGGGGCCACGACTCCATTGGAACACATACAATATGCATACAGAGTGGAGCCCTTGTTCTCCCCGCAACAATAAATCATCCCCTTCTGACTGTTTTATGCTCAGCGAAGCACTGGCTTTGACGACAGTTCATTTCATACCAATTGTTCAGTGCTTTTTCCTAGCTCCTCTACCCCCACCTCAGTCCCTCAAACCCCCCTCAGTCAGCCCTTCATTCTCCTTTGATTTGACAGAGTCAGACTCCTGCATGTGTCTGATTAAAAACCTTGCTCTGACAAGAGGCAAGATGTAACTGCCACAGGAGGAAATCAATAGCTCCAAATGACTCTGCAGTTGTGTAAGAGCGCTTAATTTTTTTATTTGCCTAAACACATTATGCAAACAGCCCCAACAAGGCAAGTGCACATGTGAAGGAATACTTTTCTTTCTCCTCACCTGAGATGTCACAGCTGTTGTAGTGTAAACCAAAGTGGAAGAACATGTTCAGTGTGTTGACTAGCATGAAAACAACACAAGAACATCACTGCTGAGAAATGGCAGCTACTGTTCAGTGAACAGACAGCTCTCCGTTTCAACATCTGTCAGTTTGAATATCGTCTACAAACAGTCAAGATCTGACAACACAACCATATATGCTGAAACATTACAGAGCAGAGGCGAACAGAGGATGGAAGATGGACGACTACCGATGTGGTGGAGCTCTCTCTGTTGCTGCAAAATCACTACAGCACCCTACAGCTGTCTGCTTTTGTTGTGCTATCAGTGAGTCTATTTCTACTTGTTTGTAAGTATTGGTCTTGTCAGGCTGGATGCTGCTGTGATGGGAGCTGGCTTTAAATCTCCTCTGCAGACATTGGGCCGACAACTATCCATTAACTGTACTGACTGCCGACTCTGATCAGCTCAGTGACCCAGCTCAACCTCTCTGCACCCTACCTCTCCATTTTGTTCACCACTTGAGTCAATGAACTACGGCACTCGAAGGGCACCACTAAGTTAAAAGCAATCCATCCTGTCAGCAGTTTTCAAAACACGATGAGCTTTAGACATATTTCACTTCACATTTAATGGAAAACATAGACTTGTATTTCTACAGATGAATCAGTCCAGTAAATTTGTGATGCTGGCCTGTGCCCTGCCCTTTAGCCTCTGGGGAAACTGACGCTGTAATGAAGGCTGGAGTTGTTGTGGATTTAAACATACTTCAGTTGCACCTACAATACATACTGTTGCTGTGAGTTAGAGGAAAATTTGAAGGTCATGCTCAAAGCAAAAACCTGTTAAATATAGTCTAGAGTTGAATAATAAAGTGAACGACATCGTTAAAAAATGGGACTGCCATACGAAGTACACCAATGGGATACGAGAAGCAAAAGATGTAACGGTGTGTCTTTGGATAGAAGACCTGTTTAGTGCTGTTAAGGAGCACTTAAGCATTTTTATTAATCCCTTATTGTGTATTGAGACATTTTTCAGAATTTTAGTGGCAAATTTAAAAAAAAAAATCCATGTCATCTCTAGAGGGGACGTCAGGATTTCAGTTGATAACATGACATGTTTATACTTAAAAGTCTATCCTTTGCTGTTGTTCTTGCAACTTATTTGTTTTCTAGTCTGTGTTATTTTCTCCTTTTGATATGCCCTTCTCTCTAAATTTAATGCTTGTACAATGTAACTGCCTTCATTTTGAGCTGACTCCTGATTAGCAACTCTTATCTAGTTGCTGCTAATGCAGGTCATTGTCATTGGACGAGGAGCTTTGACTGTGTCAGACAGTACAACAAAACACTAACGATGCGCTGCCAAATTAAATACCTGTAATTGCAATCCCACCAGATGGGAGGTTTAATGTAGCATTGCTTGAAGACACAATACCCCACAGACATTATTTTGTCTGCATCAGTCCATGAGCTGGTGTGTTAGGTGACAAACAAATGAGTCATACAAACGAGGACATTGTACCGCCTGCTGAAAATAACTTGGATAAAATAAGCAAAGGTTTCTTGGGTAATGCCAGTGATGAAGACTGAGACATTGCATGACATGCCTGTGAAACATCCAGTCAGGCCATATCTGTAAACATAATGTACTGCACACTTTTAATATCCCTCATACAAATATAGTGTAAGATTCTGATGAAAGTTACTGCCCTATAATTTAGATTAGACTGTCTTTGTGTCAAACATATTACATACATATCTATATTTTAAAGTACTCAGATATTATAACTGCACAAGGCCATTTGACCTTGAAAAAGTAGGTTAAGGTGACCTATTTTCAATAGACTTCTGCTCCATGCCAGTATAAATTTGGTGCAGATATCTCAATGCATTCTTCAGATAATGCGATTATGTCATTGAATGGACAGACAGACATACAGACGTACAGACAGATGACAAAACGATTATAATACCCCTCGGCCTAGAAGTAAAAATGACTTTAACGACAATGGCTGAACCTTTCCACAACCTCCTCCCCCACGAGACAATAAGACACAATTTAGGTCTGACAAGCGCATAATTTATTGATGTCGCATTAAAGGAATTTGAGGTAATAAAATCCTTAAAGATAGAGTGAGCCACATAGGGTGGCCCACAGGCTGTGTCATCTGAAGCAGTCCTATCTAATTAATCAAAAGTTTTCAGATAGGGACTGCCCTTAAGGTAAGTTAATTAAAAACACATTTTACTGCGGGCTGTATTAAGTCTTTACCTCTGGAAAAAAAAATCTTCTCGACTTGCCCCTGGCCCTTTGGAAGCATAAAGTGAAAAAGCCAACTGCTAATTTAGAGCTATTCAAGGGTAAGCGGATTGCGCAGAGTGAGGCTTGAGGCTTAGTGCAGATTGCAGGGCAGTGTGTTTAATGCAAGAGAGATAGCAGGGTCATTTAAAGCACCACTGAAACCAGCAGCTCTGCTCCCTGCAGAAACAAACCTCACCCACAGTATCGTCTTTGCACGATGTTGTCATTTAACTTCTCACTGTTTCTGTTTTTTACTTGCTTTATATCCTCATGTATAAACTGTTTTTTCATTGTAAACATCTTCGCTCTGATTCTGATTTGTATTTGATTGAAATGGAAATACAAATGGAATAATAAGCCTCTAAGGAGTGACAACATCTTTCACACGCTGGGTGATCAAAAAGACGATGGACTGTTTACTCTTAAGTGTTGTTGCTGAGGTTTGAATGTCATTGATGTAAGACAAAGCCCACTGAGTCATCTGACCTTCACACTGTAGTCATACACAGGCTCTGGCCTATTTTTAAAATCAAAAGAATGTGCTTTGGCACCAAGAAAAGACAGAATTTGTGGCTAACCTGATTCCTTTGATTGATGTGCTTTTTGATCGTTAAAATGCAATACCTTCATTAGAATAAATGGGGCATCTGCAGAGAAAATCTGAGAATGTCTCCTTCAGGGTTTTTTTTTTTTTTTTTTTTAAATCTTACAGATGTTACCATTGTACCTGTTGTTATGGCTTTATTGTGACTAAACAAAGCAGATTTTGAGCAAAACAGAAAATCCATGGATCTGACTGCCAACTCTGCCACCTCATATAGGGACAAACTGCATGTTGTACAGTTGGTTTTTATTTATATGATCTAGAAAACACACACATTACTCTTGCTACCAAGCCCTCCCAATAAAAACACCTTCCGCATGCCATGTGTAAAAGCAGCCCCAAAACTTGGATGTTAAAGATTAAATCACATCAAAAAGAGATGGATATTTATACTGAGTGTGAGTCATTCATCAAAATAATCTCTTGGCAGATGACAACCATAATCATCAGATGACTGAACTTGAATTATAACTACAAATAGTCATAACAGATTTGGACACAAATGCAATGTCACACAGATTAAATATACATAATTAGTCAAAGTGTAATTAGTACAAGTAACTGAACAAATGTGCAAAATATTAAATTGTTAGCCTCATAGCATAAGTGCCCAAGTCATATTTTTGGCCAACTTGTGATATCTGCATAACTTAACTACTAATACTGCTGCTTCATTTTATGCAGATATCACAAATTGGCCAAAAAATCTGACTCGGGCAATTATGCCATGGAACTAAAAAATGCAAGTGCGCTCGACTGTGCCTTAAGTTGTCCTTTAGCTCTCTGAAATGAACTAAATCATATAAACACTGTTAAGGAAAAAGTAAAATTAGACCCATTAGTTGGCTCATAACATCTTATTCAATTAAAGAAGTATTCAAAGTCTGAAACACCCCAAGAATTCGTAAACCATTATGGAAGCAGTGGTTTGGTCCTACAGACTGAGAATTATCACTCACTGGATGACTAATGGGGAGGAATATGGAAAAAATACAATTCTGACACATATTTCTGTTTATGTTTTTTTGGACTTTTTCTTCGACGTTTGATTTTGGACAGATTTGGACAAATTTGTGGAATGAAACCATGTGTGAAGTTTAGAGAGAAAAATTACTCTGGTGGAGCTGTTGACACCTCGTAGACATCTGAAATGTGAATCCAACTGAACACTGCTTCAGAAGACAAAAAGGTTGGAGACCAGTAGTTTAATGTCTCGATCTTAATCAGTGTGACGTCTTTTCAAAGGCTGCTATACTGCACTGGAAAATATTATGTAACATAAAACAGAAATGATCAAATAAAGTACAAGTACCTCAACACTGTTATTAGTTATCACTGATGTTAGTTCAATTACACATTATCTCAGTCTGTGAACATGTAGTCGTAAATGTTGCTTTTCATCCTTGGCTAGTATACATTAACTAAAAGTGATGATAGTACACTTAACTCTGTAACACATACTATCTTGAAAGCACAATGTTGCAGCACTTTGGATTAAATACTGCAAGTAGTCAAGGTGAATGTGGTTTCAGACAAAAGAAGCAGCACCGTTTTTCTCTTAACCCACAAGAGTAAAGGCTTCACACACCTTTCCTCTGTGCTGGTAAGACAGTAAGACTCACCAGGATGGCTAACATAATTGTTTTTACATTTTTATGGTTTTGGAAGATAACAGCAGAGACCAATAAAGTATAGACCGTTGCCCCCGACACATAAATAGAGAGAGGGCTGTCAAAACCAAACACATCAAGAGCGACCAAGAGAAAATAATGACAAATTAAATGTTTTCTGCTTTTAAAAAGATGTTGGGTGATTCATTACTGTTATTTGTTAGATCACATGTTCAATTATAGAAACATAACTATTATATAAATTGCACAACCAAAAAAAAACATGATCTGAAACCACAAGAAACATCTTCATTGATTTGAACAATTCAGCAACCATCTTAAACACCTACAAACCATGCAGAAAACTCACACATCGCATTTCCACATCCACCTCAAAAATGGTATTTGTACAGAGTTCTATAGTTGAGGCTAAAGTAAGAGATGTCATCATTTTACACTTTACCGGTAAAATATTCATTTGTGCCCCACCCTTCTATGGATAATGTACATATCAATGTTTGTATTACTTACATAGAGTTACTTATGTACTGTCCAAATCCTCCAACTGTACTAATTTTACCAATAATAAATAATAACAGACAGTTCAAACCACTACCCGTCGGTACCAACTTGACTAATGATGCAGAGGCAAGGGTGAGAATGAACTGAACTAGATTTTTTGTTGCTTTCATGTCCTATAGTATTCAACACTTACCCACTTGTAAATACCACTCATGTCAACATCCAAGTGGGTGAAATTGTTAGTGGAAAAGTGTA
Source organism: Apogon hyalosoma (assembly GCA_037367295.1). Classification (NCBI taxonomy): domain Eukaryota; kingdom Metazoa; phylum Chordata; class Actinopteri; order Kurtiformes; family Apogonidae; genus Apogon; species Apogon hyalosoma. The sequence goes on from JAPQRP010000014.1 coordinate 20,348,988, forward strand.
TCTTTTTCTAAAAACTCTGATATATCCATCTCCTGGAAAAAGAATCCAAAATAAGCCTGATATTTATAGTGGTTTTTCAACAGTAGCCCAGAACAGACTTGATCTTTTTCATGTTTTATAAAGGTTGTGGGTCGATCATTCAGGTGCTGCTACATTTCAGTGTGGACCCAATATGTGAAAAGCACAGAGCAGAAACACCAACCCCTGGCTCTAATGTGAGACTTTAATGTTTTGTAGGGGCCACTGTAGGATGAGGCTGAGTTGAGGGCAGAACAGTGCAAGCTGTAACCACCGGCTTTAAGATGCATCTCGAGATAACACAACTTCTCACTGATCAACTGAGATATAGAAGGCTCCAAAGATTTGCTTTGGTCGTGTTTACTTGAGCCGATTTGGGCCTCTGTAAGGATCACAGATGCGTATTTCTTACACAAAAACGCTTCTCAAAAGCTTAAATTGACAACAACCTCACTCTCACCCAGTGCCTCAGATGTGTCATCAGAGATTTAAAATGAATCTAGGTGAATAGCCCAAAAGCTAAATCAGTGCTTGCAATAGGTGAAACTTCATAGCATTATGTCAGTTTCAAACCAGTGCCAGTAAATCTTACGCTGGCAGACTCCTCAACCAAATAGTTCACATTTTGCCATTCACCATAGTAGCTACAATGATTAAATCTGCAACTGATGATTCAGTAGTAGACATATTGCTTCATATGTTGCTGCGGAGTGGAATATGCCATCTATTTTCTCACTTCACATCCACACAGATCACACTGTTGTCACCAAAGCTAAGGGGGCATCCTTAAAAAGAGTGCAAGTGATTCCAATTACAGAAGGCACTAGCTGACCTCATGAATTTAAACAGGCTCATGTATTCCAAATACAGCCGTTTGACAAGATCAAATGAGAAAATTAAATTGGAACACAAGCTCCAGTTGTAAGGCATTGCAAACGCCATCTTGCTCTCTGTTCTGGTGATATGAGGTGTGTGTTGAATAACAGCACAGGAGTGTGTGTCCTAACAGACATCTGATGTAGAGAAGGCGGAGAACGTTAAAAATGAAAAGATGGAAAAGATGAGTCTCGTTATTATGAAAAGCACAAAAGGAGACAGAGAGAAATAATGAAAAGACAGAAGGGGGAAATAAAGCCTGAAAGACAGATGAGTAATTTGCCTTTGTGCTTGTGAGAAAGGAGGGTGGTGGCAGAATGCACATGGAAATGGAGGGAGAGGACTTGACAAAATGAAGTGAGTGCGAAGTGAAGCATCACGTTCTGTCTCTAATGCAGTCTGCGGAGAGCTCTAATGAGCAACACAATGGTACTTCATAAGAAGGAAGTGAAAAAAGTCAAAGTGAACTCCACACTCCCTCTAACTGGCTTGATATAAATTGGCCCATCACCAACAGTGAGGTGGTATGAGGTGCCCTCATTTCCACATACAGGAGGTATTTTCCCCCTAAAAATTGGCAAATTCCCTCTTTAATAATCACCAACTGTATTAATGTTGCAATGTTCCCTGACTATTCAAACATGATACATAGAGGAATAGGTAGAAATGAGTCTGCAGTAGATTGAAGTTAAACACATTCCACCTCACTTGTCTATTAAAATTTTATGTGGTGCCAACATTCTTAACTACAACAGCAGGCTTTCAGAAAATGTATAGTTAAGACTTCCCAATTTAAGCTAAATATGTGATTAAAACCAAGCAGAAGGCAAAAGCATGGCCAGAAAGACAGGAAAGCCTCCAAAAAAAAAAATGCAGTAACTCTGAAATAAAACTAGCCAAAAAAGCGTTGTAATTAAAACAATACTTTTTGTTATTGCCTGTAAGTTAATTTACCAGTACTTTTCCTTGCTTTGGAGGTGCAAAGAAACAATATGTAAACCACCATTATTCTCATTCAAAGGGACCGAATCTTATTAAAAGTCTTCAAATGCCTCCCTATTGACGAATCCTTGAAGCTCATTCTGCATGTCTTTTGTACCTGCTGCCTAAGCCAGACGCTGCAGAGCCTCTGCCTTTTCTAGCAAAGAAAATGAACCAAATAAGTCAATTTGACATTTTAGTGTGCAGAGTGGGATTCTGTCACTTACCTATTTGGTTGTTTTCAGGGCACCAAGTGGGAGCAGGAGAGAAGCATAAGAGGGAAAAAAGAAAAGAGAAAAGAAAATTTGTTAGTTCAAATGCACCTCAGTGAGACTGTACATTCATCACACACTGATAAATTCATCACTCATTTATCATACTTAGCCACAGCTTCTCTTTAGAGGATGTAATAAATGCTGTCCTTTACACAAAGTCATTCATCCAGGACCAAAGAGAAAACTGAGTCAAAGATCAAGAGGCAGGCAGAACCCTGAGGCAAAACATGAACTCCAACATATGAAACAGAGGGTATGAGCCAAAATAAATTAAACATCTTCATACATTTTATTGTCACTTAGACACATGGTGCAATTTAACTACTCTTTATTGTGTCAGGGTTAACACAAGTGTCTGTTTGAAGTAAACAACGTGTGAATTTTATACAGTATAGTCTATCAGCATTTCTGATATCAGTCTGATGACCTAGTTTGGCAGTGCTGTGGTACTCTATAATAAGCAGGACACACAGTCTAGTAGCCTAACAGTGTTTCTCCATGCCTGACGCTTGGATCGAAGCATGCAGTCTGTGCAGCCATGGAAATACTTCGCCTTACTGTGGCTAGAGAGACTGAGACAGACAGAGGCGTTCCAGATGTAATCACAGAGAGGCAAAATGTGTTTCTGCATGTTAGTGTTTGCAATTTCCTCTACCTTATAGATGCAAGTGGGGATACAACTCTATCCGACTTTCGAAGCAGACACAAATGCACCATAAATCTAAGCATCAGGACAGGAATTCTGAAGTCTAATATTCAAAATACCTCTCTTTAGCAAAAGGAGACAAAACAACAACCTATGAGTGTTTGGAACAAGAGCTACTTTTCTATAAATGCTGCCATCTGGAAGTACAAGAATATGCAAGTGCCTATTGAGCTGCATAACAAAAGGATAGTCGGCAAGACCGTCGAAAAGCATTTTAATTCTGCTGAAGTCATGTTTTTCTAGCGCCTCGCTTTTCACTATCTAGGTCAGCCAAGGAAGATACTGAGAGGAGGGCGGGAGGGAAACGACAGAATGGTGTTGTGGATGGATGTGTGTTTTGTTTTTTGTTTTTTGTGGATGTTGATCACATCCCATCTTCTTGCCGATTGGACAAAACTGCGAACAGATGGAAAAGGGTATGAAAATGGGAGAGGCAGTTCTCCATGAGAAAATTTGGCAGACAGTAATGGTTCGACTTCATTGTTTATTAGCAGCTATCTTAAAAATTTCCATATCAAACGCAACAAGCAGCAACTGCTTTGTTGAACATTTTGGCCACCCTTCAAGGGATGTAACAACCTGTGGGGGAGGTAGGGGCTCAGTTGAAGTGAAAGAGGTGAGTGGTTGTGATTTGAGTATGTGTTAATCAGGAGGGAGGAAAGAGCCATGGGACTGGGTTGCAGCTAGAAAAAAAGAGTGCCAGCTTTCAAACACCTATCTTCTGTCAGAGTGTGTGGAGGGGGAACTGTTCCATGTTGCTCCTCCTTAATTAAAATCACCATCACATACACAATCATGCGCATGCTCGCGCACCACCTGCTTTACTTTCTCTGCCTGCATTAATAGAATCAGGTCTGTGTGCTATCAGATACCTGCTATTTTCTCCTGCTAAATCCAATTTGCTGATATTTCCAGAATGTCTCCCCCTCTCCCCCACTATCTTCCCCCCTGCCTCTGGTCCATCCTTCTTATCGGATTGCAAACAAACTGTGGGCTCTGTGCGCCCTGATTAGTAACACACCGGCGTATAGATGGGAAGGTGGGAAGTGAGGAGGAGAGGAAGGAAAGAGGGAATGGAAGGGGTGCATCCTCAGAATGCAAAGAAAGCAGAGATAAGGCAGTCCCACTGCAGTAGCACGTGGTGAAGAAGGATAGAATCAGGGAGGTGAGATGGTTGACATATCCACTTGGAAAAGGACAAGAAAGATATAAACCAAAGAGAAAATAATATCTCACATTATATCCAGTCTATGCGTGAAAATGTGCAGTCTATTGCACCTCTCTGCAGTGCAGCGTGATGTCTCCATTTTCCGTGCCCAGCTAATCCCCCCTCATGTTAACTTATTATCCTGCAGAGATGATATGACTCCATGCCAGGAGAAGCCTGTGTGTCCCTGCCAGTGCCCACAGGCTTCAAAATCACAGCGCAACACCACCCAAACAAAGTGGCACCAGTGGGGCACGGCCCTCTCCATCTGTGTCATGCCAGGAAGGAACATGAGACCATAAGGGATGCTGGGATTGCCACAGAGCCCCTACCATTTACTGACATTTCAGAAGGAAATGAAGTGCGGGGGGGGGGGTGACGATGTGGGTCTGCAAACCATGGTCTGTATGCAAATCAGCGTGTTGCTGAGTAGTTAGAAATCATATCAAGTAATGCTCCCTGCTGTTTTGGCAAATCATTCACAAACTTTTTTTCCTGCACAGACTTCATAATACTGGCCAGTATGGGGCAACTGTGTTCATCGAACCTGTCAAATTATTGGGAGAAACATGACAGAAAAATTAAGGTGGCAGTTTGCTAATTAGTTATATATGAACACATTTCTGTTGTTCTACACTAGCTATTTAGATGTCATATTCTGCAGATGGGCAATGATGTCTGTATGCCGCAGAGCATCAGCACTACTTTTTTATTATTAGCCTGTGGCTCAGTCACCGACAGGCTGGTTCACACCCGCCTTGAGCTAATCGAGGTTACAGCACCACCCCAGGTCACTGGTCATCTTGCTAATGACTAGCAGCTGTCCATTGCCCCTTGACATTCACTCAGTCTGCAATGCATCCACATCTGACATTTTGCGTGCCTTGCCATGAACACCCTCATTCAACAGCGCCTATTACCCAGCCCTCCCTCTTCTTTTCATCACTACACATCTTTCCCTTCCACATCTTTATCTGCTTTACCCACCCCTCCAACCCCTGTACTTCCACGTTAAATGTCAAGAGAAGCCTTCTGGTGTTTTCATGCCAGCAATGGACTAACTATAAAACCATTACAATGCAGCAGTAAAAGGGTTCAACCTGCTCCCTCTGGGCGTCCAAAATGCAATTAAATGCTGGGATGATAACACACACAGAGGTAATTCATTGTCATCACTAGGCTTAGGCTTTGTTCAGTGATAGCTTTGAGGGGGATCTACTTGTGGTTATTTGCATCAAGATCTTTGGTAACTGCCAGTTCACTGAGGCATAAAGGAGAAACTGGACAGGAAATGTGTAGAAAAGCCTTCTTCTGCTTTGTCTTCTGCTTTTAATGTGTGTGTGTGTGTGTGTGTGTGTGTTAGTTCATGACCCACGAGTTAACTTTGGCCCCCATCTTACCCCTTTCTTCTACGGTACGTCAGTTAAGAAAATATACAAAAACATGAAATGAAATAGTAATGTGGCTAGCACTCCTGTAAGATATGGAAGTAAAATGGCCTTTGTCTGTGCATGTGTGCAAACAGACAAAGACAAAGCCTGGGTGTGTGTTTCAGACAGTGCTTGAGTGTGCAGTGTATCTGTGTGTATACCTGTGTGTGCTGTGAGACTGTAAATTATTTACAGTCTCAAACCCTTGACTCTGCCACCACTGTGCTGGGGAGCACCAGTGCCTCAGGCAAACAACCCTCCTCTCCTTTCTAACTCGTCTACCTGTGTTTCCTGTCTCATTTCTGCTTTGCTAGGGATCTCCTACAGTTTTCTCACTCACCTAGAGCTAAAGATAATACAGCAGATTGAGAGAGATCATCACCATCACTTGTTGTCTTTGAGTGCTCCTTGTAATACAAACACCAAAGGCTACTTTCAATAGTTTTAGTTCAGAATTAGTCCACCAGACTTGACTGTTTGCCTCTTAAATGTCCATTTTCTGCAGAATGATGCAGATTTACAGGGTGGAATAAGATGGTGGGTCAAATAATGAAGAGCCAAACCAAAAGTGGCTGATATTAGAAAAGGACTGCACAGTATTTCATTGATCTAAAAAAAAAAATGTCCCTCTGTATTTTTCTCATCACTTGAGCACTCTGAAATCACCCTTTTTCTCTCTTTCACACAAGACAGAAATCCAGGAATGAAAAGGGGGAGGAGAGAGGCCATGGTACAAAATGAAAACTAGGGAGGCAAAAAAGCAACCAAGTGGGTCTCCATGTTTCTCTTGCAGGCCTTTGATGTGCTGGGAGACTGGAGAGAGGAGAATAGAGGAAGGGATGGTGAGGAGAAGGACGGTGCTGTGGGGTAGGTGTGTGTCGAGGAGTTGAGGTGGTTTTCATTTCTTGCCAGCATGGGGTTTCTTTCCCAGCAAATTGGCTCCGGCGATTGAAAGTCAGTGAGGTGAGTGAGAGGAACAGGGATGCTGAGGTGCCTGTGAGATGGCGTGGGAGATTTCCCAGGGCTCTTTTGTCTCTTTCTTTAAGTTTCTTTCACCCACCTAAGCGGTTTCTTTGAGATATAATACTGCAGTAACATCATACCCTCTTCAGTCCAGAACTGAAAATAAGAGACTCTTCCCAGTGGAATTTCTTTCCTATGTTATGGCACAAACTATTTCATAGACTCAGACTGGGACATGCTGCTGTAGCAAAGCCTGCTATCACCTGTTATGATATCTTGATGACCACAACCAAGCAGGGTAATTCAATTTATATGCCTCCCTTAGGGCTACAACAGTTAGGAAAATGGCTTTTGTTTTTCTAGGCTCAATCCCTGAATTATTCTAGTTTCTAATATTTTTCCTTGCACAATTAGTGAAAAGCAAATAAAAAAAATAAACAGTAAAAGTGTTCACCAAACTTTTAATAGGAATAATGAATTTCTACTGTAGTTGACGTTTCATAAAATGACTCAAATTATTCTGCACATTCCTTATTCGTTTTCAAAAATGTTGAATGAAACAAACTTAGTATGTAGTTACACAAATACGTGTATGTATATTTAAAGCTGGGTTAAAAATAAGACTCCATCTTGGCTCATTAGATAGTGAAGCAGCAGTCTCAGCAGTGGAGCAGAGATTCGTGGTTTCAGCACCGTGGACAGCTCCCCTGGGCCGCTGCTGCATGTTCACACCAGCCAGGCCACACACAGGTCTGGACCACCATAAACAATACCACTGAGGGTTAGCCACATCAAGTGTTTCAGCATGGCAGCCCGGCACACACAAATCCCCTGCATGCTTGTTGTGTGGTGATGGGAAAAATGACACAACTTTTCCATTACGGGAGAAGTGGTTGGGTGGTATATCTTAGACAGCGGAGTGGAACAGCTTGTTATGTGATGTGTAGAAATTCAGTAGGAAGCTCACTGCACTAAAATGATATTATTTAAGAATGAGGGAACGCTTTCTTAAAAGTCAATTACCGAAGTATAACCTTTAAAGGATAAAATCTTCATGGTTTTTAGTTTAATCTTATTTGTGTCTTTTTAATCATCTATATCATCTATAACATAATACTGGAAGGTCTTAAGAGCGTCTGCCTGTCTGTGTGTTTATCTGCACAGTTCTGAGAAATTGAGATGTTTTTGACTGGCCAATTTGCTACCTACAGCTGAGGAATAGACCCATCTCCACATTAAATATTTCGGCAAGTTGACAGGACCAATATTTTGGGAGATATTAGTAATCTTGGAATACAATAGCCTTACAATCATGTTACTATGCCCATGACAGTTGACAGAAAGTGCAGTACCATGCTGCATGATGGGAAATGAAATTAAAAACAGGAATAACGCATTTACTAACTTCAGTCCCTAGATATTGGTATTAATGTGACCCATGGTTCCCCAAGAGTTAGTGTATTGTATATTAGCAATAGTCAGGATGTGATGTAATGTAGTTAAAACTCCAAAGATATTATATTTACTCTAAGTTAACATAAACTTATGATATAGGAAAAACATTTTGAAATGATAAAAATTTTTTAAAAAAAGTTAAAATTGTAAATTCAGAGATCTGTTTACATGTCAATAGTAATGTTGGTTTGCACAACTTAACTCTGCTGGTTGACTAGAACAAGCCATATTGTTATGACTCCAATTATGTACTAAATGTTGAGCTGTTGGTGGGAACAGAAAATAAAGCCAGTGTTTACAGAACTGTCCATCATGTAACAGAGTAAAAGACAATAAGTTAATGTGGTGAAGTACAGAGTTCAAATCAGAGCTTGAGAATACTTTAGAGAAAATCAGCATGTTTTTCTGCATGTTTTTTTTTTTCTCCTGCATGTTAAAAACAACAGCGGCTGTTGAGTCAGTGTGCTGACCGGTCTCTACTGTATATGTGTACATGTTTTAACTCAGACCTCCGGCCATATAACAACTAGATGTTGGTCTCTCACTAACTGTCTCATTCTGTTCTTTTGACCATCTGTTTATAATTCTGCATGTCTATCTTGCTTTCTTTTCCAAGACTAACCACACATACTGTATACACACACCTTCAGATTTTCATTAAATATACGAATGACAGGGGATGACAAGCTCTCCCAGCTTTTTAATTTAGCGCTGGTGTCCGCCCACCTCCTCAGAGAGCTAGTCTAAAACCTGTCACTGCCAACTGTCAAGGGATGACAAGGTAATTAATAGTGTTTCACTACAATGCAGCCAACTCTTTTAGGAGCTGGACAGACCGGATGAGCTGAAAAACATGGAAACTTATGGAGAGAGGAGTGAGATAAGGAGACAGGGAGGAGAAGAAAATATCGACAGATGCAGCAGGAAGAATTTGGAATAAAAATAGTTTGGTAAACCAGACAAATGTCTGTCTCGACACTGATCACAGGATGTAACGGATGCAGATATAAATGTTTCCAAGAAAAAACAAACAAAACAGATTCAAATTTCAAAGCTCCAAGCACTTCCCTCTATGATTCTGTGATCGAAAAGCTGCCTAAAGATGAGGAGTAGCTGTGGACATTTTATGAAGCCATTCATCAGCAGGGCAAGCACCCTCAGAAATATTTAGTACCTCTAATGCAGACCAAGCTTGCCACTGTGTTTCATCCATCTTTCTGGATAAAGCGTCATCCAGTGATGTATAGGTTGTATATATGCACATTCTGCAGAGAGCAAAGATCAATGGTGCTAAAGGGCTATCCTCAACCTGTTTGATAGATCGCCAGTGTCACTCATAAAGCTAGCCAGCCAAGCTAAAACTAATTTAGCATGAGAAAGACCAGAGGGTTTTAGTGGTTTGAGGCCAAAAATATGTCTAGTGTACATTTAAAAAGCACTCACATAGAAAAGAAAGTTTGTCTAAAGACTTAAAAGCTGATATACTTCAGTGGTATAATGCAGTAAACAACCTTAAAAGCTCTCAAATGATACATCAACCTTTTATTTTGAGTCTAAACCACCACTTGAAGTGCACAGGGTATTTTTCAGAAACCTGATACAGAAACATGTTGCAGTAATATTACAGCTTTTCCAGCAACCGCCAGAAACATGATTTACTTTGTTCCTATAACTCCAATGCCATCCCCAGATAAGATGACACATGGGAAAAGAACTCCCCCACCCCCTCCCCCGTCTGCATATTCAAACTATTTTTTGGTTTATACAGTCAGAAGTTCAGACCCATGTTGCAAATCAAAGTTATGTTTGCTTATCTCTTTTTCCCTGGTCATCCACAAGAGCAAATCACACCATCAGTCATCATAAGTTTTAAATGGAGGAAAGGACATAATTGCTACATTGTGGTGATTCATTGTAAATGTGAAAAGCAGATAAGTAATAAATTAGTTGTAAGTGCTAATTTTGCATCTGTTTAAAAAAAAAGTCATAAACTAACGCTAAAAAAAGCTGTGTAAAAGTGTTAAAGCCTGTAAAGCAAAAACAAGGGGTGGACTGCGTGACTACAAATGCTCATGCACATGACACCTTCCATCACAGAGGAACTATGAAGGTTGCAAACACACATCCGCACCCACTGTCTCCTCTCCAAATGTCAGAACATCATTATCATGCAGTATTGATCCCGGTGAGGGTGATCCATTTGAATTCCAATCAGGATGGATGTGACGGCTCTTTGGCTGCCACACCGCCACCGTCTTGGCTGGTCCAGGCAGTAAACACCATATCGTTAGTCTTCTCACGACTACAGATGGCCACAACATGCTGGAATCTCCCTCTAAAACATCCACTGATTAGAACCAGAATACCTGAAACCACTGTGTGCCTGTCATACTTCACCATTTAACACGAAGCTGAAATATGTGCTGGGAATTCATTGTTTGTAAGCAAGTAGTAATAATTCTGGACATGTTATATAGAGCCTGACTATAACCTCCCTATTCCAGTGCCTCATTACACTCTATGTCCTAACAGCTGGATGCCCCTCCAGACATGTGGGGCTGGCATAAAGATGGCACAAAGGCAAATGCATAGGGGAACTAATCGAGCACAGTTACATCCTGTTAAAACACAGACAAGTACTGACCTGTTTGTGTGTCTAGCCTTAGGATCTAGTGATAGATCATGGATTGTAAGGAGAGTGATATGTTTGACCTTTAAGCTGATGAGCACAATGTTGTCTTTTAATTTCTGATAATCATCATTCAATCAAAGGCATATATTTAGCATTTTCTCTGCCACATTGCTGGAGCTGCTTCCTCCATATCTCATGTGTGAGGTTTATCATGCTCAGTTCCTTTTCTTCTCAACCTCTGATAATAATTCAAGTGCAGATAATCAGAGATAATCTTATCTCTTCTCTCAATCACTGTGATCTTGTCTATTCAGTGTCATTAGCCTGCTCGACTCCCCTGTTTCCTTCCACCTCTTTTTCTAACTCCCTCTCTCTCTGAACAATGAATTAGCATCACCATTCAAGAGTTCAAGTGCTTTCTCGATCTCTAATTTTTTTTTGCCTCTCTTCCACTTTCCTCTGTCTCCTTTAGTTCTCACTGTGGTGCCCAATCAAGGACTAAATGAAAGGAAACGATTGCATGGTAATAAAACTCGACAGCAGGTCATCATGTCTATACACACACCTAACCTCACTCAGCCTGCTTTGCGTCTTTGACAGTCCCACTTGTCATTTTACCAACAATGATTACTTTACTAAATATTTTAATATTTAGTAAAATAATCTTTAAATAATAGGGTGGCACGGTGGTGCAGTGTGGATTGCACTTGTGCCTCACAGCAACCTAGGTTCGATTCCAACATCAGTCAATGGAGGTGGGACCTTCCTGTGTGGAGTTTACATGTTCTCCCCATGTCTGCACGGGTTCTCTCCGGGTACTCCAGCTTCCTCCCATCATCCAAAGACAGGCATTGATAAGTTAATCAGTTAATCTAAATTGCCCATAGGCGTGAATGTGAGAGGGATTGTTTGTCTCTATATGTCAGGCCTGCGGTGAACTGGTGATATGTCCAGGGTGTACCCCGCCTTCACCCATAAGTAGCTGGGATAGGCTCCAGTGACCCCCATGACCCTAGTGAGGATAAAGCGGGTTCAGAAAATGAATGAATGAATGAATCTTTAAATATTTAATATTCTAAAATAAGACTTCACATAGTCCAAAATAGTCAGGATGTATGGGGATCAGGGTTCAGGAGTATGGAGGAAACTGGGAGATAGGGGGCTTCCTTTTTCAGACTCAGTACTGACTTGCTGACGGCAGCAGTGTAAAGCCCATAATAGACAGGTGTAATATAAGCCTTATGCTCCCACAAGAATGCTTATTTTAATGAACCGGTGTGCTAAAGCTAAATTCAGCATTGCCAGTGACATATTGTATTTGGGTAGCAATAATAAGCTGCTAATGAAAAATGTTGGCGAGTAATGTCGGGCATATTAAAAATCAAACAACTGCGGCAGTCTGTAGCGAGGTTACCCCACAAAAAAAAAAAAAAGAGTGAGGATAGCTGCATCTGCTTTGCATCAAAGGCCGAAGCGCTGAGATTCTCATTACTGCTCCTCTTCCGTTTCATCACTTTCATCCCAAGGCCATCCACCTCCCAAACACAGATAACAGAGGCACCCCAAATATCTCTTTTAAAGGAACTACTTAAAAATCCACAGTCAAAGTGAGAGAGGGCTCTGAAGAGTGTGAAGATCCTCTCAAATAATTAAGGAGTGGAGCATGCATTGCAGATAATGAGTTTCTAGCATCAGTGGCTACACAGTATTCCCCTGTCTTATCACCTGCTGCTGTCACTCACTAATGAAGTTGCTATTTCCAATTACTGCTCCCTATTAGGAATCATTATTAGGCCTGGGCTGTTATTGTGGCTGCTTCTCAACACCGGATATAGAACACACACACACTCCATCAATCAAATTGCAACCAAACTATTACAGCAGATTTAGAAAATTATTTTGGAAGTTTTCACACCTTGAAACAAAACATTTACAAGTACCTGGTGGTTTGTGTATAATACAGTACAGTATATACTATATTATTTTTATAAAGCTAAATGTCAAGGTTGAATGTTGGTCTACACTGTGGGGAAAAAAATAAATAAATAAAAACTGCCCTGCTTTCTGCTGATAAAAATATACACTATTATTATAAACATTATATTACAAGGTACTGCCCAGAAGCTTATGTTAGCCAAACATGTCTTGTGCACGTGTAGTGAAAATGAAAATAACTGATGTGCAGCTGCCCACTGTAGTCACTCCTTTTTCTGTTTAGCTATGATATTATTTTTCTGTAGTGGTCAACCGGCTGGGCACAGAGTTCAGGAGTTCATAGTGAGTGTTACATGCACAGCAGAATGTACATTAGGGAAAAATGTAGCCACAACAGCTGTTTTTTCTTAACACAGAAGAGAGTTGCTTACTTTTGCTGCCCCCCTCACACTTTAATTAACATATTAATAGAGTTCTTTCTCATACATATCTTTTAAGCATTCTGGTGATATATCATCTTGATACGTAAAGTTATATGCACAACATGTGTCTAGAAAAGACCAGGATCTAATTTGATAAATGCAACATTATTTATCTCATGAACCACCCACAAGCCTCATCATCCTTCTAAGTAGTAGATCTATGAATCACTTATTAAACGTTTTTTCCTGCCTTGTCTTTACAATGTTTAAGCTAGTCTCAGCAAGCATGATGTGTGTTTTTGTGTGTACATACTTCCATCATGATGCATAGGCCTGTTTGTTGCAGTCCAAGTGCATGTGTGCATTTGTGCTAAGCACCTGACTTGTGATCATTACTGTCTGCAATCAGTAGCCTGTCCTCCCTGATGCTACACCTGATCAATCTCAATGCCAGGAAGTCACCCCTTACTGTCACACACTGTGGTCTTTCCTGCAAGGTGTCACACTGCACACACTTCACTGACAAAACGCCTGGAGCTCAAGGAACACAGAGATAGAAGCAGGCTGAGTGCATCAGCATGAAGCATGCACTACTTTTCTAAAAATTAATAATCAAACAATACGGAATGAAATGTGATGTGTGTATATGAGCATGACCTTTAAAGATATACTCTTGGGCAAAAGCCAATTTACTGCAGTAGCTATAGGTCGAATTAATTGTGCTTATGTATTCTGTTTACTTAAAATGGCATTGTAATAAAGTTGACTGAATGTAAATTATCAGGGAAACACAATCATTTGCATTAACATCAAACATCAGCAAAGTACTACATGTATATTATGAGTATACAGTATATAGCCTAGCAGCTACTATAACAGTTTGTTTACACTGAAGGCCAATTTCCTAAGTCCAAAGTAAGTGCATGTGATTTATCAGCCAGCCACAGAGGAGCACTCTTTGTGTAATCACTGAGCCTGCCTCCTTTATTCATATGCATTTAAGGGAAAAATGTGCAACAAACAAGCAAAGACTTGATCGGTGTTGGAGTGTGCCTTTTGATGGATTTATGCAATTTAAAAGTGTCATTTCTGGAGGGAAATCCCTTGCCTCTAAAATGCAAGGTGCAAATAAGTGCAGTAAGGCTGTGGTGGAGTGGAGGAATCTAAATTAAACTGTGTTCTACATAAATCTCAGTGACAGTATGGAAAGGGTGAGTAATCCACAAAAGTGTGCAAAGGAGCTGTGGTGAATTAATAAAAACAAAACAAAGCTTCAGAGAAAGAAAAACTACACCTTTAATAAATCTGTGTAATGTAACTATTCTTTTGCATTATAGTGCACCAAACAAAGTGGCAGTGCAGAGCTGTAGCTGCGCAGTCATTAAACTTCAACTGAGCCTGACATTCACCGAGTTGCTAATCCAATATGGTGAAAGCATTAACTAGAAAGTGGTCCTTGTTGCTGATAATGTAATTAGCTGCTGCCTTAGTAAGTCAAACCCTAATTACATCCAGACTACAACTACAAATGCAGAGAAAGGGACTATTCTACGTTTGCACTTAGCTTTTGCAAGGCTGCAAATATGTATCAAGTATTCTGAAGTTAAACTCATGGATAACTGGTGCCCTGCTTCATTATACCTGTCTGCAATTAAGTCTACTTTTTTTTTTAAATGTACTGCTCTTTTCCAAAGATGTGACACATATTTTTACAACTTGAACAAAAACAGCTTAAGAGGAAGAAATGGAAAAAACAAAAAAAAAAAACAAAACAAAAACAAATGTACATGTGTATTAAAGAAGTTACTTGGCTGATCTGTGAATAATTAAGCGTATTTTAGTTTTTATTTCACACATTTTCATAGATCAGAGCATAGATTTCACAGCTCCATACCTTAAATCAGGGTTTCTCAACCTTTTCTGAACCAAGCCCCACTAGTGGCATCATGAGCCTACTGCCCCCTCCACCTATAGAATCTACTCAATAAAAGTGAGGTAACAATTTGCACTCATTTTGATTGAGTAGATTTTACCCCATATTTTGAGTAAAATGTAACTGAATTTAACAGCTATAACACACTAAAAGAAATTAGGTAAAATCCACCTAACATATCCCAATAGATTACACAAAAAATTACTCAAAAAAAGTGAGTAATATTAACTCTTAATTGTTAATAGGAATATGTTCATCTATTCAATTATTATTAACAACTGATCAGTGTAAGTAATTAACCATTACTTCTTCAAGAAAGGTTAGTTGTACTTGGACAGCTGTCAGACACAGGAGGTATTGATCATCAGACCTCTAACTTTAATCCTAGCGAGCATGTGACAAATCGGAAATTAAGTCTTCAATCTTGTATTTTATTTTCAACCACCCCTATATATGGAACACCATTACACAGAGTCATGACACAAAGGAGCAACCTAGCTCATGGTGCATGCAACTCAATAGAAATAGTCATTCAACAAAAAAAACCCAGAAAAACAAAATGGGTAAAACACACTTTACCTCTGTTATATATATAAAAAAACAACACTTCTTATCAACTCAGAACACTGTAAAACACATAAAAACTGTCCCAACTAGTTTGTCCCAATGCATTCTGGGAAACTCCCCCCAGCTGCTCCTCCAACACATCACAATATTACAGAGTAGATTTTATTATATTATTTTAAGTAGCAATTGTTACTGTTAACAAATAGGTAGTGTATGCAGAATTTAACCAGTCATAATAGATTTCACTGGGTAACTATTACTGTTGATTAAAATGTAATAGATTTCCATAGTTTCCATTGTATTTACCAACCCCCAACATCTGCACCCCCCGGTTGAGAACCACTTAAATTAAATGGAAAAAAGCTCTGAATAAATAAATAAATAATAAACTGTGCATTGAAATGTTTAAAGAAGTCCTTGGGTGACTCTGTAGATATATACTTCAATCATTGCCTTTGGTTTCTCATTCAACTGACATGAATACTACACGCTGTAATCACATTTTTTTTAAATGTCAGGGCTAAAAGAAATGACCGTGGAGAAAAGTGTAGGAGATGCAAAGTGGAGGGTCAATGTGGTACTCTCAGAGGGTTAACGCTATCCCTGATATTTATGCCCCTTTGTTTAAAAGACAAAAGGAGATAGAGTAAGAGACGAGGAGTGAACGAGGCTGTGACTGTAGTGATGCATGAGAGGCTATTTCTGCTTTCAGTGCCTCCACCTCCCCTGAAGGACGTGGTGGAGGATATGGAGTGGGCAGAACGCTCAAGGAAACTGAGGAGAAAGGTTGCAGGATGGAGAGTAGGAGAAAAGGACCAGGAAGATCTAACAGCAGACTTTTAGATTTTTGTCAGGCTACATTTGTTTAAAGATCATTGAATGCTCTTATTTATAGTCTGAAATGGTTTAGATGAGTTCAGGAGGCTGATGAGAAAGAATTTCTGAATAGTCTTGTAAAGGCCATGAAGACTGCTTAGACATTATCCTGTCAATTAAGTTACAGTCTCAAGGTTGATCCTTTACCTACAGTTTCAAGGATGTCTGCCTATAAAATCTTTAATGAAATTACTCTGTTGCCTCAACACACACTAACAAGCTGTAAATCCTCATGCATTTGTTCCACCACAGAGCTTTAGTTTGACATGCCTTAAATACTGTATTTACTGTGTTACTGTTTTTTAATCTTTTTGACAAATTAATGATCAGACTTAAGATATTGTCAGCATAAAATCTGCACCTCAAAGAACCTTCAAACTGATAAATAATACTTCTAGATTTGACTTTCATCTACTAAAGCTCATAAAAGCTACAGTTGTATCCAGTGTGTGCTTACAAACAAAGAAGACAAATACACCACACCCACACTCTTAATCCATACACTCCAGAGAAAGCACTTATACAATAAAGCGGCGATTAGTTTGTGCTAATTCAATAACACCTAACTTGATATTTGTCCCTAATCTATTGCATGACAATGTGTTTGGAAAACGATGCCTGAGTCATTGAAAGACAGCTGATGCAACCAAGGACATGTTTTACTACTTTTACAGACAGGCCAAGCCCATCTACCAATTAGTGTCAACGACCATAGTATGTCCTGAGTCACACTTCCAACCACAATTGTCTCCCTTCCCATGCAACACACTGTCAGACACAAAAATCCTCGAGAGATGCAACATCCTTGTGAATGAAAAGAATACAGTGTTTTAAGGGAGATAACACAGGGGCACCATAAAGGGGGAGTAAACATGACAAATTCATGGGGCCCAGCATTTGTGGGGGGCCCATAGAGCAGTGGAGGGGGCCCAGTGGACACGGGTTAGAAGATGTGAACATTTCGTGCAAGGTCTGCTGTATAATAGAGGCAAAGAAGCCAGGAGTTGGACGTTGAAAACATGTTGTTTCACTTTTGCTTCACCCCAGCATTAGTTACGTTAGTTATGGACTGCACCCCCATGTATATAACTGCTGCCCCTACCCACATACATACCCCCCCGCTCCGACAAATCGATAAGATAATGAATCTTATAAAGAGCCTACATCGTTTTGCTGGTATGGGGCACACAACTGCTAGCGGCGGCCCAGACATAACATGTGAAGAACACATATCTTTTTTACTCATCACCAGAAATCTAAAAATCCATTAACATGCAAACAAAATTGTGTATTTCATTTATAAACAATGACATTTTATCCATTTACTAGATAAGGTGAACAAAATGATGTGCCTGCTCACCTGTATCTCCTCACAATCCATCTAATTTCAGCAACTTCCTTTTCCTTTCTCTCCTGTCTCTCTTTCATGTTAGGCCGTCAATAAAACCTGCACGGATGACTGACTTTTCCTCCTCGCATTGTATCATTTGCTTCTCCGGCAATCCAGTAATCATTTATACTTGTGATACCATCAGTCAGGAGAACCTAATAACCCAGTCAATACAGGTGATGAGTGCAGCCAACGCTGGCCAGCTATGTTGGCCAGTAAAATCAATGCTAGCCAAGTTCTCTGATCAGTGTCCACTGGGAACACTAGAGGCAGCATAATGAAGATCTACAATCAAAGCGTGGATCTTCAGGTCAAGTCACTTTAAAAAAAGACTATAACCACCCTTTAAGTGGTTTTGCTTAAGCGTCCTAGTGTGTTGCCTCTAAGACTCTGCTTTTACCTTGTCAATTACTGCAATTAGCTCATGAATAATAGGTCTGGATGTGAACAAATTACACATTTCCCAAATTTTATGACGGGAAACTACTAAGACACACATTATCAGTAAAAGGTGGACTTAGCGACGGTGGTAATTTTCTAATAATCAGCTTTTTGTGCTCTTAGTTTTCTTGTTGCCAAAGCCTGTCATGAATGCACTAGCTCAATCAGTAGCCTATTGATTTGTCCTCTGCCTGCTCATCATGCCACCTCCTCCACTTTTCTAAATCATCTCATTTGGCTTTCCATTTTCTGTCAAATTTGTTCTGAGGAAAGACGCTAATCAGAGATAAATGCTAAATATACTCAACAAATACATGTTCTATCACACAAATTCGGTAATAAAAATACAGATAATTTAGCTGAGAAAACAGGCAAGACCTATTATGGACAGACTTATTTGACCATCAATTGCAGATAAAGTGCAGTTGTAGCTTTACAACTGATTATCATCAACTATTTGGTAAAGAGAGGAAACAAACTGACAATGTGTCAACCTAATTTTGGAATAATAAGACCGACGCAGCTATTAGGCTATATTTGGGATGTGTGGGCATATTGTATGGGCATCAGAAAAAGGAAATTGAGAGCACTACACAGTGGGTGGGCGTATTCATGCAGTATTCATGCAGTCTGTTGTATGTGTGCATATGTGTTCTTTCTTGCAACACAGCCTCAGGGAGCCTCACAGCAGTTGAGTCCTGGGGAAAGTGAAAGGCTGCCACCTACGTTTACAATACAAAGCAGATACACTGAGTACTATTTTATACTTGGTATTGACTTAAATGGTTAATCCAGACATCTCCCTCCACCACACATCCCTGCACCAGCCTTCAGTGCTCTTTGACCAAGCCATCACCTACGCACCTAAAACACTGCTAATGTTGTCTATATACAAGGAGTGAATTGGCTTTAAAGAACAGGCAGACATTATAGACAAAGCCTCCCATGATAGCCTTCCCCCGCAGAGGTTATGTACAACTTTGCTTTTGTCTCTTATCTCCAGATACTGCTTTTACAGAAGCACCATTTGAAATCTTTTTATGCTTTTTCATCACCTCCTACATCTCTGAAGCAGATAATTCATCAGACCCAGGTTCTAGCACTGTCTCCCCTTGAAGCAATCAACCTTATGACATTACTGTACTGGCTAACGTGACCCTGTTGGCTAAATGCACTTCAGCCAGCACCCCCTTGCTAGTCATTCTGAAGCCATATGACTATGCTACATGAGTCTGATACAATGGAAGCAACGGATATCCCCGATGGGAGTTAAACCAGAATGAACCTGCTGCAATGTATGCATCAGCTAAGGCTTTATTTGCCACCTTGGGCTGAAAACCAATGAAGTCCAAAAGTGAAGTAGCAGAGAGGGTCTGTTGCCAAGGGGAAGAGAGGGCACTGGTGAATAATTCACCAGGCAGCTTCAGAGTCGGTTCAGTGGCAGGAGTTGAAGGGAGGACTTTGGACAGAACTCTGTTGCGCTTAGCTAAATAATTGATGGTTTCAATCAGCAGATGACATGGTAGTGGGGCAGGTCTACACAAAAACGATACACAGTAAATAAAAGAAAGCTGCCGGATCACGAGGAAATGAGACAGGGTGAAAATAAGAGGGGAGATTTCTAAACTGGAACCTGGGGTCAAGACGGAAGGACAGTGGGGGAGATGATGGGACTCAACAGTTCCACTCAAGAACATGCTTTTATATATTGTCAAACTATGTGGCTGAGGCCCCACTGTATTTTATGTGCACACACACACACTGCTGAGAGTTACCACATAAAGAGTGTTTCGTCTCTACTTTTATAGTTTTCCCCATTTGCAAATCAATTTCCTTTTTTATACGGGAACATTTCCTGGTTTATGGGAGCTATGAAGGTGAAGTATGGCTGAAGGGTAGAGCCCCTCTCTTTTCTTCCCATTTGGTATGGCATCAAAACCCCTTCAGGTCTAAAAAGATTTTCTCCAATTTCTCACTTAGAGATTCTTTTACAACTACTAGTAGTATATGGGTTCACTTTCAGTTAATATTAAAGTCAACACTTGTTCTTACCTGCAGCAAAACCACACATATCTATTCATATATGCCTGCTTCTGTCTGTGCGCTTTATGTTAAAAAAAAAAAAGCTGAACCTGTGCAATAAGTGTACATGAAATTGTAGGTTGCTGCCACAGTGCCACAAGGCACCACTTGTATCAGCCATGCATTTCCTTCCCCTTCTTAAATTTCAGTCCTTGAGGATTGATTGTTTGGTTCTATACTCAGCTTTCCCTCAACAGCCTTGCCCCTTGATGGTCAGATGAAACATCATTGAGGTAGAGATGTTGAAAAAAAAAAAGAGCTAGACACTAGTATTCACCTTTTGCTAATTAAAGCACAGAATAAAGGAAAATGAGAAAAGATAAATTACACAGTGAAAGTGACATACATCTGCCCAGGCTAATCAGCCACCTGGGCTAGACGGATGTGTTAAAGAAAGTGCCAGTGTTGAATAGTGTTCTGCAGTGTTCGGATTCAAATGACAAGGATGAGGTAATCCAACTAAATCCCTAAAGAGGGCATCCGCAGAAAGGTATCTACCAGCACTCACTGCTCAATTACACCTGATGAGCTCTGAGCATCTGACAATTAACTATTAAATGCTACAAGGAGACATATCCAGTGTAAAACAGAAAAAATGGCTAAAATAACTGTTAGATTTCATGTCTAACCAGGATTTAATCCATCACCCAACATGTCTGACGTGTTTTTCATAGGATGGTGATATAGCACACTGCCTTTTAAAGGTTTTACACAGCACCTGAATGTGGATGGAGTGACAGTGCACACAATGGCTTATGTGCCCAATTACCTTCATTGACAGGCAATTTTGCCTAGAGCTGGCAGCTATTAGCAAGCCATCACCTAATGCTGGCAAGGCCGTTTCCAAATAAAGTCCCCCCCTCTGAGATCGGGTAAGTGTAGTGACCTCCTGCACACTCAATTATGGAATCATAATCCAGGACGGTGGGTAGCCCTGACTAACTCCTAATTGGTGGTCTCTTTATGTATGAGGTTGGCTTTATGAAGGAGCGACACCGCTGTGGGGAAATCAAGGCCTCTCACCAGGCCTGTCACTCAAGCAGAATTGCTTAAGTCTGAATTAATTTCCATCCTCAAACAGACTGGGCCATTGCTTTGCATTTTCTTCTCCACTCTTCTTCATATCCAACATGCTTATGAATTGCTAATGAAAATGCATCCCAGAGGTAGTTAATGCTTTATTTTATGTAATTAGAAATCAGGATCTTTTGCTTTAAAGAACAGATTTTGGCTGAGCTTAAAAACAAGACAAAACAAACAAGGGCTAATATCAGCATTACATTCAAGAAAACATGGATTTTCATCTGCACTGTTTGCCAGGAAAAAGCTAATTTCTTAACTTTACATCAAAAGGTAAACTTTGATCAAACTGGCAGTCAATGTGACAAATACAGCAATGAGCTCCAGGTGTCATATTCTCAGTCTGGTCTGACAGATAAAGTAGATTGGATTATTGGAAATGCAGCTGCACCCATATGCCAGCTGCTGAACACTTGCCATGTCGCATCTTCTATTAGCGACTAGAATGTGATAACTAACAGCCATTACTGTAGTAACATAATTACAGTCACCAAAATGTATATGTCAGTGTTTGATGTTTGTAGATTTATGTCGAATATAATGAGGTAAAATACTGACAAATGCCAGGAGGAAAACACATTTTCACTGAACTGCCATGCATGTAGGCAACTTCTACATTTATCATTATAATGGTGGTGTGTTACTGGTAGCACTGAAGCATTGTGTCACATTACGCTCCCTCCAGGATATGAGTGGATGAAGTTTTGTCTTGGACCATTTTAAGATCAGTTCATGTGTGCATTCTCTCATGTCAGTATCTCAATGGAACACAACATTTTGGATGACTGAATGAAACTAAATATTCTCACTAAATGCTTATGTTCCAACGTATAATTAGATGTTTTTATGTGTTGAAAATTAAACTACTTACATTACACATAGAGCAAATCACACATGACCGATAACGACCCAGTCATCACCGTCAAGGCTTATTGTGCTTGACTCTGGAATACGTGTGGTACTGCAGTACTGCACTACTTAAAGCACAAAATGTCATGATCTCATGAAGCTTAGGTCCTAAAAGACAAGGTAAACTCCACTGTCTAGCATCTACTTAACTGACATCTGGCCCACATTGTGCAAACATTTGAGGTTTAAAGTGATTACTGTAAGATGAATTCCTCCTATGCACACATCAATCAAGGCTTTATGTATGAACAATCAGCGAGGGACTGATGTTAGATCAACAGAGAAAGAGGAGAAACCTCTGAAGCCTGGCATTTGAGTGTGAGACTGACAGACTATCAGCACTGCAATTCACCAGGGAGTCGCTCTAATACACCTAACCGCCCAACTAATGGAAACCGTCCGACAGGCAAACCGGGCTGATTCCATGTATCAAGAGAGGGCGGGAGGGTGAACGCCAACAAAATGTCAGCTTAAATCAAACGTGAATGACAGCCTTCGGTCTTCCACTGACAAGGCATTTACAATAACCCTGCAAACAGAGTCAAGCTATCTCCACCCGCTCACCGTTGGCCTGAGAAAAGACGTATCCATTTGCCACAGGTTTTTATCGTGTTTTATTCTCATCCTACTCTTTGCTACAGGGCAACTCTACTGCAGACACTGAATAATCTGTGAAGTGGCACTCGGCAGTCTGTAACCAACTGGCCACTCAACAGCAGCCTCTTAAAGCTATGTTATGGCTCAACACGGTAGTCTTTAAAGGGGAAACCCACTCAAAACAAACCTCCTCCATTTACACAAGTTATTTCACCACGTTTTGTGCATGAAACAATACAGAGAAATCAGCAAACATTTGCACACAAAAACAGCTAAATATCGATTATATCTGGTTTTAAATATTTAAGTCTTAGAAAAGAGGTGTATTAAATTAAATTCCTTTTCTTTAACTCAGTGAGTCTCTGTTCAGTCCATTTCAAGGTCACAGCAGCAACAGGGACACCTATGCTGGCAAGTTTCCATCAGCTTCCTCCAGCTCCTCATGAGGGATACTCAACAGCGCTGTGGCCACCTGGGAGATATAATCCCTCCAGTGAATCGTGGCAGAGCCTTACGACCTCCACTTCTAGACTTCCAAAGGAGGGCATTGAGGAAGCATCCTTATCCAGTCCCTCCAGAAAAACATGGGGGTCAATATTTTTTCAAAAAGGGTACATATTCAGCGCAATAATAGCATATTTCCATACAAAAGAGCAAAATATGCGGGGTTAGCATGATTTCATAATCCCCACATTTTTCCACATAAAGTTTAAAAAATATTGCATTGTAACTTGACAATTTTTTTTCCAGTTCCTGCATATTTTTGCAACTTTGTGCATTTTTTGCAAATTCCCGCAATTTCACTGCATAAAATCACAAAAAACTCCACATATTCCATAGCATAATCAAAGATTTTTGCCCGCATTTTTCTGGAAGAACTGCTTATCAGGTTCCACAACAACATCAGCTGGCTCCTCTCTACGTGGAGGACATGTAAGTGTATCTGAGCATTTCCTGAGTTTCGCCAAATTCTCACCCAGTCTATGAATTCATTGCCTTCCTTTCTTTCCACCTGGCAGACCTCAGACCAGATCTAGATAAACATGGACCAATGTATTGCATACATTTTTATTCAACTGAAGGAATTCTATTAGTTTCATGCAATAAGGAACTAACTTGTGTAAAAAAATATCACGCCGTGCTTCATATTAGTCTAAACAGTCCAATAGAAATAAACCATATTAAGCCACAGGATAAGTCCTTGTGTTTCTTAATGTGGTAGATCTGGGTAAAGACTAGCAGCTCAGAGGTTAGAAAGGAGTTCAGCGTCTTGTAATTGTGAGGAATTTACATGAATCATAGCAAAATGACCTTGTACCTTTCTGGATCTGAATCCTTTCATGTTCACGTTGAAAAGGAGAAATAAAGTGGCTCCACATGAACAAAATATCAGTGGGTATAATGATCAAAGGGTTGCATTTGTTCACCAAACACTTTTCCATCCTACACTTACACACATGCAGTATAT
The DNA here is from genome assembly GCA_037367295.1 of Apogon hyalosoma. Lineage (NCBI taxonomy): Eukaryota > Metazoa > Chordata > Actinopteri > Kurtiformes > Apogonidae > Apogon > Apogon hyalosoma. Next base: position 20,373,231 of record JAPQRP010000014.1, read on the forward strand.
TCCTATCTCAGCAATCTTAGCCCAGACTGAATTGCTGTTGTGGCTGTGGGAAATTGCAGGTTGGTTCATGAAAACCAGTATCCCAGAGGGAAGTATGAATGCACTTGACATGAATGCAACACTGTGACATTTCCCTGTAAGGTGGACAGGTGATGATGATGCACACAGAGTCGCTTCATGCAAATGCCTTTGGATTTGTCAGCATGCCGTGTGGAACACATTGCTTTGTGTCAAATGCATATGCAATGAGGTGTGAGGATGATGGCCTATATACATGTCAAACAGCTGCCAAGCATGGATACACCATCTGAATAAAGGACACTGCTGTACCTGCTGTTAGTGATGCTGTGTGCACACATAAAGCCCATGTACTTGAGAGACACTAAGCAATACTCCAAGCATGTATTAAAAATGAGTATGTAGTTCATTAATGGGAAACAAATCATCACCTATCTACACTGATTTCACATCCAAGCACAATTTTAATTTCTCTTTGGTACAGACACAAGCTGTTGTCTAATATTCTTTTAAAAATGAAATGGAAGCCAGTTCCTCAGAATGAGAAACCAATTTTCCATCTTTTGATAAAAAAAAAAAAAAAAAAAGTTAATGACAACAGCTAAAATTAAAAACCTCTGATTTACTGGGTCTCACTTAATTTTCTGCACCCCAACAGCAGAAGACAACAGGGAAATAGCAGAACTCACTGTAACAAGTTTTATTATTCATGGAAAATAAGTTGCCATCATTACCAAGAACTATACTGTACAGCCTCATTCCTGTGGTCCTGTACTCATTATGACTAGTCTAGGTATTTATTTTCTGTATCCTTCAAAAGCAGTGACTTTAGTCTGCAATGACTGCACTTAAAGTAAACTGATGTCCATATGTAGGAGGTGCAGGGTTTCCACTAGCATATATATGGTACTTTAAAATAAATTAGCTACACTCTGCTGCAATAAAGCTGTCAAGTGTGTTGGATTTATTATGTTTATATAATGATACTGCATGCATAAACTTTACAAGATGTTCTTGTCTCTTAGTGGAGACAGGCAGGAAAGATAAGAAAAGACAGGGACTTGATGTGAAAAGGATTCAACGCTGTGTTAAAATCAAACATATTGCATGTAAAAGGCTAAGACAACCGATTATTCTGAAAAACAAAAGAATCCAACTTTTTTCTTTACATATTGCTCTATTTTGTGTGTTTTGGGTCTTTTCAAAAGATTTGTTCCTACATCTTTAAAACTGCATTGAATTTAATGCAGAAGTGTGATCACAGTCCTCTTTTGCTTCTATTTCTAGTCAGTGTCACTAAAACAGAACCACAGATGTCTGTGTCGGGGCAGGGACAATAAGACAGGAGGCAGAATGACAGAAATAAGAGCCAAAAGCATGGATGAAGTCAGGTGGAAAGCAACCGCTAACCGCTGGCAGGGGACCCAGCCAAGCCTTGGCCTGGTACATCAGCACAAGGATTTATAGGCTGATTTACCTCGCTACTCAATGCTGCATACGCCATTAAGTTTGGCTCCAACTTTTGCCCCCCACTTCCACCATGCTCCATCTCCATCTCATCACTAAATCAGTCTGTGTGGTATGCCCTGTCATTCATGTGACTTTTTTATTCCACAATACTGTCTTCATCCTCTCTGGATACCTTGTCTACATTTTTTGACCTTGCTTGTTATAAAGATGCTGTCAGTTCACATTTTCATCATTTAAGCATTCATTTAAGAAGCACAAGCCTACATAGGTGATGTTAAATGCATAAATAATAATCTAGGAGGCACTAGTGGCATTGCCTTGCATGATGAGCTCATCAATAAAATATCAGGCTTTATTTTTTAACATAACCTTCCAAGAAATCAAATGATGTTCCGGTCACCACTAGCCCTCCCACATCTGGGTGCCCTTCAGTTCCCCATGGGGACAGTCATTACTGCAACGATGCCCCTCGCCACTTTTTATCGAAATGAAAATATACGAACCGTTGATTATGGAGGCTGTTGGGAAAATCAATTCTCATTTCGACAGGAAACATTTGTCTTTGTGCTCCGGCGGCCTGTGTAGATTTGACAGCAAAGTTTAACGTTAAAGGGTAAGTGTGTAAAGGGGGGGGGGCAGAAAGACAAAGTGCAAAGGAATGGGGGAGAGTGAGAAAGGATGTTGTACTGTATGTGGGTGTGTTTGTAGACCGGTTGTTTTTGATGTGAAGCAGGAAGAGAAGAGGTGAGAAGACGATCGAAAGTCCCCTTCTTTTTATTGATTGCATGAGGACCACAAGGGGCTGAGTACCCTCAGGCAAGGCGGAGGAAAGGAGGAAGTATTCAGAGGTAGAGTAGCTGAGTGAGTATATTAGCAGAGGATACACAGGGGAAACACTGTTTCTGAACTTTCTGACATTTAACATGATATTCCAGATCTGTAGAGGGCTGCCACAAATAGTAATGCAGTCAGAAAATATGAGCCAAAAGGTAATGAAAACACTGAGTAACAGGTTGCATCTACTTTTATCCATATTTTAGATGTGTTCTTGAATTAAGTACTGCTATTTTATTCCTTTTAAAGTAGTCTTCAAGGTTTATAATCCTTACCAATTCTAGGATTTAGAGGGATTTTCAGAAGAGGGTTGAAGAGGTTTTTGTTTCCAAATAGTGCAAATCAGAAAATTTTATATTTGAAAGAAACCTCCCCACAAGGCCAGGAAATTGTAAGTAATTGGTATAGATCAACAACCACCTGCAGATATATTATGGTCATTCTGTTCAAAGACAAAATTGCTATTTAAGTGGGGCATTATGACCAGAAGGAGGTTAATGCAATTTTCCCTGTGTCCCACTGAGCAACACCTGCAGCAGTAAAGGAAGGTTGTATAGATGAGGCCTTGCATTCGCTAATAATCTATGTTTTTGCAAAAGATGCATTTCTTTTGACAGGAGAAACAACCACACTTTATCCTGGGGTCTGAAATCTTCAAAAACAATGGTGGGAGAGACAGAAAAGAAGAAATAACAAAAGAAAAAGACAAACAGAAATGACAAGTACATTGGTGCCAAATGCAGCAAAAAAAATAGCTGGGTATTTTTTCTCTGCTTTTGTGTTTCTGTTCACTTTTCTCCCCAATTTAACTGTTGGTGGCTGAAGCAAGACAGAAAAATATTTGACAACAGAAATCTGCTGATCCAAGATGAACCTGAGCTGGCTGCCTCTTGGCAGAAACCCTTGATACACATTGGGAAAAGGACTTGGACAATGACACACATCCAAACACATGTGTACACATACAGTTACTTGCCAAAGGCATTATGTACCAAAAAATATCTTACTAAAGCATTGCTAATGTGCATCGTAACAAATGAAGGATAAAACCCTGGCAAAGGGGGAATATTCTCCTTTTCAAATGTTCTAGGTCACTTTTGATGTAAAGCTCAGAGAGTGAATCCATTTCACACACAACTCCATTCTCCATTTTGCTGAACTGCGTTAAAACCACCATGATCTAGTAACAATACAGCATGTATAGGCCAGGTAGGATGGGAAATGAGGATCACAAAGTCCTCCTACAAGTAAAAGACAGCAACAAAGTGTACACTGAATCAAAGAGCGGTGTGCAGTATGTTATAACAGTGCTTCTGTCCTGAAAGTACTGTGCACAGTAAAATGAAGGTGAAACAAAGACAAAACTTCCAATGAATTGAATATACATGCGCTTAGATTTATTACTGCCTCATCCGTATTTGTGTGTGTTCTCATGTACAAGGAAAACAGAGGCTAAATTGGCTGCATCGGCTTGGAGTAATAACTTATGTCAGAGGTGGGGGTGCGGCATGGTGGGTTCTAACCTGACAATATCATGATTGAATGAACAGCAATATCATGGGTATATTCCATAATAATATGTGTTATTAGTTTGCTGTGCATCCTGGCAAATCCAATATTTCAATAATACAACTTGAATATAGGTGTAGCTGCTACAAAACAGAAATGACTGAGGAGAGTTTTATCTTTATGTGTCACTTCCAGGTTTTTTTAGCACGTAAAAACAAATGTATTACTTGGCTCAAGGAGTTATGCAAGTGGTACTTATGCTGAAAAAGAATGTTAGTCTAAGTTTTCCCAGTGTACATTTAGACCTTTAAAATGGATCAGTTGGACATAATAAAATACAGGTACTTTAAGCTGTCGAATTTAGAGTTTTGTCCATTTCAAACATTCCAAGGTCTGTGAATGCAACACCTTTAGTCATTTGTCTGACAAACATTTTTTCATGTTCATCTTACCTTGAATTGTATAGTACACTTTAATTTGCTATTAAACAGATAACATTAAGTCCTTAAATTACTTGATTCCTTTTGTGCATTTTACTTGACTCATCTGGTGAAATCAAGTCAATGGAAATAAGTAAAAAAAACAAAAAAAAACAAAACAAAAAAACTTTTATACAGTACATGGAAACTTCAAGGTACTTCACAAGTTGAGACGTTGCATTACTCGCTCTGCTGTACTTCATTCGATTGTTTAAACCGAGTAAGTATTATTCTGTGGGTAATGTCTATGGAAATTTGTCAACATTTGGTATTGTTGAGATAGACTATCATTGATATGGTCTGTGCAGCATGGTATGTTGTTCAGGTGGAAGAGGACAAACACGCAAGACAGTAAAACATGGAGACACATACAGAAATATCCACCTGATGTAGAAATGGCATTACAATACAATGTGGACAGTAGCTCAGCAATGTTTCCAGTAAACTAGGACCTAACCTCTAGCCTGTATGAATCTATGTGTTTGTGTACAGCATTTGTGGGCACCAGCATGTATCTCTTCCTGCAGCAAAAATCAGTGTTTTGGAATGCAGTGAATGTGCTTTCTCCTTGTGTAATCTGTAAGCACAGTGTGTGGTGTGTCATCTTTAGAAAACAGAAATGCCAAAACCCGACAGTGGATTCAGTGAGAACACTTGTACTGCATTACAAAAAAAATCCAAAAAAACAAACAAAAAAAAAAAACCTGACATGATGAAGACACTTTTGGCCAGCAGTGGGTACAAAGGTTATACTTGGGAATGTCAATACAGATGCAGTACAATAACACTGCTGAATGAGGTGTGGACCCTGGGATTGCTCCCTCATCTTTTCTAAATCAGCCGAAATGTAATGACAATAAAGCTCTAATCTTACAGAAACTTTGGACATCTCATAACCAGTGTAGTATTTGACAGAAAATAATGGCAGATATCTGAGTGGCCTTTTACCAAGAACATTTGCTTGAGTTGTGTTAGTCATTATGAGAAACACAGCTGCTGCAGTACCAAAACAACACCCAGCACACTGTGATTATTGTACAGAGCTTAACAAGAGGCCATTGGCTGAATTTTAACAATGTGTGCAGAGTGAGGTGTCCTAACACATTTCCAAATAATCAATAGTTTACAAAAAAAAAAAAAGATGCTTTAACTTCACCTCAACCTTTTCATTAATTTTAGTCACAATACTTGAATACTGTTGTGCATTTATTACATAGTAAACAATGCATCTTGCAGTTTATCAAGTGGGTATGATCAATGATTAAAATAATCTCGCACACAACAGGTACACAGCATCCACTCGTCTCCCTTCAAACTGCCCCCCTGCAATAATAGGCATTGCTTTTGTAGAAGAAATGCTGGTGCCAGGCAATAATTGGACACATGAAAGGACTTGTGATGCCCTTGTACCACCCCATCAGTTTTCATGATAGCACCTGCTGTGTCTGTCTGACTGATCTACGCACAAATATGTATGTGAATGAGTGGTGAGTGAAAATGTGTTGTGCGTGCTCCTGAGCCTGTTCAGCATTCTGATTTTCTATTTTCTAGCTCTTTCCCTGATCTCCATTTTAACCAAGTGCTGTGAGAGTCCAGTTCAGCGCAAAAAATCCAGCGAAGGAATGAAGAGAGGCAAAGGATGAGGAAGACGACGGAGGAATGTAGACGAGGGAACAGAAAAATGAGTGCTTGCACGTGGGAGCACTGAGAGGAGCTGATTGAAGACACAGGGTTCATCACCTTTCTTTTTTCGTATCACTGAGCAACTCCAGCAGGCTTAATTGAATAGATGGAGGATGGATGAAGAGCTGTATAGTGACTCGGGAGTAAGATAAAACATGTGGAGATATTTAAATGTTTGAGTTTCTTTATTATTATTGGGTTTTTTTTTTTTGTTTTTTGTTTTTTTAGCAATTTAAATAGAGAACTCATTCACAGATTAGGGTCAGGGAGGTGAGACTGATCATTTAAATATGTTTTTCCAAAGAGACTGACTTCTCAGATGACAATATTTTGGTAATTTCCATACAGTGAAAAAGACGACCGAGTTATCATAAAATGCTGTAAATTACACTGAAAGTAAAATCTATTAATGCGACAATATCTGTGTTTTAGGCTTTTATTCAACTGCAGTCAAAACAGACAGTTTGGGGAAATATAAAAATAAACAAGACAAAAATGAACACAAAGCAGGCTTTCAAATTGCACCCTGAGTATATCTGCATCGTGACAGCAATGTTAAAGTCATACTTAAAAAAACATTATAGTAAGCCTTTAATAAAGTGTCAAGATGAATGAAAGTGCAGGAGGCGTTTGAAAGGCACAAACACGCTACAATGCACACTGTCTGGACACAAGCCAACACCTCCCAACACACACAATATCCATGCAAGCGTAACCATCCAGATCTCCAGCTGGGCTTCTGGATATGTGGCTGCAAAGTAATCTGGCTGGTAACAGCATGTGTGGGGCTACTCTGTCACATCTGCACTAAACCCTGCCTGACCTGGTGTGCCAAACCCATGCATGTCAAGGTCTGGACTGTTCCCCATCCTTTCCACCTTCTCTCTCCCCAGCCTCAGCAGGGGCCAACATGGGTGAACAAGCATGCTGTGCAGAGAAAAAACACTGAAAACAAGGAGCAGTTTGGAACAGAGGAGAGGGTAGATGGCAAAGTAGTGAGACCACATCAGAGATGGAATCAGTCTTGGGAAACTAATGGATGAAAATGAATCAATGAATCATACTAAAGGATTTGGGTGTGGGTATGGTCAACGGGAGCCACACTGAAATTTTCACAGACCTTTCTGTTCACTTTAACCCTGATGTTTAAGGGGTTTATATACCTCCTGGTTATGCAAACCCGAGGTCAACGTAAACAATATAAATCCCACACTGTGTATCTGAAGGTCTCCACTATACTGTTTATATTACCAAGACAAACCATCCATGATACACGTAAATATAAAAAATCTATATTTGTAATATTCTCAAGATGATTTTGTAGCATACCCTAAATCCAACTGTGGTGGTGAATATTGACAGATAATTTCAGCATGAAAAAATCTATGTGAAGCTAAGTGAATAAACAAATCACCAATAAAAGAAAAAAAGTGCAAAAACAAAAGTGATGGAGTAACCCCATAAAAACAATGAGGTGTTTTAGTATCGAATTAGCTCCCTGTCACAATTCATTTGGATCATAGCTGCAAAGCTTTGCCCCCCTGAAGTTCAAGCTTGGCAAACAGGAAATCCTGTGCAAGAGGCAGGAACAGAAGACACAGGTGGGGCTGTACCTGGACCAGGGGAAGAGGGGGCATCAGCGTATGACCCTGGGTTTGGGTGTCCAACATGTTTTAAAATCTCAGCCCCAAAATAAAAGACAAGATAGACAATGACCTCATGGGTGGACTACGTGATAAACAATAGAGAAATAGAAATCCTAATTAGTAAATATTTGGCCTTACTGATTAACTATACTGGATAATTGGACACTAATCCTCCTTTGTAAATGGTTTCTCTTGTTTACAAAAGTAACACTAATACAATAAAATTCATGTACAAATGACTTCTTATTGCCAATTGTCCGGATAAAAGCCTAAAAATATATTGGAGCCGTTATTTGAGCTCAATGTGCATGTGTGGTTGACTTTGTAGTAATAAGACACCCCCAGCCACTGGAATCATTCTTGAATCTCAACTCCCAAATCACATAACAGATAACACAGCAGAGCAGAGGGAGGCACAAGGACTGGCAGGCTTTACTGGAGAGAGAATGTCTGCATATTTATTTATATCATCAGCCCTGTGGCCTAAATATTTAGCATAAAGCCTGCTTCAAAAGACCTCAAAAGCAAGGCCCTACCCAGGGCTAATATTCTTCTTCGCTTCTCATTAAAATGAGAATAACCTGTACAAAACATTGAAGGGGCCCATAATTAAATAAATAAATAAACAAATAAACAAACAAACAAACAATCAAAATGAGGAAACTACCAGCTCACTCTCATATAACGGTGTTTCATGTTAGAAAGACAGCTCTATCAATTTAGTTTGCCAATGTGGATAGTTCCACCAACAAAAATATGAAAAAAAGAATAAAAATAATGAGGCATCCTCTGATCTTCGTTAGGGTCAAGTTGGCAGTACTGCATTGACTCTGATGGTGAGATGCAGCAGTGAACAAACAGCCTCAATGGTCAGAAGGGTCATTAATGATGATGGAGGATGCAGACCAGTATGAGCTGATTATCTCAGTTCACAATTTCCTTGTTTTATTCCAACAATATACTCCCTGGTAGGTCAGAAACTTTCCCTAATTATAGGAAACAAAACACATACAGCCTGAACAGTAGGAAGGAAATATTCTATACACATAAAGTAGCATTCTACAAATCATGACAGCAGCTGCTGCCAATGACTTTACCACTAAGATGAAATGTCCATTTTGGAAGTATCTCCGGTAGGACTGTCTAATGCAACCATAGTTTCCAAATTAATACAACTTATAACTTCAACACCATGTAGTTGTGAAATGTGCAGTTAAAATGCTGGTATATGGTACACATATTTGGTGTTTTATTGCACTTTTGTCAGCACTATGTCTAGAGTGCTACATTCATCTATTAAAATTATTCCTTTTTTTATTTGCCTCACTAGAGATACCCAAAGCTCCACCTTCCTTCTTTGCTGTAATCGCTTCCTCCCGTCCTATCTTTTCTTTCCACTTGCCTGTCTTTTTCCTCTTCTCCTGACTTGCTTCTTTTCTGTCCTCTGAAACCTCATACATATACATGTCATCTTCCCCACAGAGTGCCAAGTGCGTTAAGCACAGCTTGGAAATTAATGGCCCCTGAGCAATGCTGCAGTCCCAGCAACATCACACGCACTCTTCAGCTTGGGTATGGGGAGACGAGTTAGACGGGGAAAGTTGTGCATGTGTACACAAAATAGATACCTAATGCTGGAAAAAGGTAAGATTAGCATATTAAATTAATGAGGAGACTCATAGCTGTGCTGCTGAAAACTGCTTTGCCTCTCTATAATACTACAGCATATATAGGACATGTCACTAAAGGAGGATATGTCAGAGGACATCAATGAACACAAGCGAGCATCAGAGTATTATATATAGCAGTCTGTTCATATGGGACAATATGCCATTTTTCTATACAGGATGTTGCTGTCAATGAATCTAGTGAAAAAAAATTCTAACGTGGCTTTAAACATTTCCAACATAAACCAAACCAGAGTGAATAAAACTGTGACTAGACTGTGACAATGAACATCAGTATTCTGAGACAGACACTGACTGGATTGCTTCCATATTGGGTATAAGCTGTTATTTCGCATCACGGCAAATCTAATACCTGAGACTGCAGGTTTTTTTTTTTTTTTAACCTCCTACAAACAGTCTTTAAGCCACAACAAGCATCAGGAACAGTCCTGACCTTGGTGAATCAAAATCTTATTGGGTGCAACTTTGAATTTAGATCATCTCAATATTCCAAGGCTATCATTATAGCACAAATATCGATACCCTTGTGTGGAATGAATGTTCAGTCTGACCTTAAGTGAATAAAAAGTAATGGGGTGAATGTGGACAAAAACATAAGGAGATACAAGGATGGATTAAAAAAAGATTTTAGGAAGAAGCAGCGGGCATTGAGTGGTGCAGTAAGGCTGGACAAAGTCAATACAAAGCAAGAGCTGGAGATAGACATATGATGAAATAAACATTACTTTGATGAATTATGCAGGTCTAATGTGAATTGCAGAGACGTGTGAAACGTGTTTGTCGAACCCAACAGCACGGTACATTAGTCTAAAGTGCTCCTTTCTTCCACGAGTGCATCACCTTTTTCTGTGTACTTTAAATACACTTCTCTAGCCCACATTTGATTTGTCCTACTGATTCTAAAATAATAAGTGATGGCAAATGGATCCTAATGAAAGGAAAGCCTTTTCTGAGTGAATCTGTGTCCATAAGTACTCTTCCTCTTTCTCTGGCTCCTTTTAATTTCCCCTGAGTCTCTGTATCTATCTGACTGGACTGAGTCCATGGATCTTTCATTCAAACATTATACAAGAGTATACAATAGCTAAGACGACTTCATTTCCATCATCAACTTATTTCTTTGCCCACTGCCTCTTGAATTCCCTTGGCAATGTTTTAATTCTCAAAGAAGCAGGATTCAGTTCTTCTGTGCTGTGCAACCTTTGTTCTTCCCGTCTTTGTTCTTTATCTTTATGTCTTCTTTTTTTCTACCCATCACTTGCTCAAGCATTAAAAGCAATACATTCAGAGGTGGAATATTAACCACTAAAAATAAGGATTAGACCAAACGACAGAGTACAAAACCCACATCTGCTCCAACAGCCTTTCCCCAAACATATCTGTGTGCGGTGCAGAGATAGTAGCTACACAAACACAGCGCTGACTGTCCAAACCATCCAGAGACCGATAAACTGTCTATTCTTTCTTCCAAAAAGTGGTAATTACTGTTATTAAATCACCAAAAGTGACACTTTAAACCTTCACGCACACTCAGATGGAAATGTGCCTGCAAACATGTGCTCATTTTCACAGTTGTATGCATAATAATGAAAATATAACATTTTGACAGTCAAAATATCAAGAGTGTGATTGCGGAGTGTCAGCCATCAATGAGATAAATAAAAACCCAGCTGACTTGCTTTCGCTATCAGGAGTTAACAGCATCACAAAAACACTGGCAAAAAGTGGCAATGAGATTACTGGGCCTGTTGAAAGAGACATACAGCCCATTTGGCCTGCCAAATGCAGAACATAATCAGAAAGCATTATATGGCTGCTTGTATAGATAAGAGTTGTTTAGACAAAGTGGGGGACTGCCTCAAAGACAATGGCAGATCCTATCCTGCACATAAACACGCGCTCTTAAAGTCTATCTTACAAAAGTGAAAACTGAATAATAATAATCATAATAATAATTAGCATCATCATAACACATATGGTAATAGACTTTTTTTTTCCTTTAATCTGGTGCACCTGATTTTTACTACATTCACACTGAACAAAATAACTATTCACATTTGGCTTATGTTCAGTTTGAAAGGGTACAGTTAGCATACACACCTAGGTCAAAACACCAGGGTATTTATTAACTCCAACTGTGAGGCTATAGGCTGTAAGTCAGCAGCCACCATTTCTATTCGTCTCCAAGCTGCAAAGGTTGTGCCATCTGAGTTTGCAAGAAGGACTGAAGTAAAAGATAACAATTGCTGCCACTATAATGCTGTCACTTCCTATGGTGTGTTCTACTGTGTTGCCTGTTTCCATTGTGTTTGTGACATTAAACATAACACCCAGACAACACTAAAACATGCAATTTCACCTACAAAGTGAAAGGAGTCAATTGCTGTGGTTGTAAAAGATATCCTTTAATTTACTGTTTGATCCAAAGTCTCCCAGAGGTGCACAGCTGTGTTCTCGTGACAGTGAAAGCCAGTTTACACATTTATCACACATGTCAGTGGTGCCTCATGCCCTGTGGATGGGGGACTGCCATCATGGAAGAGACCAATGCTTTCAAATGTTTCTTTTAATTTGACATCAGTCTCTATTGGAGTTTATACAGTATATGTTCTTAGAGACATGCACACACTTGTAGTTTGCACATCTGACAGGTTTCATGTTGTGGATGTCAGCAGTGTGTTGCAGAGAGATCCTCTTCCTGGTGCTAAGAGGATTGGCTGGCTAAAGACTAGTGACTTTGAAAGCTGCAGTCACCCTGATGTAGGCTTCAAATAAAAAAAAAAAGAAAAAAAGAAAAAAGGAGTGGGCCACATCAGCGGAGTCAGACAATTGGGATAGAAAGTGAACTGGGCTTCATAATCAGATCTAAAGTTTGCCACTGAACCCAGTGGTAAGATGTAGGCTGGTTAGCACACTATATACAACTTTATCTGCAGGCCAGGCCTTTGCCTCGATCCATCCACAGTAAGAGGTTATCAGTTCTTTTTCTTCATGCTAACGCTGAGCTTCAGAGTATTCCCACCTTGTTTTTATCTTTTAATATTGTGAAAAATGGCTTTGTCTGTCTAACAATAACAGAATAATCATGACTTGCTTCACCCTCAGCTCTGACACAGTTTCCTTAGGTGGTATAATTTTCTACCAAATCACACCAACCATTTAATGAGACTTTCCATTTAGAGAAATTATATTTCAGTGTGTCATTTTCAACTGCAAGACATGACAATTATTGGCAGCTTTTCAAAACAGAATTTAAATGGACATGAGAGAAAAACTGCGCACAACAGTTGTGTTGTTTTGACAGTTGGAGTCCATTCATACCCAAGGGTTCCCAGGTACTAATGTAAGGCTTAGGATGTAAAGTAACTTGTTACAAAAATAAATAAATAAATAAATAAAGGACAAAAAAAAAGATTTATGCCCCAATAAACGCTGAATAAATTACATTTGGCTTTATAATGGCAAGCAGTTGTAAGCATTTATTTGATCATTTGAGCTAACTGGTATATTTATAACACAGCTTGTCTTTTTCATCCTTTTGTTTTTCTTAATTATTTAGGAAGATGGTCTTTAAACAATTAGGTTTCATAAGGTTTAGGCTCCTGTATTGGATAACATTATGTTAAGTTTGTGTGTGTGTGTGTGTGTGTGTGTGTGTGTGTGTGTGTGTGCGTGTGTAGACATGCATTCCCAGCCATGAAGGTCCAGCTCTTCCTGCTCTCTGTAACCTCAAACTGCTACTGATTCTCTCATCAGTTCTGGCCAAACTCACCCCATGTGTTCCTACAGATGGGTGCTTAGTGCAGCCAAGCATTGCAGGCATAAAAGAGACAGGTACAGATCCACTCCCACAGGAGCATTGAACCATCGCTTCATGCTATGCACTACTGAACTAACATCTTTTTTTGTACAAAGTGACTCCAGGCACATGCATATACACAAGGACGCACATTTGTGTTGAGTGTGATTCATAGCTCATGGCAAGCATTTTCCATTTCTTATATTGCATTTTTGATGCTGCATATTATGAGCATTGAAGAATTTAAATTGGGGTAATTTAGTTACAATGTGTAGGAAAATCATGTAGACTTTACAATCACACCACCACAAGTTTGGATTAGTATTGTAAGAATTATTATTATGACTTTTTTTTTTTTGTTAAACTATGTTAGTGAAATTCAGTTGAACTTATGATGGTGTGATGAGACTGATTGACCTCTAAGCCAATGAGGATGCAAACCGGACATAGGAGAGGAAATCGAGGGGGCATGTCTACGGGAGAGGAAGAAGAGCAAGGAGCACATGTCGGAAAAGTGGGAGAAGCTGGCGAAAAAGGTCAGTTAGTAAATGAAAAAAAGTTTTGTTAAGACTCAGCTGATGCCCTTGGACTGTGTTTGGGCACAAAACTGTTGATGAGGACTTGGATTGGATGAGGAAAAGACGCTAGGCCTGGTGGATGCTGACTTGGTTCGGAAAAGTAGGAAAGTTGCTTCCCCTCCTCTCTCCCTCTCCCTGCTCTCTGTGAGTATTCCCTGCCATCCGACTTCATCCAAGACAACACTGGGTATACCGAATCCTTTTGATCTGAACTTAATTGAACTTTTCATCGTGCTGCTATATATTCTTGTAGGATTTAAGCTGGCAAAATGTACACCACTGATTGTTCAGGATAAAAGTAAACCGAACGAACTTTGTGAAACAATTTAACAGCACTATGGGCATTGTGACATAACGTAAAAGGTGCTAAAGTGGATTGTATCCGTTTAAACTATTTGTCACAAGGAATTTGGTTTTCACATTTCAAGTTTAGCCTGCTGTTGGGTCAAAGGCTACCAATTTGAGTTCTATGGGCTGATCAACTACAGTGTTGATTCTGTTATGTGGTTCGAGCAGTTTAAAGGTCATTTGACTGATTAACATAAGATTATATCGTCCTGAAACCAATTAGACTAACATTTGAAGTCTGGAAATGAGAACTCCACTGGTATGCGTTGTTAAGAAGGGGTAATAATTTCAGGTTGACCAAGCCTCAGTGAAGGTCTATTGTCTGTTATACCTATGAAAGTCAATACCTGAATCTCAATTTCTCAGCGAAGTTAATTGCTGGGCTTGAGGCCTAAATAAATTCATTTCAGTTAACTATCCTGGTCTGCTAGTGCGAGTGGATGGGTGGGAGAGAATACATGGGTTCATATTCCCATAGTCATCCACTATTCTGACCTGCTCGCAGACATATCTCAGCAGTCCTATATTTTCACATTCTACAATGGGGTGAGGGAAAAATGACAACAAGACTTAAATTAAACAAATACAATATGAAGCAAATGCTAAATATGCTAAACCTATGAATAGTCACAGTTGATTTCGCTTCAATCCTAAGGCCCATTTATGTCCAATTCTATCCAAGTATGCAAGCTTGAATATCCATATTTATAATTCACAACACATAAGAAACAAGAGTCCAAGTACTGTGCATTAAGCCCAGATGTCTCTCTGCAGAAGAGCATTAAGTATCTGACGTAGCTTTCTGCACCAGAGCTCCCTGTGTTTTCCCCATCTCCCCATCAACCTTCCTGTTCCATATGGTTATATCCATCAACTACCTAGCCATCGATCAGCCTTGGCGTTACTTTCTTCTCTGTCTGCTTGCTAGGTCGAGCTCATAAAACATCCATGACATTATTGTGCATTAGACAATAAAGATGTGCTGCAGGGAAAATCCATTAGCTTCTATGAAGAGGGGTGGCATGAATAGAAACGTCTAAGGTCCTGACTGAGATGATCCATCTTGCTCTCTTGGGTCGACATGCAACAGCTTTTGTGCTTTAGGTGAGTGAACATGTGTTACAACGAATTTGCATAAGACTCTGCGAGAGTCTATAATGCCACTGTATGCCCGGGTTTCATTATTAGAAGGACGTCATTATGAACCCTTTTCTTTTTCTTCTTTTCTTCTTTCAGGTTATTTAGTTTCTTTCATTGCCCATGCTGTGTGGTATTTAGTCTTCAGCATTACCAACAGTAATGCTTTTAGCTAAATAAACATTTTGGTCTTGGTATAATATTTTGTCTTTCACTCAATGGATTGTTGTGGAAGTCGGTTTCATTGATATGCAGGGTCCCCTGAGGACCTTCTGAGACAAAATTAGGTATGAGCAATCATGACATTAGCTGTGGAAAGTTGGGGTCTCCAGGAAGCACTTTGAATATTTTGTAAATCCTCAGACTATTGGGGTGATAATTTCTTTAGCAGATTTTGACAAAAACATTCCACCATTCTGAACACTATCTAATTTTTTTTCTTTTTCTTCTGGAGTCACGATCTTTCTTCCCCTAACACTTTGAGGAATTCATTACCATTACATTGACCATGTGGCTATTAGCACTACTCTCTTCCAGATAATATTTTTGTTAGGCTCCAAACACTGGCAAACTTGGCAACAGTTTCCTTTTGGTTGGTTGTAATTGAATACATAGCCCTCAGGCTGCTGCCAACACAGTAAAGACCTTTAGCTTTGTTAAACAGTAATTCATGCTGGAACAGTAACCTGTGCATGCACTTTTACAGACATACTCTGACATTCACACTGATCAGAGTCTATGAACACTGGTCACTGCTGATCCGATGTACTGCAACAGTTGATTATGTGTGCTGACTCCCGCCCTCCTTGAGACTTGGCATGAGTACTTTTCCTTTTCTATTACAACCACATTTTACTAACTTCAAGGTTGCTGCCTAAGCCTGCTCACTGCCACTGTCAATTCTCATTCATACAGCTGGTCATTTTCTCTATTACACCCTAACTCTGATTTAATTCCCCTTTTCTGGCTCATGTTTTGCTTATTTGTCTTTCCACTGCTGGGTTATAAATTGTCCTACTGCACAGTATGTTCTTTTTGAAACACAGGATAGTGCTATCAAGCAGAAGAGTAATGCACTCCATCTCCCTTGCTTATATATTCTTTATGGCTTCTTCTTCATACACTTCATTTTTTTTTTTTTTTTTTACTCTCTGTCACTGTTAATTCATAAGGCTGTATCTGAAGAAAGACTTGACATGGAATATACAAACAGCTTGAAAAATATAATGTCTTTGTGAATACACTACAACTGACCCACAAGTAGAATCATGAATCTACTGCTGATGCAGCCCATGTCAAGTACTAACTCCAGAGAGTTCTGGGTATTTTATTTCACCTTCACAGTTTATAAATGATCTTATCTTGACTTCAGAACTGCAGATGTACATATGTAACTGTAACTGCTGTCAGGGTTCATCTCTCTGGTTTTCCAGTTCTCCCACCATCAACTTCACAGTCAAAAAGCCTTCCTGCCATGAGGCACCACTTCAAAGAAGCTTTCATTCCTCTGTTCACAACGCGCAGTGTAGATTCTCTTTCATGCTGTGCCCCAAACTTTGACCTTTTCGTCCACCATTCCATCTGATCTGTCCCTTACTATCACTCCCTCATCTGTCTCCCGATGGCACCTTTCATCAATCTGAGTGGGCACTGTGTCTGTCAGTCTAGAGTTACCATCACTCTTCATTTGAGTCTGCAGAAGACCCCTCAAAGCCGTCTAACTACCAAACAAGTGGTAAAGCTGGCCTTAGGCCGACTCCTTCCATTGCCATTTTCTCCTCTGCCTTTTATTGAACATTTCTGCTATTTTGTTTTTCAGAGAGCATTATATGTTAAAATATCTCATTCTCTTGGAAAGGAAACCCGGAAGAGCACTGAATTTCTATTGGAATAGGTCAAAAACCAAACAATTAACAGCAAAATATGCTACTGCTGCTACAGTTCATTAGCTTTTCAGATCATCAAGCTTTATCTGCTAACACGTTTTATTTCCAATAAACAAAGCAGATACAAAGTTTGTTATGAACTTTTACTCAAAACATTGTAGAGGCACACAGTAACCTCTAATGTTAAGCAACAATAAATTACTTTGTTACTATCAAAATTATTGTAAATGAAGCTCAGCATATGGTGTGTTATGCACAGCAGCTTGCTCTGACATCTGTGACCGCAGAGGAAAATAGATTTAACTGTGGAGTAAAACATTCAAATGATCTTACTGACCTGGGAAACGGAAAAAGAAAAAGCCTAAAGTCATATGCATTAATGAAAGTTTTTAAAATAGTAATAACACGTGAGAAATTAAGTATTACATAAACTTCTGTGCTGATTGTGTAATAGATCATACAAGTATCACCTCCAGTGTTTCTGGCTATATTGTACAATTGTGAAGAAATGAATGACCTAGCCAATAACAGCAGGTGTCTGTCAGATAATTTTTGAGGCAAGAGGATGGAAAGCAAAATGCTGTGATAACTGACACTCCACTAGAAGTTATGACATGTATTCTTTGGAAAGGGTATGATTTAAAATGCAAATAGGTTGAACTATATTAGATGCAAGTGCTAGATTACAAATACAGAACTGTTAATTGAATTCAGTGAGGGTTCATCTCACAGGTAAGGAAACTCTAACCAAAGTTATGTGCATAAAATATTTTGACAGTGACAGAAACTGATATGTTTCTGACATTTAAGATATATAATCATTCTAGATAACAAAACCAAATGTGTGAAATACTCTGTTTACCTATGGTGGTCCAATTATTTTTGTCAAAAGTAATCTGTACAGTATGTGCAGATTGTTATTATGTAGAGACACAAGCTCTGTGTTGTGCTGCCTTTTAAATTTGGTTACGTCAGAGCAGGTGTGCACCCGCTGTGTGTGCACTGTTTGCTAACAAGAACAGACACGGATGCATAATTCTGTTGCTGTGTTATGAATGTGTGTGCGTGTTGATACAGAACATGTACAAACAGCCAGGCCCAGGGAGTGTATAATTCAGACTCAGGGATACCTGAGGGTGCAGCCCTCTCTCCTTGCTCGGTTACTCACCAGGAAAAAGGAAAATACACAGTCAATGCACCAGCAGCTAGGAAACAAATTGAGCTAAAAGGTCAATCACCCCTCACCCCCACCTAACTTTAATTAACAAATCAGCTGAAAATGCCAGGGAACCAGAGGCTATGAAAATATCACACCGTAAAGTTGCTTCTTCCTCGCTACTCAGTGCTAATTGGGGACCATTTAATAAACCAGTGAATGAATGTTAATCATTAGCTAATACAACCAGGGTTTGTTCCATCGGCTCTTATGACCTACTGATGTGGGGGTGAAGCTCTTGTGACCGTTCTCAGCTCTTGTGGGGAGTACAATGATTTGTTCTGTGACAGATAACATCAAATAAAGTCAGATAAATCAGACAAAGATGTAAAGTCAACACAGAAAAGATTATGCGTGCAAATTAAATTAATTGCTTTCAGTAGTTTCAAGTCTTCAAGACCTTAGATTCAACCCATGTTTGCTGAATAAACACTGAAAAAATTCCTCAACACTGCAACAGCTAAAAAGGCAATCTCTGATTTATACCAAGACACATCCATTACTGAGATCGGCAATACTCTTTAACTTCACACTATAGCCTCTCAACCTCCTAGATGTCTATATTCTTCTCTTGTCTCGATTTCTTTCCAGTTGTGTCTCAGTCAACTTGCACCTCAATTGACAGGAGAAACAGGTATGGTCTTTTATTTGATTGGAGTCTCATAACACTATCACCTAATCTGACTGTGGTGGTCTAAACAGGGGTGAGTCAAAGTGAAAACCAAAAAAGAAAAAAGAAAAAAAAACAAAAAAAAAAAAACAGAAGTACTGGAATTACATTAGCTGTAATGAGGGGAGCAGATAATAAAGATAAAACTCTTATAAATATATAAAAACACAGACAAACAGGGTCAGATAAAGTAAAAAAAAAAAAAGAAGACAGAAATGGAAGTAGAACAGAAACAAAGAAAAATAAGAAGAGAGAATAAGAGGGTGGGGAGAACATAGAGGGGAAATGTAAAAGATATCGAGGCATGTGACAAGAAGGGGTGTGGACCAAGCAGCAGAGGTGGAACATAAAAATGAGGGACTGTGAGAGGGAAAAGCGATGTCTGATTCACCGATTCATCCCTCTGCTCCACCACTGAGCTGCATAAAGCAGAGGAGACAGAGACAAAGAGTGTGCTGAGGTATGATGAGATGCAGAGAATTCTACACTGAAGAAAAGTTGATAGCCTGATAGCAGAAAAAAACCCTTTACTTCCTACTTCTGTCTAAGAGAGAACAGAACTGTAATGCTTATGTGGAAAAGAACATTACTAAAGTAATCTCTCTTATCACTACTACGATAAAAAAAAGGCTGTTTTGCAGAAAGCTGTTCTTGTGTTTCCATTATGAACCATATAACACAGCACAATAATACAGCCCAGAGGCATGTTCAGTGGGTTTTAAACTAGGCCTGCATGGTCTCGGGTTCTCTTCAGCATGCCTCCACAGAGCCCTGCTCTGCTCCACCAAGGGGACTGCCCCAGGGGAGCCAATTAAGAGTGTCCGCTGTGCCGGTGACAGCTGCACCAGCTGCAGGCCTGAAAGCCTCCCAGCTCTACATCACTGAGGGGGAAATTTTGCGGAACAGGCTAGGAGGAGAGAGAGTCAGGAGGAGAGAGGGGATCAATGAAGACAGCAGTCAACCAGAACGTGAGAGAGGACTATGGCACATTGGAGAAGAGACCCTTTATGGAAACAGACAATTCAGGTTGGTGGTCACACCTTCACCGGAGCTGTGCATTGTCGTTTTCACAGAGTAAAGTCATATCTGGAGCGCTATATTTCAAAATGTGGCACTTGCATTGAAGGACTTCTTATATAATCCTATCTCTTTTTTGGGGAAACATGAGCAAATGCAGTGCAATTATTTCTGGCAGTGTGTTTTTAAAAATAATGAATTTTCAAACCTCCTTGTATGATTTTCTTCTGCATTTCATGTCCTGTCTTGTTTAATATCATTCAATTTTCTTCTCCTCCCTCTCTGTTAGCCTCTTAGCATTCCTTTCTCTATGTTACTTCTTCAAATTACTATTGTTATAGAATTATCCTATTTCAGCACATAACAAAAAATTCTTCAGCAGTTTTCTTGTCAAAGACAGGAACACTGAGGTGAGGAAAGTGAGAGTAAGCAGTGTAGTGTTTGCACAATACAACACTGTTACTGAATGAGGGGAAGTTTTTAATTGGGGCCTTGGAGATGATGCTTACGATGCAGATCACCAGTAGGGGAGGCGGTAGTGAGGTGATTATGCATTCTGAGATGCATTTCTATGTTTCAATTTACATATGATATCAAGTAAATGAAAATTGTGGGGGGTTTTTTTGTTTTTTTTTCCTTTGGTGCTTGACAAAAACAGTCCAAGACCTCTGCAAAGCAAAACAGAATTTTTTTCTGTGAATGAGACTACACTATTTATCCAAAGGAGACATAGAAGAAACCCTTTTCTTTTGGAAAATCCCAGATGTCTTCTTTTCTTCACCATTGATTGCCTAATGCAACACAAAGCCTCGGTGGATTCCATTTGGTCTCATTAATTGATTAAGAGCAGTGACTTGTGGGAGGCAGTGACAGTGCCCGACTCCACTCCTACTACTTTCTGTCTATTTTCTCACTGAAGTGTCCAGCTTAGGTGCCACTGGATTCACATGTAGTCACACTGGCAACACCTGTGGGCTGATGGTGAGATAAAAAGCTCCCTGTGTCACGGAAAAGAACAAGCTGCCATGCCAGCACACCTCTGCTAGATGTACTGTACCACCAGGCTGTCACTAGTCATAGCTTGACTGAGGGCAGTGTCAGAATCAGATTATGTGGAAGTATCTTTAACGACCATAGCAGTAGTCATGTACTATTTGTATTTTAATCAATTATGTGCATAATACATGCATGACAGCAAGAGCCATCCAAGGTCAAAGTAGACAAACACAACTCTATTCTGTTTTCATATAGTCCAAGACCGTTCTAGTATAATGCAATGGACAACTGTCTGTACAACATGTACACTTCCGTGTTAAGTGAAAAAGTATATTTAACAGGTGTTAAGTGAAAAAGTATATTTAACAGGTCAGTTGTCAGCACAGTTCAGATGCCACACATAAAATGGCAGCTTTCTTATAAGTGTATGTATGTCACCCCCTCAGTTACTGTCAACTGTAGCTTGTTTCTGGCACCAAATCAGAAAACTAAAGCCTGTAACAAACCATGACAAAACATAATGGCAAAATGACCTGTTTCCAAACCTTTCCCTTATGTGTAACCTAAGAAAAGACTTAAATCTAAATCAAAAAGTTACCTTACTCAAGTGGAAAAGACTTTTACTACAATCTGTGGTCAATAATTAGTGGTTTGGTGGGATGTTTCAGATTTAAAAAAAAAGGAAGCTCTGCAAACATTGTGTTACACACAAATCTCTTTCCTTATTGCGTCTTCATTGGGTAAGATGTCCTAGAGTCTTGAGTAAATATGAAGAAAAGATTATGAGTTATCTCTTGCCACCCCTGGTAACAAGGTATCCGTTCACTTGAAGTAAGCAGGGCTTAAATTATAATCAAATAGTGATGATAAGCAGAAGCAGAGTGAAGTGGATATTCTCTTGCCAATCAAACCTGAGCTTCAACTGTTTGTTTGCAATAGCAGTCACCTTTCCAGATGCTTGGATGCCAGTTCTTTGCCACCCACACACACTTCCTACACACACGAACTCACACACAAACATGTACCTTATACATAACTGCACACACACCTCCCACTCTGTGTAGTTTGAGGAATCTTCTGTCAGTTTCCACTCATCATATGGTATTCAGATGACACTTAAGAGAACCCCTCGAATAACAAACAATGTGATATGTGCTGCTTGATTCCCTGCGTTTAGTTTTGATGCCCATTTCCTAATTTGTATGAACATGCATACAGACGCACCTATCCAAGTAATGTGGCTATATATTTTTGTTAACTTCACAGCTTTTTCTGTAGTACAAATATGTATTTTAAAGCATGTACAACTCAGCAAAATAGTGAATAATGAGCTACTGTTTACTTGCAGCACTTCCCACAGCTGCAGTGAAAAATAAAGGTATAAACTAGTTCTTTGCTCCCTGCCACACAGACTGTACAGATAACTTAAGTCAGGCTTCCACACTACTCTGTCCAAAGCCACAACTTTATGTCACCTCACTTTTCACACGTCAGACATGACAAGCTTCTGGCAGCTCGCCTCTAAAGGGACCTTCTGTCAAGTCTGACATTTGCCACCATTCGTAACAAGCCATGCTTTGTCAGTGGTTGAAAAGGATGAATGTGTGATTTGGAGGATGAGAGTCATTCGTGCTCTATGTGAGTCACAGGAAGAATGTTATTGCTGAACAGAGGGAGTGAAGGGTATTGAAGGTCTTGTATGAAGTGGAGAGCCAGTGTTATCTGATGGCCAGGTCTGACAGTTAATTATTGAGAGGAAGGAGTGGTTGAGCTATTGAGGGTGGTTCTCTGTACTTAATAAATAAGGGCTGGACATGCTGATAGACAGTCATGAATGTAAAGAGCCCCATCCAACGGCAGAGCAGTCATATTTCTCCCTGATCATTAACCAAACTGACAGACACTGGTGCACTGTTTGAAGTCATACTAAACTCTAAAATGTGCTTTTTGAGGTGTAAGCTGAATTATATGATGGTGTGATGAAACACTTCAATGCTAGTGATAATATATGCAACAGTCAGAACATGTATAAAATTCTGCTTGCTTTGGGAAAATGCCTCCATATGCCATTTCATTTTCTAAATCTTGAACATTCACACCTTGATACTGACATCAAGTAAGCCATTTGAGATTACTCTACATCATGACTGCTGTATAAAAAGAATTCTAATTAACGCCCTGTAATGAGGGGTGTGCAGTCCACCTGCCCTTCAGAGGATGTATGCCAAACCCTATTCATTTTTCAACAGGGGAATGAAGCCATTCTGGCGTCATTCTGTCCTGAATCACATATTTATTTGTCTGTATTGTCTTCTACCACTGCCTTGTCAAGAATGTTTCTCAGTTTGCATCTGAACTCACACAAATTCCATGGGCCAATTACATGGCCCGACTAATAGAGGCAGCTGTAAAACTGCTGTTGTGTTGTGAGTTTTGTCATGGTTTGCAGAGTCCTTCAGAAATTCAGTTATTAGCTGGAAAGACTATGATGGCCAGGTAGCATAAGTGAGCATAAATGTTCTACACATTCTGTACCTCTAAACCAGAGGTGTCAAACATGTGGCCCGCAAGCCAAAACAGGCCCACCAAAGGGTTCAGTCTGACATGTTGGATGAAATTGTGAAATGCAAAAAATTACATTCAAGATATTAACAGTAAAGGGTGTCAAAGTAATTTTAGTTCCGGGGCCACATACAGACCAATGTGATCTGTAGTCAAATCTGATCATAATAACCTATAAATAATGACAACTCCAAATGTTTTTCCTCTTTTAGTGTAAAAAAGTCAAATTACATGAAAGTGTTTACATTTACAACCTATTCTTTTGCAAAACATATGTACAACCTGACATTTCTTAAAAAAAATAATTACTTAATGCTTTTTCCTTTTGTAGATCTACCGTGATCTATTAGTTGTATAAGTTATGTAAATAATGAACTGAGGCATAATATTAAAATTGCACTTATTTTTCTTAAGAAATTTCAACTTGTTCATGTTATTTAAATTTTTTAAAGGATGGTTTGTAAATGTAAACACTTCCATAATTTAACTTTACTGTTTTTACTCTTAGACAGAAAACTTTTGCGGTGACATTATTTATAGATTATTATGTTATTTTACTGGTCTGGCCCACTTGAGCTCATATTGGATTGTAAATGGATTGTAAACTAAAATGAGTTTGACACCCCTGATCTCAACTTATCTAGCTCTTCTTAGGTGGAAAAACAGGACAAAAACCCTTACTAACCACTTCAATGCCTCACTTGGTTCTGTGAAGGTATCTTGATCTGTCATTTGCATGTCCCTGATTCACACCCATCTCACACATCTACACTCAACCTTTCATCCCCTCCTTGATCTCAATGTTGCAGCACTGTTAATGAATGGGACAAAATGTACCCTTTATGGAACTGTAACTATGTCTTTTGGTGCCACCTTGACACATTCTACGATTGCATTGTGGTCTGGGAGTAGTCTGTTACAACTGGTGACAAATATGGAAAGACAGTTTTAAAAAAAAAGGTGCCTTTGTAAATCACAGCACAAAGGCACATTTTAGGTATTCATGATGTTGCTGCTGGCTCTTGACCCAAGTCCTGTTCTTTAAAAAAATAGAATCACCATACAGATTTTCCACTGGGGTCCATTTTCCTATCAAGCTTCAAACTAGTAGCCCTGTTAGAAGGGAGGTCAGCTGACCAATGAGAGCGGATCACAGGTGACATCCAGAGGGAGCGAAGCCAGGGACACTGTGGTCCTCTCTGGAGCCTGTCAGTGCTCTGATTAATACATGTGGCATATCGGAGAGAAGGAATGTATAAAGACGGGATACCAATCCTGTCTTTACTGCCTCCTTCTGTACTGCCTGCCCATGTAACAGACATTAATCAAGGAAGAAGAGAATTGTTTTCTCTCCACAGCATGGCACAAAAAATAAAACTTCAACTGCGTCTGGGGCGAAGGGAGGGGTAATGTTGCGTGACATTCTCTTCATATCGCCGAGCTAGAGGTCACCTCCCGGCACAGAGAGAAAAGAGAGAGGGAGAAAAATAACGCTCTCCATCTCTCACCTGCTCGCCCACTGTGCCTGCATTCATCAATCCTCTCCCCCTCTCTCTGCTCCTGTCCTTCCATCTATCTGGCCTTGTGTGGCACACATAGTAACATTGTACCCATACTACATACTGCAATACTTGCCATGAGCACAAATTGACTCACATGGCCAACACTTTGATTATGACATGAACTAACTGCCATTACCTTCCATGATTACTTTTAAGGACAGATGAAACTGCATGTGTACCATTAAAAATACAACATGACCATGCAACCAACACATCAGGATATTCATTTTGTTACAGAGCATTCTTTAGTGATATTGTAATTGCTTCTCAGCATTGGTTCACCATTACATACTTTCTATAGGTTCAATCTTAACATTCAATGTTAATAATAGAGGTACAATATGTGTCGTTCAAATCTGATAAACAGTGTTCAGCATTTTAACAGAAAATTGCCCACAATAAAGAGTACTTACAGAGCTATTTGTAGGAGGGGATAATGATTAGCAAGTGTTTTATGTGTGTGTTGGAACAACAGTTACAATTGCGCAAATGAAATGAGTCATATTAGACTGACAGCAGTAGTACAAGTACAGTCTCCTCGCATCAAAATCTATGAATTATTTCCGTACTTCGTATCTTTCTGAATCATTGACATCTACATGAAGACATCCTATATCTTGCTGCTGTGTGACAGGAATAAATTTAGCTCCAAAAATCCTAATGAAGGCCGCTCTAATGTGACCAGCTTTCTAAGAAGAGAAATTAAATGTTTAAACAGAATCAGAATTGGAAGTAAAAGTTGAAGTCAGTACAACAGTGCATCCATTATCCAACACTTAAAGCCTCTAGCAGAGCCTGACATCAATCTTGTTTATTAGTTTTCAATACCTCTGACCTTTTGATCCCCAAAGTACAGCTTATGGACAATAGCTTCTACCTGAGAGTGAAATACAATCAATACCAAGAGAGCTTTATGTTTCTCTGCACTGTTTGAGAGATCACAGAGCACGTCGACAAAGGAAGATGGGGCCTATGTATGGAGGAGGAAACTGACAAAGCAAGACAGATGACTGACAGGTAGAGAGCATACTCTCACAACAGGGAAAATGATTCAAGTCAAGTGCAGTGCTGGGAACTCCACCTCTGCATAAAGGCAAGCACACAAGTTGGCTATATATCACTTTGGCCAC
The DNA here is from genome assembly GCA_037367295.1 of Apogon hyalosoma. Classification (NCBI taxonomy): domain Eukaryota; kingdom Metazoa; phylum Chordata; class Actinopteri; order Kurtiformes; family Apogonidae; genus Apogon; species Apogon hyalosoma. Next base: position 20,399,459 of record JAPQRP010000014.1, read on the forward strand.
TCATTGGAGACACACTGTCTATGTCCAGCCACATTGACTGGAAAGAAAATAAAATTTAAGATTAGCAACACAGAAAGGGAGATTAATCTTAAATAATAGTAATTCTGCAGGGAATAAAGGGGTTTCAAAACAGCACTAAATCCTTGCAGATAGATGAGGAATTCTGCACTGGAAATATTTTTAAGACAAATATAGAAACAGAGGCAAGTGGGGAAAGAAAGGTCAAGTACGCTCAATGTCATTTGAGAAATGGTTGCTAGACCAACGGCTTTTGTCTGACAGAGTTAATGTGTAGCTTTAATTAGTCGTATGCTCACTATCTAGCTATACTGAGTGAGATGTTTCTAGCTACAGTTCATCCAAATGTTTAGTGCAATTCCTGTGTCAGTGCAATTCCTCACATGCCAAATGGCTTTTGGAACATGTCAAAATGGATCTTGATACAATTTGTTTGTCTGACAGTAGGCCAGGGTATTTGTTTTGGTGACTACAGAGTGAAGAGTCCAGTAATGTGATCATTACAGCAGCCAGCACAACTAAAAATACAATGTTACCAACTCAAGGCACACTGACAACATAATAATACTTTATTCCTGTAGGGTTTAGTTTCACAATGACAGTTAGTTGTAATGTAACCCAGTTTGTGGGGTAAATCTAGCCTTCTATTCGTGCTGAAAAGCCAGGACTGCTTATGTATTGGACAGCAATTATACTGACTGATGAATATGAAGTCAGATAGCTCTGCACTAACTGAGCAGAGCTCCAAGGTTTCAGGACACAAGATACATGAGTTTAATTGAAAATATTTCAAGGAGACTAAATTACTTGGGAGAGTCAAATTAAGTGTGAATGCTCAGTATTTAGGAGGAGTGTTCAATGCCAGTTCCAATTTATGTGGCTAAGGGGCCATTTAGTCTTCAAGCATAAACAAATAAGCAGATGGAATGTCATGTTTCTCTTCATTTTATTTTTCCAGCAGACATTCAATGCACAAATGTGTACTTTAAAGTGGGAGATACTAAAAAACAATCATTTTTGTCAAATTCTCCTCCAGACTAGGCCTCTTAGGCAGCCCACATGCCATGCCATTGGCGGTCAATAATCTGCCCAATGAGGAAACATTAGCTGGTGTATGAAAGAAGGAGGAGAATATGTGAAAAGGGTGGAGATTGTTGAGGATGGAAGACAGAGTGATTTGCCTTACAGGCCATGAGATAAGTCTCTTGGTTTTCCCCTTGGCAGATAAAGGCCCCCATGTTACAGTTATCGTTGCAGACAGATTATAGACTCTACTCTCTCTGTAAGTACAGGATGATGCTGGATAGGCCCTCGCTGCACCACTACCATTAGGAATGCTCTACCTGCACTGTTCCCTACTGCAATCTATCTAGTTTACAGCCACTTCAACTTATCGTTTTCACTTGACTCACTCTGAGTAGATATTGACCTAAGCTGTTCTCCCATCCCATGAGAGATCAAGCTGCACCTGGTCCACACCCCATCAGAATGTCAAAGTGTGAGTATGAGCTATTCGAAGGCCGTCTTTAAAGAAATGAATATGAAAAGTAGAAGTAACTCAATATCTGTACTTGACTTGAATGTATACTTTTCTAACCATGTTTTACTTTTACTCCCCACATGTCCTACACCTCCTTCCTACTCCTCCTTACTCCTACTTGCAAATAACAGCTAACTTTTTAGTATGAATGCATTTGGGTGGAGTTATTCTTTTAAGAGACAGGACAATCCTTTGGTGTACGCAGTTGTCCATATCAAATATCACAAGTACACAGACAGTTAATGTTATAATTAATGTAGTCATTATTTTCTATAAATAGTTTCATATAAAGTTAGAATGCTTTCATTGTCTTTGAATTCCATTACTATGATGTGGGATTCTGTTTTTGTATGCCTCAGAGCCTGACTTATTTTTTAAAATTTTAACTGAGTAAAGAAGCTGAATCAAAACTTCTACTTTACCAGACTTGTTTTTTTACACAAGTAATACAATCTACTTGTAGTAAATGTAAAGTGCATATTCTATGAATAAAATAATCCCCTACTATCTGCCAGATGACTGATGGACCTTGCTTTTGTCTTTGTGCTCTTTTTAGACAAGGTCTATTTCCAAACTAGTGTAACAGAGTAGGAAGCAATGAAAAGGAAAAATGTCAATGCACATTCCAATTGTGCCATGGGAAGGAAAACCAATGAGCTGAAAGGCCAAGGTTTAGGGCCCCATGGCCCAGAACTGTGAAGAGAAGAGTGGCTTTAGTTAGTCCCAAATGGGACTGTCACCTGGGCACACTCCTGGATAACCTATTTCTGTAGTAAAATGACTGATGGGCTGGGATAAGATGGCAGAGGTGCAGAGTAGAGTGGAACGTAGCAGGGGTTTGTCTATCTCTGGTTCTGCTCCAGTAGTGCCTTGGTTCATCTCTACAGCCCCCCAAAGGCCCCAGGGAGGAGATTTAAGTGTGTCAAGGCTCTGTGTGCGAGAAGATGAGTTAGGGCTTCAAACACACCGTGCCGAGACTTTATCACTCTCTGTAGTTCTCTCTCTCTTTCCTTCTCATGCTCTCCATCCTTCCTTTGCCTCCCCTGCTGTGCATCTCTCCTTCTTTTTCCTACTCTATTAATCTCCACTCTTTGCACCATTCTTCCTCATTTTCACTAGATATCACATCTTCCCTTCCTTTCTTGAGTATGGAAACTGCACCCAGGGATGACTTGTGGGTACATTAGTGGTGGAGGCAGGGGGGAATGATGGTGATGGATGCCGTGCCTGTCAGTCATCAGAGCCCTGACACAGATGTGTCAGAAAAAGATACTGAGATCTTTGAAGTTCACTTGAACTCTGCAAAGTAACTTTCTGTTGGTAGAACATGTGTGGGTGTGTGCATGTGTGTGGATGTGTATTTATGTAATATGGTGTATGCACAGTCACAGCAGGGTGTTGCTGTCTGTCATGTGCTTTCAGTAAACCTTCATTTTCATATTCTGACATTATTTCAAACTGTGAAGCTGCATGCCTCTGCCGGAGCAACATGTCATATTTTATTTCATATATTGAAACACCACTACAACACAATGCAGGTACAAGAAATAATTAAAGCTAGAAATCAGTGATCCCAAAAGACTGCAGTAAAAATAAATCATGGGTATAAAACAAGTGTAGCCAACGTAATGCCACAAGGGCTGCTTCACTGTCAACCAAACGGAATAAACAAAAGCCGACAAGGAAACCCCTGTTGACATCCTTCTTGCTGTGAGTGCTCTCAGTCAAAGAAATTACATTTAAATATTTGAAGCAAGCACAGCCATGGAACGTTCTTTTTTTGAAACAATGGATGCAGAATGGGATGCCAGCTGAGTAAAGCTAACACTACAGATAAATGTTTAATGGCCCATGTAGTGTACAGTAGGTGGGAAAGAGCTACATAAAAATACTTTTATTATCGCACTAATTATTAAACTATCAGCCTGGAAATTAATGTAATAGAGAAAGCCTATCTAGGATTGTTTAAACAATTAGTGTGTCAGCATCTAAAAAAAAAAATATTCAGTTTACTTATAGTGTTATGACCAGAAGTCATAAATGATTGACCATAATTCTGGAAATTACAGAATCATCCTCACTCTGCCAAACATATTCAATGTTCAACAAGTCCTGTTGTTGTACCCCACTTTGTGAATAAAAAAACAGTGACATTTTGTGTTCTGAATTTTTTGTTGCTCTCCCGGTCTGTGACACATGTCCCTTAATTCCTGTTAGCATAATAAATCTAATTTATGGACAAATCTGCACCTGCAAAAATAATTAAACAATTACTATGTGTTTAATTTCATGAACATCTTAATGCAGAAACAAACCAAACCCAAGGGCCCTTTAAACACTGGAATTGGAGGAGGGAAATGTTAGCTGTGGGATGGGGGTGGTGGAAGTTTACATTCAGACAGGAGCAAAGCTGATGAAAGCGCTTTCCTCAGCCTCCTAAAACTCCATTGGGTTGGGAAGAGTGGCAGAGGTGGCAGTTTTTCAAAGCATCAGTCATGCATAATATAAGCCACTTTGTTTATTAATGGCGAGCACTCCCAGTGGAGACTCAAATCCTTGGCGCGGGCCCCCTAGTCGCACTGCTTTAATATCTGACGGCTAAATAATTAAAGCAAGCTTACATCACCACACCCTCTGAAGATTGGGCCCCCTCGTCTCTGCTGTCTACAAAGCCAAGGCGTTGCCCACGCCATGGTGCACTCCCACTGATGTGACTGCAATTCTTTCATCTGCCATGGCAGAGAAGGTGGGCTGGGATGAGAGAACACACCCGCCACAGACTACAGACCAACCTTGTCATCTCCCCTGCGCTCTTTGGCAAGTTTCAACCATTTCTGAGCAGCTAAATCTCAAGGAGGAAAACCCCAGGAGAAACTGTGACTAAATAACACCTGCTGTTACTGAAGTAAATCAGCTTGTAACCAATACAAAAAAAAGTAGTAGCGACAACAGGAAGGTATTTCAATATCAGTGTCGAGCACATGTTCTGTTTTACATGTGTGTTCCAGCAGCAAAAAAGATGACAGACACACAAAATATAAAAGACCAGAAAGGCTAATGGGTATCTTGCAACTAGTAGCTGCTTGAATGCTATTTCCATTTATGTTGTTGGTTTGTGACATACAGGGTGGTGCATGACGTCTCTTGCTTTCAAGGAGCATTCATCAAATCTAGGTACAGGAGGATGCTCCATAATAGGGCCAGGCCATAGCACTTCCCCCTCTTCACATGGTCATTCATTTTAATAGAAAAGCTACAAATGGCTGTGTTGAGTGGAATGCGTTCATCTGGCCCCCACGGTAGTGTATGACACCTTATTTTGTGTTGGCGCCTGAACATGCAGGAGCAAGACATGGCAAATCAATTTCGCCGGCAGGCACTGAAGATGCGTTTGCTAGCTAGTTTGCTGTAGAGATTCACACTGCACTGTCAAACTATTCTGAGCTTTACTCTGTCCAAACAAAAATGTTCCACTGACCTTCAACTGATGACAAAGAAAACCTTGAGAAAATGAGAATGATTATTTCTTTTCAGAGAAAAGCAAAAGAAAGGATACAAAATGAAAAGATTGAAAAGAAACATTTGCATAATGAGCGGCTATTGAAGACTAATTTCCAAATAAAGCTAGTTACTGAAATGATTGTTAGATGCAGATAGAAACCTGTTTCCTCTGATTTAACAATTCATGACACAAACCAGTGTCTTCAAAGACATGAACATCTTTCACCACCTTGTTAAAACAGCAAACACAAAAATTCTAAATGTTAAAAAGTGTGACCCAATTCAGGTTTTCTTGTCATATTGAAATGTACAGTGATTATCAATGTCCCATAGAGCTATCATTAGGGTATACTTCCAAAGAGAGTGAAGTAAGACAGACAGCAAACTGATATTCACATCCAGTATATTAGACAGATTAATTTTAAGGGTTTAAGGCTACAGCTGCAAAGTGTAGTTAATATCAGATATCAAGTGAGAATTGAAACATCTACTTCTATGGAATAAATATCAGAAGATGTATTAAGAAAATTATTTACTTGAGGGCAAAGACAAAGCAACAGATCAAAAAGCAGCCGAAAAAAGAAAACCCTTTTAAAGTAACTCCCATAATGGTTGGTTCAAACATTCACAAATCTCAGCTGATGACACACACACAAACACTGCATTTTCAGACTTGGCAGCTTTTTGGAAGTATGTAGCCTGGCACTCTTGGCTTATATATGTCCCCTTTGACAGGATCACAAATGTTAAGGTGTAAGAAGGGGTCTGGTGGGTGGGGGTGTTGGGGCAGGACAGAAAATGTCAAACCAGCAAGCTTATCTTAACCGTCCAGAACACCTGAGGCGTCCTTTCTGTTTCTCATCACGATGTGTGTGTCCGTGCATGTGCTTGTGCGCCTTGGACTTCGTGTGGAAGGAGAATCATGAATACTAATGGTGTTCTCTGAAAGAGAAGGGTTGTGACTTGACTCTCAAAGGAGAGCGCTGACTAGCTCTCCCCCTCAACATCCCTACACACACACACACTGCACCTGACCTCCCCCTGCAGCCCGGAGATAAAGCGGTGATTATCAAACATAGCAGCTTGTCATTAGCACAGTAACCAAAGATACAGGCTATTGGCAAAAGAAAAGGACAAGACTTAAAATGAAAGGGCCACACAGTGGGCAGTTTTTAGCAAAGATGGTCTTGGACCTCAGGACTCAAAAGGCTAGTGGACCAGCCCCCTCTGGATAGAGTGGATAGATGGGTAGGGAGCAGCTTACTTCATCAGTATGCATCCACAGCCTTGTCAAGAAAACCACAAAACACAGAGGTCTACAAACAGTGACTGTTCTCCCAAAGGAAGTGGAGGGCATGCAAAAATGATGGGCTGAAACATGAGACAATGTAAAGAAAAATAAAGGGTGTGCAGATTTAGAAGCCCAATATAATGAAAAGGTGAAAGCCTGGTAAGATTAAAAAAATAAATAAAAATGCAGAGTAATTCAAAATCAACACTGACACTGAAATTAATCAGTATTATTTTTATATGTATTATTAGTTATATATGCTCAAGCTAAAATGTAGAGAGATGACAACAGGGAAATTATACACTGAGGTCAATAATGTGTGAATATACAATATCTCTTCAATTACTTTAATGGTGCTGAGAGGTGGGACGCCAAGATCATTAAAAACTAGAGAAATAGTAGGCACAAGTACATTAATAAACCCGGTAATTAACACTAACACATTGTGGAAGTCAAGTATAGACCGTGTGGTTGCACATCCCACAGTATGATTCAATGTGAACTGACAATGGAGCCATTATTCTTAAATGTTGTAAATTACTGCATACTCTTCATAACATTTTATTCTCAAATAAATAATATGCTCACACACAATAAACAAAATACTATTTTCAAATTTTCACTGTTTTCATCAATACTACCTTGCTGTAAACAAAGCTTTGCTGCAGAGATAATGATGGAGGTGTTTTTCCTTTGATGGTCAGGTTGTATCTTTGAGCATAAAAGAAAAACGCCGCTGTGATGCACACATCGGTACAATTGAAAGAAAGCTTAGGTGATGCATGAGCACCAGTAATTATGGTCTGAATATTAAGTTATCTGATGATTTTTGGTGACTGTAATTGCCACAAATCATCAGATAACCTCTATTTCCAGCTTCCAAACTTTCAATTGCCTGAACCTACAAACACACGTGAGGTGAAGCTGGTGTTTGGTTTCCTTGGTAACCAATTATGATACACACATAGGACACAAACTGAACAATCCTGATAATTCTTTAAAGGAGATATTTCAACCTTGGGAAAGTTGAATTCATGCAATGTTTACACTTGCACAAATATTGGATAAGCATAAAGGGAACAACCACGTAAGTACTGGTGGACCCCTTTGCTAGTGACTAAGTGCTGCTGAGTGCCAAGGACAGAGTGATCCACCCAGCGGTAAAATCACTTGGAAACCCTCCATCTAAAACATCAAAGAGGGCCCGAATCAAAATTAGCTTTTTAATCCCTTTAGCCCTATGCAGTGGAGTGTTCAGGTATGGATTACCTTGCATGGCAAATATTGCCTTTCTCTGACTCCACCAGAGTCATGGAAAATGTGCCTGGATGTGTTCATGTGTGCATGATTACAATCACAGATGTGTTGGCAGATGAGCAATGAACAAAACCAGACATACCAACATAACCATGGCCATGCTGATGGTGCGAAAGAGTGATGATCACACATAAACAAGCACTGGGCCAAGCTTCATTTATAACTGGAATAATGTTGGCTGTTCACACTTAAGTGCTATCAGTATCTAATTGCAGTGTGTATTCATGCATGTTCTGTAAATATCTTCAAAGGGCTATACAGACTACTTTAAATGCAACATATCTATACAGCGCTACAAGGTAGGAACTTTGAATGGCATTAAAGACTTTCTCAGTAACGCCAACTTGCCACCAAAAACCATAACATTCACTGTGGATCTCAGAAAGAAGCATGTGTGTAAGGGTCACTTATCAATGGGCAGACAGCCCAGTGAAATGCCACAGTTCAGCGGTCAAGACTGCCCAATTAGCTGTAATCACAGCAATGTGGCTGACACTTTGAGGCATCTCACTAGACAGTAATGAACTACTTTACATATAGAAAGCTGCAATTGGTCGGTGTCTCAAACCGACAGTGAGAACCTTCTAAACCAGGCAGCTCTTCATCCATCACAGAATATGATGTAACAATAGAGGTCATTAATCAGTAGCCGATGCTTTGGCTCCTTTATTCAGTCTAAATGCCGTTAGCCATTACATATTCCATGCTGTAAGGCATGGTAACAGTAATCTAATTTGGACAATAATTTTGTAACCTGATCAATAATGTCATGTGTTATCATAAAAAAAGTTCAGTGACCTCTTCAAATAAGTTAAAATAGCATCCCCTCCCACCTCGCTTGATTAAAATCCTAGAATACATATGATTTTCATATCTTAAGTTTGACTGCTGAATGGTCATTCACTACAACTGAATGTCCGTTTCTAGTGTATGTAATGTCGTAAATTCTGCTTTCAGATACATTTATTAAATTAGATTAAGGTCTGCATAAGGAAAAAGATTAATGGGAAAACAGCCTAACAATGTTTAACTCAGCACAAACTTCATTTTAAACAATGAGACTCAAAGATCACAGTAAAGAGTATGAAAAAAATACATGTTTTTTCCTACCCATTAATACAGAGTGAAATGTTTAAGATTATTAAGATGAATCCAGTTATTTGGCATGACCTATATGAAACATGTAATATAATTACATTTTAGCTCATTTGAAATAGACAAATTTCCCCTCACAACACGTCTGCAATTTTGTAAAACACTGTAATCAATCTCTCTGCTGTGCTGCATGTGCGTATTCACGGATGGGTGGGTGTGGGCCCGCAAGTGAGTGCAGCCTAGCCCTGCAGGAGCTCATCCAGACAGATGTAGCATAATAATGACATTGTGGGAAGAGAGGAGCAGATAAGGCCTGAGCCTTGAATCACATAGGCCTGATATGCTAAAACCCAGGGGTGGGTTCAGGGCCACACTGACAGCTTAATGGATGAGAGGTGCCTCCTTTTCTAGCAGACAGTAAGACTTCCTTGGCATACCACGAGCAGGCAGGTGGAGGGTTTTTGGAAGCTTACAGGGCTGACGTGAGGTCTGACCAAGCTGGTGTTGAGTGTGTCTATATGTGACTTTGTGGTGGCACAGGGTCTGTTACAGTGTTATGACAATGAGACAGAGTTGAGAAACTGCCTCCAAAAAAGGCTCTGAAGCAAGTGGACTCTTATCAGTGAGTGGGGTATTAGTGCTGGTAATAAGCCGTGCCACTTGGTTGACAATACACTGTCTGGCATTTCAGACAAGTGCTTGATATACCAGCCTTCAGTGAAAGTATTTATGATGGCAATTGAAATTGACTCCCTGCAAAAGAGTAACATTCTAATATGTGTGTGCTGTCTTGTAGTAGATAATGAAAATGCTACAAGTGTGCTACTAAAAACAACACAAACCAAATGACAAATGGCAGTGTTTGCTGTGTAGGCGTACATTAGTAACTGCTACAGCATACTGCCAGGGGAAAAAAATAAGGCCGAATTTAGCCAACCAAACAACTTTCAGCACATGATTTGAGACGCAAAAAGACTGACAGGCCTGTAGAGTGTTAGGTGAGAACCTCACCCAAGACTGAGTTTGAAGTTTGCTATGGAAATGTAGCCTTTCCCTTTCGCCGAGCAAACAGACCATTTCTCTTGCAGGCCAATATCTTCTGACAGCCATAAATCCACAGAGAGAGCCAGAGAACATTTTTATGTTAATTATGTCAATTTAAATAGCTTAGCAACTTGAGATGTGAGAGGTGCAATCCAATTATCTGAGCTCGGAGAAAGAGAAGGCAGGAAAATAAAAAGAAACGCCAATAAGAAGAGGACAGTAGTTTGAGCTGCCATTTTCAGAATGCCTCTCTCAGATTACCTACCCCAGTTTAGTTCACTTAAATTAAAAAAAAAAAAAAAAAGCCTACAGGGTGGAACACTGTCAGTGCTTCAGTTAAAAATTAATATGATCTTTTTTTTTCAATTACTGAAAACAACTGATGGTAAATCCCTGGTAACTTTCAGTTGGTATTTCTAATGCACAAGGAGAGTCTTTCTGAACATGCAGAGAAACAGACAAAAAAAAAAATCACATTTATAAATTCAATTTACATTTATAAAGTGTCAGATTTGCAGCTTGTAATACTATAGCCCTTGTTAAGAGAAGACACACTGACATCCCAAGTAAATTTAAAAGCAGAAATGTGAAGTCTAGTTTACAGCTGCATTAAACCCAAACTGACAGCTTTGGATAAAAAAAAGAAAAGAAAAGAAAAAAAAAGAAATCAATATTAAGGCTTTTCCTTATCTTTTAACTCCAGTTGAAATTTAAGTGTGTTTGAAAGATATTTCCAATTTTTCTTTGGTCATGTTCAATGGTGTTTCATTATATGCTTTACTTTTTAACTCTGTGGTGTTTTCATTAACATTTTAGCAATAAAAAATGTTTGTGTTGCGTATTTGTGTTGGTACATACTAATAAATCATTTTCTCAGGCTCTAAAAGTAATTGTACTGGGATTATTTAATGGATGGCTTGCATTTTCAACACAATAAAACATATTATGACAATATAAATCTAATTTTGTTAGTAATTAAATACAATAAGGACACAGGTTTGACCTCAAAAATAAAAGTCAAATCAATTCATGGTTACTGTGAAGCATCACACTCCACTGAGCACCATTAAAGGTTAGCTCATGAATTTGTCATTGACAACACACACCATATCCCTTCCCATCTCCTCTATGGCATGGGTTAGCCCTCATTTATGTGCTCAGTCACATTCTGACTGTGGGAATGTGTGTGCATGTAGCTGTGTGCTGGGCTAGCCATAAATCCAAAGCAGCAGAGCACCAGGGAAGCAGTTGTGTAGTGATGATTTCTGTAGAGGCTTACCAGAGACGCAGGGAACTACATGAAGCTGCTTTAGCCATCGATTACATTGAACTGGTTAATAAAGATTACATATTTACTGAGTCAAAAGAAACAGGGGTGGAGAGGGAGGTAGAGACACAGACACACAGCCAGAAAGAAACACTGGGAGAAACACTAAGTAGATGCAAATGGAACAACGTAAGCATATTGGGGAATCAATAAATGCTATTGAAGTCTCCTGTCAAAGTAATGTATGTACAGGGTGTTAAATGAGAGCAGTGTAAATAATTTCAAAGAAAAGGGATAAGAAAAATCTTGTGGAACATCAATAGAATCATCAGTGTGAAACCCTGCCTTGTCCCTGACAGCTTGGGCTAAGAACAGCACAGCAACTGATGCACCACTGAGCAGTGAGCAAAAGACATATAGTGTGGAAAGTAGGACAAAATAATGAGTGCTCAGGCAATTATCAATGGATTTTCTTGAGTACACAATGTACCATGCTTGCACAGCATGTGAAATGTAGCATCTCAACAAACATTTAAAACCATTCTCTGTTAGTGGTTGTCATCACACATCAACAATTACACCATGGGTTTTGATTACATGAATTTAAATTGGCCACACTTCAATGTATCACTGGGCCCAAGATGGCTGCGGAGCTTGAAAGGCAAGAGGCAAAACCCAGCTGGCTGGGGATGTGCAGCAAAGGGCCTAGAAGGGAATGGCCTCTGGTAACATCATCCGCCAATTCGGGGACATGACTCAAGACTGTGGCCTGTTGGGAGCAGAGGCAGGGGGATTACGATTGCCCAGGCCTAGCTCCTCTCAGACTTTCCAGTGATGACAGAGATCAATAGATGGATGAACCAATTGCCCAGGCTTATGTACTCAACTTAGTGCTCATTGCCACCATAAATCAACCTCTTGAAGAAATTAACTTACTCTGACCCCTCAGGTCCATGTCATTCCTCTGAGTCCAACTCACACATGCATTTACTGGCTGTTACAAAATCATTAGTCAGTCATTGGATCTGACACAAAGAACAGTTAGAAAAGAGTAACAGAATCAGATGTTCTTACCATGGCCCCCACGCGTAAGAAAGGGCATCCGGTTGATAGCAATGGGCACAGTCCCATGCTTGTTGTGAAAGTGGTGGACATGATGGGTGGTACTGAGGGAGGAGGAGACCCGGGCAGCTACAGCTGGGCAGGGGAACACCAGCAGAGCCAGAGAGAGCACCAGCCTGAACAGGAAGGCTGGACTGGCCCAGACAACAGGTGAAGCCACCGTTGGTCTGGGCACTAGTAACAACCCTCCGTCCACCTCCACTTCCATCTCCTGTTCCATGGGGATGGGGCCCGAAAGGAACGGAAGGCCCCGCCCCCTCATACGACACAAACAGGAAGTGAACATCTCAAATGAATCCAAGGCCCATGATCCCCTGCTTTCCAGCCCGGGGAGGAAAAAAAAAAAAAAAAAAAAACACACGTAAAGAAAATTAAGATGTGAAAAAGTAAGCCAAGAAAAAGATCCTTGTTTCAAAATCCCCAAAAAAACAACTGGAAAGGAAAAAAAAAAAAATCAATGAAGAAAAAAAATTACAAAATCCTTCTTGAAAAGAAAGACCCCAAAAAATCCTCCAAGAGTCTAGAATTGATATCCAAAAGCTTCTGACAGGATCCTACAGTACCAAAACAACCCCCACTCCCTATCCAAAAACAATTAAAGCAGCATTCAACTCAACCTTCTATGATTTAAAGGCAACTTCCTTAGTACCCTGTAACCAATAATCACAGCTTTGCAGCACCGATTAAGAAACTACAAGACTCCATCTTAGCTCCTTCACAGAATATCTTGTTTACAGCTCTGTAAGTTAATTGTTCGACAGGGTTTCCTGCCCCTTTGGGGGGGTTGGGGGGTGTTGTCACTGGGCTTCTCCACCCATAATCCAAGCCTCTATCACAAAGAAAAAGACTCCCACCATCCTTTTGGAGATTTTCTGAGACAACTTAAATGGAGAGCAGTTGGATGGAAAAATACATAAAGCCAGGTTGCAAGAGCAGAGGCAATGGTGCTGTGACGAAGAAGCAGTCAAATCCTGTGTAAGGGCTTCGAATCCCTGAAGGAGCTCTAAACCTGTTCAGTCTGCAGCCAAAGCAGGACAGAAAGGAATGAATAAATAGAAAAGAGGAAGAAAAAAAGGATGGTGAGAGGGAGGACACAACAGCCGCCTATTTTCCAAGTGTGGCGGCACTGAATTCTCTCTCCTGTTTTCTGAAAAAAATAAATCAATATGGGTTGAGGAATGCAGAGCGGCACTGAGAATATATCAGCACAGGATTAAACCATAACCACTACTCAGAACCAGCATCAGAGTGGTTAATGTCCAGTTCAACAGAACAATCCTCCAATCCTTAGACTTGTACGTCCTACTTGTGATTGCTCTTCAGCCTTTCAGAATATTATCCCTTTTCTCTGCCCCCTCAAATACTGCTTTCTAGGGCGGGAGGCAGATGAGAAGCATCCGCTGGTCCTCTCGGTGGAGCTCCGACACAGGGTGCTGCTGCTGGCTTGCTGAGAGAGTCTGACGATGCTGCTGCCGCTACTGCCTCTGCTGTGAAATTCATGCTAATTGAATCAGAAGCTGCAGCAACGAGCGCATCCTTCCTGCCCGTGCAGTTCTCCCTTCTCCTTTTCCTCCGATCAAGTCAGCCACCCCCCCCTCTCTTGCTCTCTCTTCACAGCACGGGCACGCGGCTCTGAACTGAGCGGGGCAAAAACCGAGAGTCCGTCAGAAAGAGAGCCAAAAGGGAAAGGTGGACACTCGGATCCTTTCAACACACAGTCGATGACTATGACACATAGGGCAGAGCAGAGACAGAGAAACAGAAAGAGAGAGAAAGAGAGAGAGAGAGAGAGAGGAGGTGTGTGTGTCTGGTTGGAGCAGCGAGAGAGAAAGAAAGAGAGAGAGAGAGCGAGGGAGAGAGAGAGGGAGGGGAATGAGGAGAGAGAATTGAAAGGAGCAGAGCACGCACAACGGATGGAAGGCAAACATTCATGATGGGCTTACTGTTTACACACAAACAGCAGCCGCAGATTTTTGAAACTAGCGGATACCAAGTGGAATACCCTCTAGAGTACGTAAGGCAGTGACACACTTAACTGTGCTGTCGGTGTGTGTGCATCCAAAAGCACCACACCACACTAAACAATTTGCAGATCGTTGTCAAATAATACGCATCTTTCCGATGGGACCAGGACACACCCTTGATATAAATACTGTTATTTACCAACTGAAATATTCCTTCCATCTAATCACTATTGTTTCATTTCACCACTTTAAATAGACCATTCAAGCTCAGACCTCAATTCCACACTCTGTATGGACAATATTTGTTTTTTTTTTCCCCATCTGCACCATGTAATCATTTTCTTCTATTTTCACCTAGAGGGCATGGTACATAGTTTGAGCCAAACAGAAAGAGTGGCAGGTGGGGACAGCAAGAAAAACATGACAGGAAGAGGAGTCAGAGGGACAAGAGATGCAAAATAATGAGCGGCACAAGAAAATAAGGTAGATTTTCAACTGGAATTGAGAGATAGAATACAAAAGCAAAGAGCTAGGAAAGAAAAACTGAGTTAGATTGTATATCAGATAAATCACAGCTGATAGAGATCTCAGCTGGGACAGGAGCTCAGTGGTTGAGACAAGAGGAAAGAAAAATGGCCAAAACGGGAAAAGCCAGTGCAGGTCTTTTGCACTGATGGAGAGAAAACAGTCGGACTATTACTCATTTAGTCTGATGCACATACACAGACACAAAAGCACCTCTGCCAGGTGGGAGCATCCTGGGGGAGACGAGAGATGCTGTGCTTGCTGCTGTCAAGGTGAGGGAGATATGACACCCAGGGTGACCCACAAACATGTCGTTACACTGGGGCTGAACTCCTGAACTTAGAAGGAAGGATTACAAAATCTCCCAAAGAGAGACACCCCCTCCCCCCAGTCCAACCATTCAAACACTGTCCAAATCCAAAAGCTCCTGACTATTCTCTAAAATATCACTTCCCTTCTTATGCTGTAAGATATTTCGCAAATCCCCCTTTTCAGCTGAAGAATGACAAAATGCACAGATCTGTGAGCTACTGAAAGGGTAAAGAAAACTGTGTTTGTTTATACAGCACATCAATAGGTCATTATTTAACATCACATTAAAGGTAGAAAAAGGAGGTCATTGCATTGTAGAGAGCGTGAACCATGTAAAAGAAGATCTGTACAATATAATGCAGTATAATAAAACCCTAAAAATAACTACTAACAATACTTTCAGTTTTGACCTGACCTCGTTATAGATATAATTTCAGCAGATTTAAGTTAAATATTCAACATTATCAACCCCAGACATATTCTTAAGAACACCTCTATTCAAAAGGTAAAATTTAACACTCTGCTATTGACTTTGACCTTTTTAATTCGACAAATTAATGGGTGTCTGAATAAAACCCTAAAATTAAGGTAGTCTCACTGAAATGTCAGATTTATTAAATTAATTGTACCGAGGACAGTGAGTAGGAGCTTTATTTCAAGACTCTTTCCTTCAGTGCACCAACCTGAGTGAAAAGGTTCAAAGTATTTTTAATTTATTCTTTTGAAATATATTCTATTACACATGTATTTCAGCCATTTATGCCCAACCTGACTGACTGCATTCTAGCACCTTTCAGTCCTGTTTAATTTCCACATACTTTTCAAATGGGCTTTGACTGAGCAGCAAGGCTAATTTGGATGCGACTAAAGATAGGCAAAAAAAAAAAAAAAAAAAGAGTAAAAGTAAAGGGCAGAGCAGAAAAAATAATGTTTTTCAAAGGACACCAGTCAAATTTGGATCATTATAAACTATGAATCATCTCTAAGTAGCGAGTCATTTTGAAAAGTGCTTATTTTTTTATAAGGATACATAATTCTAAACCTATTTCAGAGTATATGTAAAATGTGCCATGTTTCATTATGAGACTGTCACTGACACTACGGATGTTTCCTTCTGAGGACACTGTGTGGACTGGGAACTCATTATCAAGAAAAACACAGAGGACTGCCAACACCTGCTGCTCTACTCCCCTCCGGCAAAGGAAAAACAAGGAATACAGAGCGCACTAATACACAGGGGTGAATAATCACTCTCGGCACACATATTAATTGCATTGCGTATGCATCTGCCATGTCACCGCTACTACTATCTGATGCAATAGCAACAGCCAGCTTCCCAGAGGTGAATGGCTTACACTTCAGAGACTAAATATTCCCCTCCAAAAAGACTCTAACCTCCTTTAGTCAAAGTGAGGACATAAACCGTCTCTCCATGATGCACTTTGTTAATTAGGCCTCAAACAACACATGATGTTAAGGAGCAAAGTGAGACTTAACGATGACAGGACTATATTGTGAACTAAATAAAAACATTCCTGTAAACATTATAAATATTATGCTAATGTATGGATCAATTTGAAAGGACACAAGCATAACACAACCCAAGGAGGATGTCGAGAAAAAGATGGGATTTTTCCCCATTGGATGAGGTCGGGAAACTAGGACGAGCTGAAACGGCAGAGAAAGGCAACACACAAAAAGCAAGTCATCAATTTTTAACTTCTGTCTCTTGTTTGTGCTATTCAGTAGCTTTATCCCATACAGAGCTCCCAGTGTTAGCCTCCTTATGTAAGTGCACTGTTGCGGAAACTTCCTCCAGACTGAGCCCCACATTCTGGCCACTTATGTAAGTGACAAATAACTGTTGCTTACCTGAAATGCAAAGAAACTCTTTTTGTTTAATTTTGAAGAGTCTATAACGTAGAAATGGCAAACAGGTCTGATCAGTTTGCAGTCCTCAGAAAGCTACATTTCCTAGAAGTTGCATGACACTGTAAAAAAGGCTGATTATTTAAAACATTATGGAATGGATTGGACTGAATTTTGCCTCCTATTGAAGGTTGTGGTGTAGTCTTACTTATGGTTAGTCTTAGAAAACTAAAGGACCTTGGTTGGTTGCAAAAAGTGCTCACTGTGTCCGATAACATATGCAACATATCACTCCTCACTACCACCTCATCTGCAATTTGCATTCATAGTGATTTTCTTCATTTGCCTTTCCCAATTCAGTGTTGAAAGTTATTTCTGAAACGAATCAATGAACAGTAATTATGTTAATTTATAACAGCAATCTCTGAAAAAACACTACTTATGTGTTTCAAATGTATTTCTGTCTGAGTGACAATTACATCTTCTGTGAGTACAGGGAAAGCGCAAAGGCTATTGTGGTATGTAATGTAATTTTACACTTTTTATTTACCTCCCTTCAAATGGGCTCTGAGAGGTTTTGTAATTAGAATCTACTGGTTTTCAACTAACCCAACATCCATTATCCCGCCGACAATCAGATGCACACATTTACCCAACAATGCCTTCAAAGTAAACCACAAAAAAGCACAATCGAGAATGAATGCAGAATGTTACAGAGCAGACGGATGCATTAGAGAACACAGTCATAGACATCGGCTTTGCTAATAGCATAGTGGCTTCAGCAGCATTTAAATCTATAAATGTATAGTTGAATTAATATTTTTACAGTGGTAATAATATATGCTGTTAAGGATAATGAAAGATTGGTTTAATGCACTGGTTTCTGTGACAACGAATGGGAAGGGTTAGACAAAAAAATAAGGGATCAAGATGAAAGACAAGCAAGGGAAAAATATGGATAGTGTGTTTAGTAATTAGAGGGGAGGGATTAAAGGAAAATATAGGTGTTGGAAGCACAAGAAGCCTCAGCTATAGAAAAGAAGGAACGATAACTAGCTGAGGGGGTGTCTCCTGTTTCGCTTCAATGGGGGAGCAGGTTGCACACATCTTAATCATGTGAAATGATATATCCTCAGGGGGAGAGAGAGGGAGACAGCAAAAGAGATGAAGAAAAAAATATAAATCACTTACTCCTTTTTATCCCCCTTTCTCCCTTTCCCCATCACAAAAGCCATTTTCTCTGAGATTCCATTAACGATCATACCCCAAATGACATTGTCTGCCAATCTTATGTTAGCTCTCCCTGTCCTAGTTAATTGCGTGTTTGGTAATTACATAGATCTGATATCTATCAGTAGGCTGAGATGCTGAATATTTAAACAGTACAGGTATGGCTTGGCCCTCAGGGTGCTGTAACAGTGTCTCCTGAATCAGCTTTCTCTCTTCAAACTGTTTAAAAAGAAAAAAAAAGGAAAAAAAAAAAATCAGTCTTGGCAGCATGGAAACAGATGAAGCTTGGCTCTCCTGAGGGTAAGGTCAGGGTTGTTACTCCAAACAAGTTCGAGCTTCACCTTTTAATCATGTACGGATCTCTATGAAGCCTAGCAGGTGTCAGGATCTTTTGATCCCACGTTGCATACTGATTTGCCCTTTGACAAGCAGCTTAGCAGAAATTGAAGTTATGGGTTGTTTTGACTTCCCTGCCCATTTAGGCAGGAGAACCAGAGGAGCCGTGTCTTTCTGAACGGAGTTGGTGCCAGATCATGTACAACAGAAAGGTTGTGATACAGAGGCTGACTGGATTGGATCCCCAGTGTCCAATGGCAGGACTTCGATAGCAGAAACCAGGAAGCGTAAGGCATACAAATGGTTAGAATGAGCCACCTGTGGAAGATTAATACCATCATTTTCATAATTTGGGAAATATGTAAATTCACATTTTTCTATTCTATTACACTACATTGAGAGTAAAGCGCCATAATTATGCCTCTTTTATAAAATAATTGCCAGGGCACTTCAATCACAAAAGCATTTCTTTTGCTGAACAGGGTTTTTCAAACTGTTGGTAACTGCATTGATTATTTCACCTTAGCTTTGTAAGACTGACCGCCTCCTTGAAAATGACTCATTCTATATTAAACTGCTCCTTGAAATGTTAATAAGATGTTGCATTTGTTGAGGTTTTTTTTTTTTTTTACATCTTAGAAAAAGTCATTATCTTGGTTGGATTTTAAGTCATCCAACCAAGTCAGCACCAATAAATGTGTCAAATACAGTGGCTTGCAAAAGTATTCATACCCCTTGAACTTTTCCACATTTTGTCACACTATGACCACAAACACAAATATATTTTATTTAAAATTTTATGTAAAAGACCAACATAAAGTGGCATACAATTGTGAAGTGGAAAGTAAATGATACATGATTTTAATATAGTTTTAAAAATAAAAAAATTGAAAAGTGCAGTGTGCAAAAGTATTCAGCCCCATTTTTTCTGAGTGCAACCAGTTGCCTTCAGAAGTTGCCTGATGATTGCTGAACGATCAAATGAGTAAATAGAGTCCACCTGTGTGTAATCTAATCTGAGTCCAAATACAGCTGTTCTGTGATGGCCTCAGAGGTTTGTTAAGTGAATACTGGGGAGCAAACAGCATCATGAAGTCCAA